>MU226746.1:1196356-1218680 GCA_018584345.1 Thuja plicata | reverse complement strand
CTTTAAGTAATTCAACGTCATGGGACCCTTGAGTCGTGTAATCTATGTGAGTGTAAGACATGTGTATAAATGGTAATCACTTCCGCATGATTGTATGTTTCTTTATGTTAACTTTAAAAAAAAAAAAATTATTCAGCACACATAGTGACATGTTCTAGGTTAATCTCTCTTGGGTTCCCTGGTGGGGCGTTACACTTTGATTGTGTGCTTAGTTAAACCGACAAGGAAGTTGGTGAAGTGTTTCTTATAGTCGTCATGACCTTATCTTTGGGGAAGATACATATAGCATTTCAAATTTGATTGCTAAATGTGAAAATGAAGTGAAAAAGAAAAGACAAAGCAGAGCAGAAAGTTAGACAGTAAAGATACATCATTCATCAGTTGAAGATCTATGTGAAGAAGAAGAAGGAGATTACAATTCACTAGACCTGATCAAGACAATAGGTCTACTCAAATAGGTCATTATCAGATATAGTGTATATCTACCTTATAGAAGTTTTTAGCCTTCACCATTTGAGTAGTGAGCTCTTGGACAGTGTGTTCTCACCCCTAATAGGGTTATTTGTAAAAGACTCCTAACAGGGTCTGACCTTTGACTGGGTCTCTGTACTTATTGCATTGTAAAGATCAATTCCAAACAGGGTTGCAAGATCTTCTAACAAGGATCATTATAAAATAGTATATTTATTTGTGGGTGCTAATTCCCACTGGGGTTTTTACCTAATTTGGTTTTGCCCATTACCAAAATTGCATTGTTCAATTTATGTGTTATCTTATTGAGTTTATGTTTAAAGTTATTCTGCACTTAATTGAAAAATAATTGAATCTTGTAGATAACTGATTCACCCCCCCCCCCCTCTCAGTTATCTATTGGGACTATTTTAACAATTATGTCTGATCTTGTGGTTCTCGTAAAATCTCACAAAAAACTTAGAGTTAAGGAAATGATCTCACGACTTGGAGATATAAAGGAATTCCTAAACCCACGGTTAAAGATGAGTTGGAGCTGATGTCAGAGATTGAGGTAAAGATCGAGCAAGTCCTATTTGATCAAGTGGTAGGCGTAAAGACTTGAAGACAAGGTGCTCAAAATCTACCCATTAAGGCATTATGCCTTGAATACACGTGTCCATGGCAGGCCAGGCTAAGAAAAGAATAAATGAAGTAAAGATCGATGAAGTTCAAATCTATCGGATGAACAACGTAATGCGTTCAAGAAAACATGATCAACATCTAACCATCACAGCATTACACTTGAACGACAAGTGTCCCAGGCCCATGACGGTCTAAGCAGTGCAATCGAATATTAAATTGTGGAAAGTATCGACAGAAGGCATAATGCCTTGAAGTAGAGATGCACAACTTTTATTCATTATGGTATTACGTGATGATGACACATTTTTTGACAAACACTAGAGCATAAAATCTAAGCGACTATGTTGACAGTGACTTGTTTCTATTGTTTATTTTCTCTTAAGTATATTTTATATCTCTTAAGGTTTCTATGCATTGTTTGATACATCGTTGACATGTAGGGTTTTTGAAGGTGGAGAAACATGGACTTATATGTTGACAGAACAGTGCAACCTGGGTGGGATACTGAAAGATAATACCTGAAGACATCCATTGATATTATGTCGAAGATAAAATAATATCAAAGAGTGGTTAACGATATCGACTTCTCTGAACAACATGATGAAGCTATTCGACATGCAAAAGATAATATCCATTATCAGAAGTAGAAATATATGGATGGAAGTATAGTAGAAGAACCACAATATTTTAACACAGAATCATTATTGTGAAGTTTCTCTAACAAATCACAAGTGATTTATTAGTGACTATTATTCTTATCTCTTTGGTTCAATAATTGAGTTTCAGACAAGGATGATTAATCATTCCTGAGATGTAATTATAATTGTTCAGTTGTTGATCCTAGGATTAGTTATTAGTTATGAATAGATGTATTGATCTGAAGCTTGTTCCCATCCTTTGGACTTGATATAAATAAGGATACCAAGATCAATACAAGGGGATATTATTATCATTACTATTACTATAGTCAGATTGGATAGTTTTGATCAACAACTGCAACATGAACTAAATTGTACCATTTTTTAAAATCAATAAGATAAGTACACCTTTTTCTCTCATCTGTAGGAATAGATATCTATTCATTTTCAATTAGTCCCTTAGATAAAATCTATAGATTTTCTTCAAAGTGATAGTTTGGTGTAGCATTCTGGATTTAGATTCATAGTTCTTATTATCAATCGGTCTGTCATTTGAAAATTAATTCAGTTGAGATAACTATGAATTAACTTAGGTTATATGCTCATTTCTTAACACCTTTGAAGTGATATGTTTCTTCTAAATTATCTCTAAGGCTGTACAAAGGATTGGGATGATCTTGACTCTATTTCCCATGGGAAAATAAGGCACTAGTCTACATATATATTGGATTATGGTCATTTAATTCACTGTTCATAGTGAAACTCTATCCATTTGTACTTTTCAATTAATTTATATTCACAAGCATTCATTTAATCAATTAAAGCATTTCAATTAGCACTTTGTGATTCATTGTTTTCAATTAATATTTCTTACAATCACTTTGCCATATTGTGAGAGAAAGAAGTTAGAAATACACTTTATATGCTATAAAAAACCTTAAAACTTGAAGGATAAGTTTAAGGTATAGGCCCACCATCCTTGGTTTTGCATAGCCAAAATTAGAGAAGGTTTACCCTAGGCTTGGTTGAAACCTTGTTAGTTGGCCTGATCACTTGGGTTTCCCATCATTGGATTGAAAATTCCATAGGAAATCCAATCTATTGATTTGAGCACCAACAAATTTGTCCTTAGTAGTTTGATTGATCTCTTTTGTTTCAAATTGGTACTACTAACCCTTGTTATTGAGCATACAAATATGTAGTCTATACACTTTGGTGAACAAGTATTGGGACCCATATTTGATAGAATGCAAGAATACAAAGTCTAACTAAATCCAAAAAAGTGTGCATTTAGGGTCATCGCAAGAAATCTTTTGGGATTCATTGTGTCACATCGAGGCATAGAGGTAGACCCAGAAAAGGTCAAGGCCATACTAGACATGCCACCGCTGACCAATCTAAGGCAACTAAGGGGTTTACAAGGAATACTTCAATCAAGAAGGAATTTCCTATGCCAGTAGCAGACAAGTGCCATCCATTCCAATATATACTACACAAGGATGTGACATTCATATGGACAGAACACTGTGAACAAGTATTCCAAATAGTCAAGGATTGCCTGTTAAATTCTCCCATATTGGTGCCACCCGTTCAAGGTAGGCCATTACTTCTATACATCTTGGTAACTGAGTCAGCACTAGGAGTGCTCTTGGCACAACATGATTACCAAGGCAAGGAGAGAGTTGTCTACTATCTCAACAGAACCTTGGTAGGCTATGAGCTCAACTACTCACCAATTGAAAAACCATGCCTCGCAGTAGTCTTTGCTTCCCAGAAGCTGAGACATTACATGTTGAGCCATCAAACCATGTTGATAGCACATATCCCCTAAATTATTTACTGAGCAAAGCATCCCTGATAGGACGACTTACTAAATGGGAGATGATCTTGAGCGAATTTGACTTAGAGTACATGGACATAAAAGTTATCAAAGCAAAAGTAATTGCTGACCAACTAGTAGAGGAACCCATATAGGATCATCAACCTATAGTATTCAACTTTCTAAATGAGTAGATTCTTATAGTAAAACCAGCAGTAGATCTTTGGAAACTATACTTGGATAGATCATGCACAAACCATGATGTAGGAGTAGGGATAATGCTCATTAATCCTAATAATGATTTGATCCCTAAATATTTTTTATTCAAATTTCCATGAATAAAAAACATAGCTGAGTATGACACTCTAGTCATTGGAGTGAAGACAACTATACAATGGAGAACCAATAACCTCAATGTCTATGGTGATTCACAATTGGTCATCAGCCAAGTAAATAATGACTACATGACAAAAGATGAGAAACTAATCCCCTATAGAGAGTAGATGGACAGACTGCATGCTTCATTCCACTTCATTGTATTTGAGAAAGTACCAAGAGTTCAAAATAAAGTAGAAGATGTGATGGCTACCATAGCATCCTTGATTGACATGCCACTTAATGAGACCTGATTCTGATTTTTGGTAGAGAAACTCATGATACTGGCACATCAAGCACCAATAACAGAATCAGCGTGCGTCCTTGTTGGTCCTGAAAACCCATGGTACCATGATGTTTATAACTATCTCCAAAGTAGTATCCTTCCTCCTGAATTTTCTAGAAACCAAAAGAAGTCCCTCATCCACCAAGCCTCTAGGTACACCCTTCTACACCCTTCTTGATATTACTCTATATAGAAGAAGTCTAGATGGAATGCTTTTATGATGTCTCACTTCCATAGAATCTGAGAAAGCCTTGTATGAGGTACATGAAGGAATTTGTGGAACCCACATAGGTGGAAATATCTTAGCAAAGAAGATCATCTAAATGGGATACTACTAGTCCATAGTAGAGATAGATGCCAACAAGTATGTACAAAGGTGTAGACAATGCCAGATTCATGTAAACCTCATCCATGCACCAGCCCAAGAACTCAATCCCATCACTTCACCATGGATGTTTTCTAAATGGGGATTTGACCTAGTGGGTAAGATTACACCAACCTTGTCTAATGGACATAATTACATCATTGAAGCTCTAGTCATCAGAGTGAATACAACTATCCATTCCTCTAACCTACATCACTGGTAAGCAGATCTCCATGTTCATACTCAACAACATCTTATGTCGATATGGAATTCCTCAAACCATACTAACAGATCACGATACACCTTTCCAAAATCAAGATGTTGAAGATCTTTGTGAGAAGTTCCACATCAAACAAGGTTTCTCTTTTTTCTATTATCCCCAAGGGAATGGTCAAGCTACAACCACAAACAAAACCATACTGATAAAATTAAAGAAAAGAGTTAATGATTCAGGGTGAGACTAACATTTACAGCTTAGTTGTGAACTATGGGCATACAGAACTAGCATGAGAACACCTAGATGAGCTACTCCTTTCTCACTAGTATATGGATCAGAGGTGGTCCTATCCCTCAAAGTAGAAATCTCATCCCTAAGAATCTCATTGAAAAACATCATTTTAGATGAAGACTATAGAGTAGCACGACTCAATGAACTAGAATTGTTGGATGAAAGGAGACAAAATGCACTCAACTACTTACAAGGCTATCGGAATCTCCTTAGAAGGAACTATCACAAGAATTTGAGGCCATGAAAATTTGAGGTAGGATACCTCATACTTATGGAGAATCAAAAGAACCAAGCAAAAAGGGTAAATCTAGGAAAGTTCAAGCCTAACTAGCTAAGACCTTATGTCATTGTCACATCATGCAATAGTGGGGCATACCAACTAGAAACACAAGAAGGAGATCAGCTCCTAGGTTACATCAACAAAATACACCTCAATAGGTTCTACGCTTGAGGTCACAAGGTTAAGGAACTTATCTACATTTCTAGAAAATACAAAAAAAATCATAAAGTACAAAAGGTTACCTTGGTGAAAACCTGGCAAACAGGCACCTTGGCGGCAACAATTTTTTTTTTTTTTTAAAGAAAAAAGTAAAGAGAAAAAGAATCGCTCTCTTAGTGAAAACCTGGTAAATAGGCACTATTGAGCAGGTACCTTGGTGAAAACCTAGCAAATAGGTGCCAAGTGTTCAAATCCAGCTTCATAATCAATGACAAAGATCAAAAGCTTGAGCACCCCGCATGAAAAACTGGCTTCCCAAGCTATTTTTAGATGCACCATACCCATTTAAGCATCAAACACTTATCCATAGTTTGTACTAGTCTACCAGATTAGGAGGAAACTCTAAAAATTCTTGAAAAAATCCCTAAAAATCTAAAAACTTAGCGAAAATCCTAAAAATGGCAAAAAAATAGTCCTGAAAAAAATCAATCTTCATCAAAAAAATCAAAAATTGCAAACTCTCAAAGAAATAAAACTAGCTCAGTTATCAAAAAAGTGAATGGTGATCAAGCCAATCAATCAATGTCAAAATCATGAGATTCAAAAGTTGGCAATGATCTCATATGCCTCAACTTTATCAGTAATCCAATCTATATCAATCAATCAATCAACAATCAAATCAAACAAATCAATTATCTTACATAGTGATGGATACTCTCAAAACCAAATAGATCAATCTTATGTGATTCATCCATTCCTGAAACTAGAATCAATCAAGCATCAGAGAATCAAACAAATTAATTGTCTTACACAGTGATGGATACGCTCAAAACTAGACAAATCAATCTTATATGAGTCATCCATTCCTGAAACCAAACACAATCAAGCATTAGAGAATCAAACAAATCAATCGTGTTACACAGTGACGGATAGACTCAAAACTAGACAGATCAATCTTATATGAGTCATCCATTCCTGAAACTAGATACAATCAAGCATTAGAGAATCAAGAAAATCAAGGAACAATAAATTGTTGACTAGGTCAGTCATGTTAGTCGGATGTCAGTCTATCTTTCGCGGTTATGTTCTTACACTACTTTAGGATACCACCAAGTGATGAGAGTATCTATCATGGATCATGACCTTACTTTTTTTTATTGTTGTTTATGAATTGTTTCATTTATATTATGGGGAAATGATGATTTAGGATAAATGTGGTCGGCGCTATCACTTATCTAGAAATCGCGCAGTTCCATAGTCTAAGCTTAACCCTAGAAAATAATTGGACAATCCTTTTCTACTATCTACTTGTTCATACCAATAGAATCATAGCAGTATCCAGATGATTTGTATCTGGGTGCATTGGATTTCTATTTTTTTTTCTCTTTCTTTTCAAAATCAAGAGGTCATAGCGGTATCCAGAAGGTCTATATGTGGGTGCATTGGATTTCTATCTTGGTTTTTTTTATTACTTCGGATTGTTTAGAGAACATAGCAATATCTAGATGGTCAATATCTGGGTACATTTGGTTCTCTTTCTCTTCAAAATTAGAGATCATAGCAGTATCCAGATGGTTAATATCTAGGTGCATTTGGATCTCTTTCTTTTCACAATTAGAGAACATAGCGGTATCCAGATGGTCAATATCTGGTTGCATTTGGTTCTCTTTCTATTCAATCTCTCAACTCGTTCTGGTTATCAAGAGATCATAGCGGTATCTAGATAGGAAATATCTAGGTGCATTGGATTCTCTTTGATTTTAATAATAAGGTGCAATGATGAACAAAAGTAGAAACTCGATAGCCACTTGAGTCACCCATCCTATTCTATCAATCCAAATCTATCAATCGATCCCAGAGATTAATTTCCCACTAACTTCTAACTAACACATGCATTATTTGGATATTTTACACATAGTAGATTGCATTCATTTATTTATGCGCATAAAAAATAAAAGAGAACAAAGCATGTGCATACATTGTATTCATCATCAAATGCATCCATAAACATCATCATATAAACATACATTCCAAAAAGCACCATCCTGCAAACACATGTCAGTATCATAGGAAAGTAAATCATACATCTAAGAGTCTACATATATAGAATCACATTGCATACATTTCATCATAAATCATCATGTAGAGCCATACATATAGTAAGTAAAAATTGCACATCATATAGAATCATAAGATGCATCTCATATAGATCTCAAAATATCTGAGTACAATGAACAATCGCAAGTATAACCATCAGAAGGTGATCAACATAAATGTCAATAAATATCAGTATATCAGAGATACAATCATTGGTACAACATCAAAATATATTAGTGGAACATCATTACAAAAATGGTACAACATGATACAAAATGGACAGTGATCAGATCAACATGAGCTACCCCACCCTCGACACTAGGTTGATAGGTGGGGTGGAATATCAAGTGCACACATGTGCTATAGACCAGGAGCTCCAATAACACTGCTCTAGGACCTCTGGGTCCTACTAGACCTCTATGATGCAGTGTAACTAGGTACTCAATGTGCAAAAGGAACAACCGCCTCATAATTTTAGTGCTAGTACTTAATCTCCCTCCCAACATCATGACCCGATCTCCAAATCAAATCATGGGTGTCCCTCAATGATAGGTCCTATATTTTGTCCAAGTACACCCTCACATCTACCTGAGCCTGTCTCTCCCTGGCCTCTGTTGTAGCAGCCCTGGCCTCTGTAGTAGCGAACCTACTCTACAAAGAAGTAGTTCGTGCCTCAAAAGTTGTCAACCTAGCATGAAGATAAGATATTTGTTGTGTGAGTCTCTCCATCTCTGATGGATCATCATCCATCCCACCCATAGAAACATCCATCTCACCCTCCTCATCCCTATACCCAAACCCTCCTCACAACTCTTACTACCGCTAGTACTTATACCAGTACTGCTTCTACCAGTGGATGAGCTAGTGCCTACATCCTCAATCTCCATGTCCTTAGCCACTAATCTCTCATCCACCCTCTCTGGAAAAAAAACACTAGTGCGAGGATGCACTCACCTAACAAATTAAGGTGCATCCTCCTCTAATACCTCCTCATCTAGTACGACACTCAGCCCAACCTGCCTACCAATTCTATGCCCACCCCTAGTCCTCACCCTCCCACCAACACCAAGATCATCTCCATCATCTCCAGCGTCTCTCCAAGCACCCCAACCACCATCTCTCCAATGTCCACTATCCTAACCACCATCTCTCCCCTGTCTAAAATCCTGTCCACCACCCCGGCCACCATCCCATCCTCCATCTCGGCTACCACCCTTTCCTCCATCCCTCCCACCACCCTTTCCTCCACCCCTACCTCCATCTATCCCTCCTCTCCATCTCTAACACCTCCTAAAAAAGGTACCAATAAAAAGATGAGACATATCAGTCAAAGAAATAGGTCAAGAATGATGCCACCATGCATCATACTGAGGGGTAGTGCCTGCGAAGAGAACAAGTTCAAACATAAGTATCATATGGATGATAAGCATAAGTGACTAATCAAAAGATATCTACTTCTAAACAAAACATAACAAAAGAGATAACATCAAGCATGAAAAAATCAAAACATATACCTTCATCCACAGTGGTTGATCACCATGTCCAAGCAACAAGAAAATGACCCATGAACTTCATCCTAGCAGCATCCAGAGAAATGATGGCACCACACAAAGTAACATCCCTAGACCGGCGAGAAAAGTATGCATAAGAATTAGAAACATCCTATCTCTCACCGAACTGGCACAACACCCCGTCAATTTTGTGAAAATAATTCATGTTGATGTGGCCGCTAACACGATGTAATACCCACCTCTTAGTTTTCTTTTCAATTTTGGATGCCGAACTCTTTTAGGCATTTTGATGTATGTGTGGTTATTTCAGTTGATCTTGAGGATACTTATGTATTACATTTCAGTATATATTGATTTATTATTATCATGTTGTATCATTGGTGTATATGTGATTTAGGGTTATTTTAATGATGCTTATGTATATGTTAGGATTTCATTTCGATTATGGTTTTCTGACAATACTGACCTTAGATTTATATGCACATGGATCATTGTATGTTTTGCATTACTGTTTGATGTGCTTGGTATGGTATGGGACAGAGTCGTAGTTTCTTGCTTCGGCGAGATCCACACGATAACCTAGTCTCAACCATTGTTTGCCATATTAGATATGCATGTTTGTTCATCTTTGTGATGACACGTTTGTAGGTGTCGGGCTACATCTTCCCTGAATTGGCAAGAGTGAGTGTGCCCTATCACAATAATCTCAATGGTAAGAGAGGGGAGATAGTTTTCAGGTCCAAATCCTATCCTAAACCTAATTGTCCTAATTAGTGGACAAGTACCCGTTTGGCTACCTTACCAAATTTGTGAAGTTGATAGAAATTTGTGTATCTCTTTCCTAGTGCATGTCTGATTTTTCTTGTGTTCGATTTCAAGTGCTTGATGTGATTATGTGGGTGTTATATCATGTTATTTATTTAATTGAATATTATTTTAATTAATTATTAAATATATGGTATTTAATTAATTAAAAATTAAATTAAATACCTATGTTTAATTGAAAGGTTAATTAAAGTGCAATTATTGAATATTAATATTTAAATAAATATTTAATTGAAAATTAGAGTAAATATGCTTTTATGCTTTATTAAATAATTAAATATTAAGTTGCATAGATTACTGTGATTTGAATATTTAATTTATTTAAATTAATATTTTATTAATTACATGTGCAAGATTGTGTTGAAAAAGTATTTTCAAACTCAAAGATTTCAACTTGATTTTTTGGATTCAAAGCTGATTTGTGAAATTAAACGATATTTTAATTAATTAATTATTATTTTCTTTCAATTTTGGAGTGGAGTTCTTTTAGGAGTCATCTAACCATGTTATCATTAGGGTTTGCTTAATTAGGGGAAATGGATCCTCTTTAGGGGGCTTCTTCTCTCATTTGAGGATAACATGTTTTTGGGAGCATTTTGGGAGAAGCTTTGGTGTGTGCTTGGTTTTGGAGCATAATTGAGAAATTCTTCTTGCTTGGATTTTTGCATTGTGTATCTCTCATCAGTTATTGAGGTAGGGTCTTGCTCATGTCAATCCTAGCTTTTGGATCCCCGTCTTCCATGCATCCAAAAAGCTAAGATCTTTTGTGTGGTCATTCCTTGTTTGTTTATTATGTGTTTTAATGATTTCATTTGGAAAGTACATTCTTAGATCAATTTTGTGCTTTTATTCAAGCTTACATGTCAGATCTGTGCTTGTGGGTATAAAGGGTTTCATTTTATAGCATTACGTGCAAATGGGTATTAAGAGTTTCTAGTTTAAAATTATTGTTGAAATGTGTATTTTTTTTAAAACCTAGATCCTTGATTTTTAAAGAAAAATAGATTTTAGCCTGGTAAGGAAATGCTGTCAAAATTTTGTTGGATGAAACCTTCTGGAAAGCCCTTAAACAGGAAAAATCAAATTCCCTATAGTTAGGACTATAGAGGAAATAAAATTATTGCTTGTAAAATTAATAGCTTTGGAAAAATTTATTGTTTTAAAAAAAGGGGGGTGCTCTCTTGAAAAAGATACAGAGTTAAAAAAAATTCACCAGTCTTAAAAAGGGAAAAAGACAAAAAGATAAAAGTCTATTTATTATTCCATTTTCAGAATTCTTAAAAAAACAATTTAAAAAAATAAATTAATTAATTAACTGGTTTAAAACGCAGTTGTTTAAATTTAAAAAAATTAATTTAAAAAAATTAATTTATTTGGAAGTGGGGGCCACCAACTCCCCCTCCCCTGCGCACGACGTATGAGTCAGCTCGACAGCCGAGACTGTCGGCACGGCAGCCGAAGCTGTCGGCACGACAGTCGGCGTCGGCCGATGGTACTGGTCGTGCCTCTTCTTATATAAGGGAGGCCGGCGCGGAAGGGTTAGAGGGGTGGGGGCCACAGGGACCCCCCCTGCCCCCCAAATGTATGTTTTTTTTTATATGTATGTTTTGTTTTAATTTGTTTAAACATTAAATTTTGTTCATTTAAATTGTTTTAAATTTTGATTTATAATTAATATTTAGTTTTTATTTTAGTTGGATTTTATTTATTAGTTGTAATTAATATATAATTAGTTTATATTAATATTTAATTAATTTATATTAATGTTTAAACTAGTTTATATTAATATTTAAATTAGATTATATTAATGTTAAACTAGTTTATATTAATATTTAAATTAGTTTGTATTAATGTTAAATTAGTTTATATTAGTATTAAATTAGTTTATTATTAATTTTTAAATTAGTTAATTGAGGCATAGGAACAAAAAAGGAAAGTGTGTTTGTTTTTAAGGGAAAATGATATTATTGTTAATTTATAAACCAAGGGGGGAATTTATTTTTGTCATTGTTAGAAATGGTCTAATGTTAATCATTAAATCCTATGGTGCTAATTAATTTAATTAGGGATTATAAATTTGTTTATTCCTACGTTAACATTGTATTTAATTTGATGCATTCTGAATATGAAAATTATTGTACCATGATGTGTTTTGGGTGCGTGTTTAAATGAATTGTATGTTCTTTTATGTTATCATGTTTTGGGTGCCTATTAGGCTAGATGACCCTTAGGACATAATTCCAGAGGCTTCAAGATTGTACTTTCTACATGGTGTTTATGTAATGTTATTTCATGATTTTTGATGATGTAATAATCCTGACTCCCTAGACCCAACCTAATTAAGTTATGATGTATTGTTTGGTCTTGTGAGGACACTATAGATATTTTAGGTTTATTGAGAACCTATGTGCACCTGAATGGGTAGGATGCGATTTGATTTATGATGTACCTTTATGATGCTCTTTGTGAACCTGGGGTAAGTAAACTAGTTGTATGATAGGAGGTGGCTTGCAATAAGTACCGGAGCTAACAAGTGGCTGCTAGGATTTGTTCATTGTAAGTATTGGTAACAAGTGATAACACAATGAATTAATTAGGATGCACTAGATTAAACTAATAAGATTAATGCCTCACCCATGCTTGAGCACTAGTATAGGCTAAGATGGAGGATGAGATGAGTCTTGCCCCCTTTCGAGGTGCGGGTTCGGGCATAGTTAGTGGCCTTGTCAGTTTGAGAGGTCTTTGATGTCATGTATAGTCACTTGAGTACCAGAATTCTTTAAGGGATTGCTAGGACAAAACTCAAAGATGCAACGTATATGATGACACCTTCCTATATACAGCTTAGGTTATCCTACATGTGTCAATTACCTATGGTGTCATTTAGAGTTCCTTGTTATGGTTTAGAGTGCTTCTAGGATCTTCCTTTGCATTTGAGTATGATGTCATGTATACCTTGTTTGCATTCTTGTTGTATACCCCCGTGTGATGGGCATGTTACTATCTCCTCAGCACGGTGGGAGTGGACCTTTGGTTCCACGTGGTCAAGTGGTAGTGATTCTTATTACCATTGAGATTCTGACAGATTCTTCTTCATGCTTGGATGTTCCTTGTTGTAGTTTCATCTTCCTAGTCTTTTGGGAGACTTGATCAGTTACTTGAGTTGTGTTTTTTACCATATGTATATATTGGTTATCATCGTTTGGAGGATGCATTGTATTGTTTATTATGTATTATTACATACCCTACAACTTGTGTAGTGGATGTTGATTAGGTAGTATACCTTATGGTATTAATCTTGTAAAATGAGATGTATGGTTATTGAATTCAGATTATGTAACCTTTATGTTATTTCTTTATTACTGTTAATCATAGATTAGTTTGTTTAAGTAATTCTACGTTAAGAAACCCTCGAGAAATGTTAACTATATATGAGTTATATTTCATGTATGTCATGTACTTCATTGTGTTACTTCCGCATTATTATCATTATTGTTTGTAAACATATAAAAAAAAATTATTCCACAAACTTAGTGTCATGTTTAGGTTAAGTTCTCTTGTGTTCCCTAGCGGGGCATTACACACGACCAATCAGAAACCTCCGATGTCAAAAGAAGGGAAGGTGTGCATCCTCCCCATCCCACACAGATAAATCCCTGTAAGGTTTCCAAATAAAATATGACATCATATCCAACTGCTACCGCTAGTACATTAGGTGTCCCATATGGGACAGAACAATATGTCCATCATACATAAAGACATATGGTCTCCCTAAAGGAAGATCATGAGCACCTACAGGCATATAGATAGAAATATGCTCCCATGCCCAGATC
This sequence comes from Thuja plicata, assembly GCA_018584345.1. Taxonomy (NCBI): domain Eukaryota; kingdom Viridiplantae; phylum Streptophyta; class Pinopsida; order Cupressales; family Cupressaceae; genus Thuja; species Thuja plicata. Next base: position 1,204,890 of record MU226746.1, on the reverse strand, counting down.
AGCAAGAGATTCACACCACATCCAAGAGACTTACCACCAAGGTAAGCCACATAGAACATATGAAGTACATATGTGCCTGTAGACACCTAAAATTAGTCAGGTGTTCTCTAATCAATCATCTGTAGTTTTAATCAAATTTTCTCTAAATCTCATCAAATTGCTCTAAATCAATCAAAATGGACTAAATCAATTCAAATGGACATTTATTAAATCAAATTGGGATAAAATTAAATTAAATCAAAGGATCAATTAACAATGACATTAATTAATTAAATATAAGCTTAAAGAGATTAATCAAACTATATAATTGATTTTAATCAATTAATTGTATAGTTTAAATCAAAAATTATATCCAACCTATTCCCCTACATGGCTAATTTAATTAATTAATTGAATTAATAAATCCTATTATCTTTCAACAATAATTTGAGGAACCAATGAGAATTGAGAAGGAAAAGCACATGGATCACTCCAAATTTGCAATCTCAACCACTCATTTAATCTTTTCAATTTCCTCCACTCATCTTGTCCCAACCTTTGAGAAAATCATTTAAATTGTCCCCTCATTTGAAACCATTTGAAATCCTCACTCAACCAAGGATAAACCATGATCAATTTACTCCACCCCCTACACTTGGTAAAATCCTATAAATAGAAAGAATTTTGCAAGCATAAGATAATCTTAGACATTCAAATGCATAAAATCTACACTATAGTCATTATGAGAGCAATATCAAGCATTTGTGAGAGCATTTGGATGAATTGTTGAGATATTTTGAGAGAATTATGAGCTAGATAGGCATATCAATATCATTTTATCATTCTAGGACTGTCACTAGTAGAGATTTAAGATGAGAGATTTATATTAGCATGCTTAGATAGAGATCTATGGGATGCTTAATGATTTCTTTTCAATTCTTAGCTTAATTGTTGATATTTTTTCATAGAATTATTAAGAAATAAACTAATCTCATGAAGGTGTAAAAATAAGACACACAAATGACACCCACTATGGGGCTCAAAGGCTTCTAATAATCCTTAAAGGATCAGAAGTTTTCATTAGTATACAAGAAGACAGTTTTGGTTGGTCATGATCACCGATCGACAACACTCACTGAGTAACAACATTCACTGAGCGACAATCATCGCCGAGTGCATTTTTCACCAAGCACAGTGGTCACCGAAACATTTTGAACACTGAGAAGTATATCAACCAAGAAGAGACATAACCGAGAATCAGTCTATAGAGACATAACCAAGAATCAGTCTATAGAGACATAACCGAGCAGAGACATCACCAAGCACTAGTCTACACCGAGATACAATTTTATTATCAAGAAAAGTGGATCTGAACTACACGTTAGCTAAAGCACTTTAGTCTTTAAAATAGATTTTTGTTTACCTGGATAATCATTTCTTGAGGATTAAGAAAATCTTAAATGATGGATTTAATTAGTTTAACTGATTGTATTCATGCAAATTAGGAGATCAAGGTCAAGTTGTAAACCTTTGATCTTAGAGTTATTCAAGAAAAGTGTGAAATCTAATTAGGTCAAAATCTTGTATATATAGATGTATTAGTCAATCAAGAACATGATGATTATAGCCTTCAAGGACATCTATTGATCAAACAAAGGTTTTCATGTCGAAGAAAAGATAAAGAAGAATTCAGTTATGAAGAACTACATTCAAGGCTACCAAGAAGAATAGAGGTATTATCCATCACAATAGGTGATACATATATTTTGTGAACTTAACAGATTTGTAATAAAAATTTCAAGACTGAAATCTATCAGGTCATCTATATTTTTTTCTACTCTCTAACAATTGTAGTAAACAAAAAAATCCTTTAAGAAGGTGGACTTAGTGGTCTTATTGTAAATCTCTTAACCGAGTGCACACATACATTGTGTTGCTGAAATCTCTTAACCAAGTAGACTTAACAAGTTTAACATGTTACTCCTAACATGTTAAGATCATCAGAAGTTATCACAAATTGTAGCCCTAATAGGCACCTTCCATTCTACAAATAGTGAAGCTTTGTGGGTTTCATCGTAACTAAAATTTTTACCTTCTAACAAGGGTTTCTGCGTTATCAAATACTAGTGTCATGAGTATATGAGTTTCATGAATGTTTCTATGTTTATTTACATGCATTTACATTTATGCTATCCTATTGCATGCATGAAGTAGAAAAGAAACAATGGTCGGTGATACAAGAAATGATTACTAAGGATTAAATTGATAAACATTTTAAGGGTACTGATTCACCCCTCCCCTCTTAGTACACATCCTTCCATTATTCCAACAATTGGTATCAGAGCCAGATCTCTTATTTGGAAAAGTTCAAATCACTTGAGAGAAAAGATCATGCAATGGAAAGGTATAAGCATGATAAAAATATTGAGAATCAGAAGTTGCAAATATAGATTTTATTTGAGCAATACAAAGAGGAAAGAAACAAAATGAAAGAGTTATTGGCTAAAAGAAAAGTCATGGCATTTCGCTACAATGAAATTGAATATCATGAAGAGATACTTGAATTATTTGATTCATCTAGATCTAGATCTAGTAATACATCTGACACATTTAAAGGAACCATTGTAGATCTAAATGAAGTCAATCAACATCTGACTGAACAAGTGAAAGTACTACAGATCAGTCAAGAGACATAGATGGTAAGAATGATTAATGTTATGAATAATGCAAGACAAGTTGAACAAGAAAGAACTCTGGCTATTGATGATAGGAGAAAGATTACTGAAAATTTTCAAGAGAAATAATCTGAGATACATAGACTTACTGAACATCACATTCAAATCACCAATCAAATAGTTCTTATGAGTCATGAGGCCAACCGAGTGAACATAGAACTTAATGGAAAATTTGAAGTTATTGGTGAACTAAAAGAAGAAAATGAGAAACTAAAGCATGAAGAAAAGATTCAACAACAACATAATGATATGATCAAGAAAGCTGAATACAGTACTAAAAGAATGGATGAATTTCTGAATGGACAAAGAAGACTCAACAACAATACCAGTTTAGGGTATACCGAGCATGGAGAATCATCAAACCAACATTATCAAAGGAATGTCTACACAAATCCAAGACCAAAGAAGCGCTCATGTAATCATCATGAAAAACCAGGCCACACATCAAATGTTTGCAAGAGAAAAGCAAAAGGTATTCCTAAAACTACTTCTACATTCATAGGTAATTGTTATAACTGTAACAAGCATGGACAAAAAGCACATGGATGCAGATCTAAGCTGAACAAACCAAAGAAGAAATATTACATGGAAAAACATTGTTCTACTTGAAACATGCATGGCCACACATCTTATGGATGCAGGAAAAGGATAAAACAAGTCTGGAAACCCAAAGAATAAGAAAATGCATATGAACCGAGAAGAGTCAATAATACATATGTTTGGGATTACAACACTTGGGTAAATTGTACATAATGTGGTAGATATGGACATATAGCTGCTAACTGTATGAGGAAACAGATAAGAAGATCTAGAAACTGGAATAAACCAAGAATGGCATGACTACACTGCCATAAGGTCGGTCACTTAAGAAAGGACTGCAGAGACCGAGTGACAAAGTCAAGCACTTTTGTAAATGGAAATACTATTGAAGACAGTAGGAGAATGAGAAATTAAATGTGGAAGAGAGTTTTGAACAATGATAATTCTAGACCAAGCACTATAGTTGGTGACACCTCATCTAATGAAACAGGTGATTCCACCACCCCCACCTAAGAAATACAAGTAAGTTTGGAACTACACTCTACAAAGCTATATTTTACATCAATACCTATATTCATTGAGAATATGCCAAATTAGCATGACTGAAGATGCACTATGGTATTGCATGTTATGTTTTGTGAATCTAGTATGGTTGGTTAATATGAACCGAACATAAACTATACATCGGTAAACATATGAAAGATAACCGAGTTCACACTATATACCGAGCATCATTGGTAAACATATGAAATATAACCAAGTTAACACTATATACTGAGCATTGTTGGTAAACATGTGAAACACAACTGAGATGACACTTTGTACCGATTATAGTATACTCACCGAGCTGAATAATTTGATGTGTTAATGGAGCATCAATGCTTTGTCAATCGAGTGATAGGTGAAGCATTTAATGCATCACTTAGGTTATATTTTTCTATAAAAAAAGGGTAACCGTGAACTCATTCGTTCAACCAATGTTAAGATTGCAGAGTGAAGAAGTGATTCAAAATGATCACATTGTAGAGCAATTCAAAAGAGATCACATTATAGAGTGATTCACATCACCTCTAAAGAAACTCCAACATATTTCAAGCACTCGCTGCGAACATCCAGTAAGTATTTAGACTTATAAAGCTATCAGGTTATTTGCAAAGAAGCCCTAATTTAACAAACAATGGAATATACTTCTTGAACCTTGAAGATAAAAATTGTAAAGGATAAGAAGGTCATTCTTATCAATAACTCGACCTCTGAAGAACCAAACTGCAAGTTCTATCCTGAGGTTGTTGCTCAACCCAATGACAAGGGAGCATTCTTGAGTATCCCACCTAGGGTTTTTTTGTTCAAAGACATCTGAGCATACATGTATTGTAAAGTTGTAGATATTGGAGACGTTGAACTCGAAGAATCTTATCAGAAGATATGCAAGGATAGAAACCTTAAAGATGAGTACAAACACATTGAAGTGAAAGGGTAACCAATGCCCTACTATTCCCAAAGAATTCAAAATAGAATGGATACACATTGTGCTTATCCGAGATCATGAGGGTAAAATGTGGTTAGATGAACCTAAAACAATCACAAAGGATGTGATTGATGCGGTAACTGGATACCCCATCACCTAGAAGATAAAATCCCTAAGGCACCCTGGACGCCCTGAGATTAAAAAGCTAACTGAAGTAGAATGCGATGGCAGAGGTCTGAAAGTGACTTCAATCACCATCCCTAAACAGAAGTTTAGTTCATATGTGATTGGATACAAGATCTTTCAAGAAAGTAGAATGAACAATGTTGCTTGTGGAGCAGTTGACATAGCATACAAGATAGTAAATAAGGGAGTGCAACTTGACCTAGCAGAGCTGCTACTGAAGAAAATGGAAGAAAACATGAGAATAATTAGATCAACCCAATCTAATACATGTAAGTTTGGTTCTCTATTAATGTGCACATTCTTTTACTTCCATAACTTCTTTCCTTTAGTCGGTAATGTCACTTGGGACACCAACCAACCGATAAAAACATAGATTAGTGATTACATTAAATCACTAGAAGATAATTTCATACCATTAGTGGATGCATATTTTAATACATTCAAGAATTGGATGTAGAAGAGGATGAGAATACCTTCTTAGTTTGTTGAAAAGTACAAGGATGAGATATTCTTTGTATGTGACACCGACACTACACTCATCAAAGCTTCCAACCCAAGAACAACATGGTTACCACCATTGGATTATGAAATTGACATAGTTCTGGCTACAAAATCCATTGAAGCCCTACTAAATGAACCACTTCATAAATTTAGAAGCAAATTTGGCACATATGAAGAAGCCAAGTCAAGAATAAAGACTAGCTTAGTAGTCAAGAAAATATGAAAGAAGCAGACTCAAATGTTGAAAACACTTAAGAAGAAACTCTCGGTAACTGATGAAGAGTTGGAACACACATCAGATATCACTGAGGAACAGTCACCTATCGGTGAAGGTAAAGAAGTAAGTGATTCTGAGTCTACCGAATCAGATGAAGAGCCACCAAAGGCCAAGAAATCAAATTTTACAGATGTAACAACTACATCTAGGACAAGAAGCAAAACAACTAAGGTAGATTCACCACCATTAAAGAAAGGTACAGTGAAAACATACCAAAAAAGAAAAGCCTCATCCAAGCACCCAGCACCAAGAAAATTAAAAAGATATGTAAGAGGAATAGAGGAGAAGGATGATACTACAGAAGTAGAAAGAGAACAGAGAATCCAAGAACAAAGGCCAAAATACCAAAGACAATTGATGAGATTGCAGAGTCAATCATCAAAAAAGGTAGTATAACACATCATAATATTAGACAATGGGTAAATTTTTCTACCGAGGACTAGAAAAAAATAGAAGAAGCAATCATTAAAATGATGGTAGCTTACAAATATGTACCTCTACAATTTGGCACACATTCCAAAGGAGCTAGAAAGATAAAATATCAGCAAGGTGGACATATGCATTGCACATGGAAAAACAGATGAGAGAGATAATCTTAGTTAATTTCATGCCCAATTCCATAATTGAAGAAATTGACTCAACCATGAAGGAGTATGCCAATAAATTTTCAGCCAAGACCAGATCATACAAGGTATTGCAGAACAAGCTCGAAGATATTGACATTGATAGAAATAAGGTTTGGACACAAATATTTAATCTACCCAAGAAGGTACTAGCTCTAAGTGAGACTACTCACACCGAGGAGAAGGAGGCCACACCGAGCGCCAAGCATATTTTCATCAACGACACCGAGGATGTCAATCCTATTGATTTAACCATAGAGGAAAGTAAGGCCATGGATGATATACCTCAAATATTGAAATCATTAGGGAAAACACCAGACATTACTATCCAAGATATAACACATGGAGATTCTAATGATAATTTAAAGAATGATGAAGATATCACCATTGCCACCGAGAAAACAAAGGAAAAGGATACTACTGATGTTCCACATGCACATATACTAGGTAATATACCTTTCTTGATACAAGTTATCAATACTATCAATATAATAACCGAAACAAAGGAGAAAACACCTGAGCCTAAAACAAACACACTGATGGACAAAGGTGATGAACAAGGGGAAAAGAAAATAGATGACACTAGAGAGTGAAAACTGAGTGATGCACACACCGAGGATAGTGGAAAAGAAAAAAAGGCTACAGACCAAGAAAAGGCTGAAGTAGAGACATCTACAACTGACCAATAGGTACTGATCGAGAAACCTAGCCAAGGTACCACACCTCCAAAGAAATCAACGACAAAAACAAAGCAACAAAATTTCTCGGTACGAGCAAGGTAGAATGTTTGATCGTGGTAACAAACACTCATCTATCAACCTATGAAAAAAAAAAAAAATTTTAATATAAATAATATTAATCATACGCTAACATAGAAGATGAAAAAAATGGCATACATTAGCATACTTGAGATTGTTGCATTGGATAAACCATTCATAACCTTGAAGTTCACCAACAACAATACAACAGAGAGAAGGGTTGTTTGGGAGCCTTGGTATAGGGGCTCATATGCCTTTATAAAGTATAGGTATATCAAGGTTATCTTCATCATCATGATCAGATGCGCTATTATCATCATCTTCATCATGTTGATTAGCCAAGCCAATACCATCTTCTTCAATCATGTTCTCTGGAACATGATCATCTACACCAATACCAACATCCTCAATTGTGTTCTCTATTGTAGGGTCATCTTATTCCATGGGAGCATTACCTTCTACTTCAATATTCACACCTCCATGTTCCCCCAATTGTAAATCCACATTCACCAATGGACAAAAATCACTTCCCCCTTCAATGTGAGCATGTTGCCTACAATTTCTCTCAGTTGTTGTGATTAGAAATCTTTGATTATTTAAGCCCTTACAATTTTGGCAGGAAAAATAACATTTTCCATCACCTTTTATTTTGAACTAAGACCACAATCTAGCAATTATCTCCTTATTATGTTCTCAGTTCATATTGTTAGGTGTGGTCTTTCTTGGCACTAGAAGAGTAAGAGTAAGTGTCAAAGTTGTCTTGGCACTAGAAGTGTTAGCACTAAAACAAGAAAAGGAGCTCAACAAGCCCTAAAACATTTATTAAATATTTGAAAGAGACTCTTATCCAACATGTATGCTAACAGAAGCCTCTTATCAAACATGTATGCCAAATGAAGCCTCTAATCACACAACCAATGAATAAATAGAGCAATCTAAGAAAAAATAGAAATTTAATAAAATTTTAAATTTTAAATTTTTTTGCAAAATATCAAAAAAATTGGAAATGAATAAAGATCAGAATGAACATAATAAAATTTGATGGACAATGCCAGATTGAGCAGAGTATTTACAAGACAACAATCAAGACATAGATTGATGCTACAATTTATTTAACAATTCAAATGTCTCAAGTAGACAAGATTCTCAATGGAACTACTTTGATAACATATAGATACAAATAGGAGATTGGAGTTGATCAACCTTCACCTGTGCATATACAGCCTTCACCTGTGCATATAAGAGTTGATGAGAGAGGGTATATGCACAAGCAACAAATATGCAGATTTGACCAAGCACTACTTGGAGCTAGACCCAGCAAAAAATGGACTTGTGATGATTTTCACAATAGTATATTTGTTGTAGGGTAAGCTCCCAGTAGTGCTTAGGAAAATCTACATGTTCATCACCTATGCATAAACCTTCTCTAATCAACTCTTATATACAAGTGAAGTTTTTATATATATA
>MU226746.1:1162094-1196306 GCA_018584345.1 Thuja plicata | reverse complement strand
TATATATATATATATATATATTGTGTGTGTGTGATAGTGGAAGAAAAATCACCTGATCAAGTGAATCAAGGTATGATGCCCCTCTCATAGATAGGCCTGCAATATCTCTGAAACTGATCGCTTATCCATCATCAACAAGTCAAGAGGACAAAAAAGATACTGGAAAAAAATTGTACTGGGATCTGAGAAGTGAAAAAAGAGGTATATAGATTCTTAGAACCAGGAAAGAGATGTACAGATGAATCTAGTAAGAGATAACAACTAAGGATTTACAAATGAATTTGTTCTCATGTCTAAAAAGATCAAAAATTGACAAATGGAGTATATTTTATTAGACGTGTGGATACTCCTTCCAAGATTTACAAAATATAAAATTAGTCACTATTTTTGAGAGGCAAACCAAATGGCAGATTGGCTGGCTAGTGTAGCTCTAAACTCAGATAAAGACAATTTTTTGACCCAAGAATTCTAACTAAACAACTACAAGACATCAGATAAAATGAGCACACATCAAAATGGGCTCTAGAAATCCAAATGGCACTATATAATGAGTTTTGTTTTATTAAAAATAGAAGGAACTTATCAAACTACACAAGGTGAAGACATCCTTATCCCAAGGGTGTTAAAGTGGAATAATTGTTTCTTCCATGTATGTAACCAAGTGTAGACACCCTAAAATAGACAGACTTGCGACTTTACATTAAAAACACTAATTTTCATATATTAATTAATCGTCTGTTAAATCATTAATTAATCATCTATTCTCCTCTAAGTTCATTCTCCAAATTGTTTGATCAAATTCTCAAAATTAATTAAATAATTAATTTTATTTAATTAATTAACTTTAATTGATTAATTCAATTCAATTTCCTATAGTTTAAGTTGAAATATTTAAACTTACTAATTAAATTCTTCCAATGAAATTAATTTCAATTAAATTAATTTAATTTCACTCAATAAAGCAATTCTAAATAAAAAAGAATTTGATTATCTCACATGTTGAAAACTTTAAATTACATAAATGAATTGAATATTTATTTATTTTCAAAGAGATAATATTTAATCAGATCACATGGGTTACTCCACCCATCTCTCCAATTCACATGGGTAACTCCACCCACCTCTTCAGTTCTAAAAGGTAACTCACAATTATCTCTTCAGTCAACCAAAATCTATCTCCTCTTTACCAATTGAAGAGGTGGAGTTTACTGATGGCTTCTCCAATTCCCTTTGATCTCAAGCAATCATCTCCCTATCTCTGAGATTACAACACTTGAGTAAATTGCACATCATGTGGTAGATATGGACATATAGTTGCTAACTGTATGAGGAAATAGATAAGAAGATCTAGAAACTGGACTAACCCAAGAATAGCATGCTTACACTATCATAAGGTCGGTCACTTAAGAAAGAACTGCAGAAACTGAGTGACAAAGTCAAGCACTTTTACAAATGGAAATACTATTGAAGACATCAGGAGAATGAGAAATCAAATGTGGAAGAGAGCTTTGAACAATGATAATTCTAGACCAAGCACTATAGTTGGTGACTCCTCATCTAATGGACCAGGTGATTCCGCCACCCCCACCTAAGCAATACAAGTATAGAACTGCACTCTACAAATCTATTTTTTACATCAGTTCCTATATTCATTGAGAATATGCCAAATTAGCATGAATGAAGATGCACTATGGTATTCCATGTTATATTTTGTGAATCTAGTCTGGTCGCTTAATATGAACTGAACATAAACTGCACATCGGTAAACATATGAAAGATAACCGAGTTGACACTATACACTGAGCATCATCAGTAAACATATGAAAGATAACTGAGTTGACACTATATACCGAGCATCATTGGTAAACATGTGAAACACAACTAAGATGAAACTTTGTACCGAGTATTGTATACTCACCGAGCTGAAGACTTTGATGTGTTAATGGAGCATCAACGCTTTGTCAATCAAGTGATAGGTGAAGCATTTAATGCATCACTTAGGTTATATTTTTATATTAAAAAGGGCAAACATGAACTCATTCATTCACCCAACATTAAAGAGAAGATTGCAAAGTAAAGAAGTGTTTCAAAGTGATCACATTGCAGAGCGATTCAAAGTGATCACATTGTAGAGTGATTCACAACACCTTTAAAGCAACTCCAACAGATTTCAAGCACTCACTGCAAACATCTAGTAAGTATTTAGACTTATCGAGCTATCAAGTTATTTGTGAAGAAGCCCCAATTTAACAAACAACGGAATCTACTTCTCTAACCTCGAAGATAAAAATGGAAAACGATAAGAAGGTCATTCTTATCAAGAACTCAACCTGTCAAGAACCAAAATACAAGTTCTGTCCTGAGGTTGTTGTTCAACCCGACGACAAGGGAACATTCTTGAGTATCTCACCTAGGGTTTTTCTGGTCAAATACATCCGAGCATACATTCACTGTAAATTTGTAGAGATTGGAGACATTGAACTTGAAGAAGCTTATCAAAATATATGCAAGGACAAAAACCTTAAAGATGAGTACAAACACATTGAAGTGAAAGGGTTAACCAAATCTCTATTGTTCCCAAAAGAATTCAAAATAGAAAGGATACACATTGTTCTTAGCCGAGTGCATGATAGTAAAGTGTGGTTAGATGAATCTAAACCAATTACAAAGGATGTGATTCATGCAGTAACATGATACCCAATCACCTAGAAGACAAAATCCCTAAGGCACCCTACACGCCCCGAGATTGAAAAGCTAACTGGAGCCAAATGGGACAGTAGAGGTATGAAAGTGAATTCAATTACCATCCCTGAACTGAATTACAGTGCATATGTGATTGGATACAAGATCTTTCAAGAAAGCAGAATGAACAACGTTGCTTGTGGAGCAGTTGACACAACATATAAGATAGTAAAGAAGGGAGTGCAACTTGACCTAGCAAAGCTGCTACTGAAGAAACTGGAAGAAAACATGAGAATAATTAGATCAACCCAATCTAATACATGTAAGTTTGGTACACTATTAATGTGCACATTCTTTTACTTCCAGAACTTCTTTCCTTTAGTCGGTAATGTCACTTGGGACACCAAGCAACCGATAAAAACATAGATTAGTGATTACATTAAATCACTAGGAGATAATTTCATACCATTACTAGATGCATACTTTAATACATTCAACACTAGGATGTAAAAGAGGATGATAATCCCTTCTTAGTTGGTTGAAAAGTACAAGGATGAGATATGCCTTGTATTTGACACCGACACTACACTCATCAAAGCTGCCAACCCAAGAACGACATGGTTACCACCATTGGATTATGAAATTGACATTGATCTAGCTACAAAAGCCATTGTAGCCCTACTAAATGAACCACTTCATAAATCTATAAGAAAATTTGGCACATATGAAGAAGCCAAGTCAAGAATAAAGATTGGCTTAGTAGTCAAGAAAATAGGGAAGAAGCAAACTCAAATGGTGAAAACACTTAAGAAGAAACTCTCGGTAACTGATGAAGAGTTGTAACAAACATCAGATATCACCAAGGAATAGTCACCTATTGATGAAGGTAAAGAAGTAAGTGATCCTGAGTCTACCGAATCAGATGAAGAGCCGCCAAAGGAAAGGAAATCAAAGTTTACTGATGTTACAATTGTATCTAGGACAAGAAGAAAAACAACTAAGGCAAACTCGCCACCATTAAAGAAAGGTACGGTGAAAACATACCAGAAAAGAAAAGCCTCAGCCAAGCACCCAGCATCGAGAAAATTAAAAAGATATGTAAGAGGAAGAGAGGACAAGGATGATACTGCAGAAGCAGAAAGACAACAGAGAATCCAAGCACAAAGTCCAAAATACCAAAGACAATTGATGAGATTGTAGAGTCAATCATCAAAAAAGGTAGTATAACACATCATAATATTAGACAATGGGTAAATTTGTCTACCGAGGACTAGAAAAAAATAGAAGCAATCATTAAAATGATGGTAGCTTACAAATATGTACCTCTACAATTTGGCACTCATATTCCAAAGGAGCTACAAGATAAAATATTAGCAAGGTGGACATATGCATTGCACATGGAAAAATAGATGAGAGAGAGAATCTTAGTTAATTTCATGCCCAATTCCATAATTGAAGAAATTGACTCAAACATGAAGGAGTATGCCAATAAATTTTCAGCTAAGACCAGATCATACAAGGTATTGCAGAACAAGCTCGAAGATATTGACATTGATAGCAATAAGATTTGGACACAAATGTTTAATCCACCCAAGCAGGTACTAGCTCTAACTAAGACTGCTCACATCAAGGAGAAGGAGGCCACACCGAGCGCTGAGCATATTTTCATCAACGACACCGAGGATGTCAATCCTATTGATTTAACCATAGAGGCAAGTAAGGTCATGGATGATATACCTCAAATATTGAAATAATTAGGGGAAACACCAAACATTACTATCCGAGATATAACACATGGAGATTCTAATGATAATTCCAAGAATGATGAAGATACCATCGTTGCCACCGAGAAAACAAAAGAAAAGGACACTACTGATGTTGCACAGGAACAAATACCAGATAATATACCTTTCTTGATACAAGTTATCACTACTATCAATATAATAACTAAATAAAAGGAGAAAACACCTAAGCCTGAAACAAACACACCGATGGACAAAGGTAATGAACAAGGGGAAAAGAAAATAGATGACACTAGAGAGAAAAATCTGAGTGATGCACCCAGCGTGGACAGTGGAAAGGCAGAAAAGGCTACAAACCAAGAAAAGGTTGAAGTAGAGACATCTACAACTGACCAATAGGTACTGACTGAGCAATGTAGCCAAGGTACCACACCTCCAAAGAAATCAACGAAAGAAATAGAGCCACAAAATTTCTCGGTACGAGTGAGGTAGAATGTTTGATGGTGGTAACAAACACTCACCTATCAACCTATGAAAAAAAAATATTTTTTAATATAAATAATATTAATCATATGCTAACATAGAAGATGACAAAAATGACATACCTTAGCATATGTGAAATTGCTACATTGGATAAACCATTCATAACCTTGAAGTTCACCAACAACAATACAACAGAGAGAAGGGTTGTTTGGGAGCCTTTGAATAGGGGCTCATATGCCTTTATAAAGTATAGGTATATCAAGGTTATCTTCATCATCATGATCAGATGTGCTATTATCATCATCTTCGTCATGTTGATCAGCCGTACCAATACCATCTTCTTTAATTGTGTTCTCTGGAACATGATCATCTACACCAATACCAACATCTTCAATTGTGTTCTCTGTCGCAGGGTCATCTTCTTCCATGGGAGCATTACCTTCTACTTCAATATTCACACCTCCATGTTCCCCCAGTTGTAAATCCTCATTTATCAATGGACAAAAATCATTTCCCCCTTCAATGTGAGCATGTTGCCTACAATTTCTCTCATATGTTGTGATTAGAAATCTTTTATTATTTAAGCCCTTAAAATTTTGGCAGGGACAATAACATTTTCCATCACCTTTTATTTTGAACTGAGACCACAATCTAGCAATTGTCTCCTTATTCTGTTCTTGGTTCATATTATTAGGTGTGGTCTTTCTTGGCACTACAAGAGTAAGAGTAAGAGTCAAAGTTGTCTTGGCACTAGAAGTGTTAGAACTAAAACAAGAAAAGGAGCTCAACAAGCCCTAAAATATTTATTAAATATTTGAAAGAGCCTCTTATCCAACATGTATGCTAAAAGAAGCCTCTTATCAAACATGTATGCTAAATGAAGCCTCTAATCACACAACCAATGAATAAATAGAGGACTCTAAGGAAAAAAAAAATAGAAATTTAATAAAATTTCAAAAGCCAGTAATTTTTGCAAAATATCAAACAATTTGCAAATGAATAAAGATCGGAATGAACATACAAAAATTTGATGGACAATGCCAGATTGAGCAGAGTATCTGCAAGACAACAATCAAGACATAGATTGATGTTACAATTTATTTAACAATTCAAATGTCTCAAGTAGACAAGATTCTCAATAGAACTACTTTGATAACATATAGATATAAATAGGAGATTGGAGTTGATCAACCTTCACATGTGCATATGCAGTCTTCACTTTTGCATATAAGAGTTGATGAGAGAGTGTATATGCACAGGTGAAAAATATGTAGATTTGACCAAGCACTACTCGGAGCTAGACCCAGCAACAAATGGACTTGTGATGATTTTCACAATAGTATATTTGTTGCAAGGTAAGCTCCCAGTAGTGCTTAGGCAAATCTACATGTTCATCACCTATGCATAAACCTTCTCTAATAAACTCTTATATACAGGTGAAGTTTGGATATGTTTTATGTGTGTGTGTGTGTGTGTGTGGAAGCAAAATCACCTGAACAAGTGAATCAAGGTATGATGCCCCTCTCATAGATAGGCTTGTAATATCTCTGAAACTGATCTCTTATCCATCATCAACAAGTCAAGAGGACAAAAAAGATACTGGACAAAAACTGTCCTGGGAACTAAGAAGTGAAAAAAGAGGTATATAGAAACTTAGAACCAGGAAAGAGATGTACAAATAAATCTAGTAAGAGATAAAAAATAAGGATTTACAAATGAATATGTTCTCATGTCTAAAATGATTGAAATTTGACAAATGGAGTATATTTTATTAGACGTGTGGAGACTCCTTCCAAAATTTACAAAATATAAAATAAGTCACTATTTCAGAAAGGCAAACCAAATGGCAGATTGGCTAGCTATTGTAGCTGTAATCTCAAATAAAGACACAATTTTTTGACCCAAGAAGTCTAACTAAACAACTACAAGATATCTGATAAAATGAGCACACATCAAAATGGGCTCTAGAAATCCAAATGGCACTATAGAATGAGTTTTGTTTTATTAAAATTAGAAGGAACTTATCAAACTACACAAGGTGAAGACATCCTTATCCCAAGGGTGTTAAAGTGGATTAATTGTTTCTTCCATGTATGTAACTAAGTGTAGACACCCTAAAATGGACAGACTTGCGACTTTACATTAAAAATACTAATTTGCATGTATTAATTAATAGTTTGTTAAATCGTTAATTAATCATCTATTCTCCTCTAAGTTCATTCTCCAAATCGTCTGTTCAAATTTTCAAAATTAACTAAATAATTAATTTTATTTAATTAATTAACTTTAATTGATTAATTACCATTAATTAATTAATTAAATTCAATTTCCTATAGTTTAAGTTGAAATATTTAAACTTACTAATTAAATTCTTCCAATGAAATTAATTTCAATTAAATTAATTTAATTTCACTCAATAAAGCAATTCTAAATCAAAAAGAATTCAATTATCTCACATGTTGAAAACTTCAAATTACATAAATGAATTATATATTTATTTATTTTCAAAGAGATAATCTTTAATCAGATCACATGGGTTACTCTACCCATCTCTCCAGTTCACATGGGTAACTCCACCCATCTCTCGATTTCACATGGGTAACTCCACTCACCTCTTCAGTTCTAAAAGGTAACTCACAATTAGCTCTTCAGTTAACCAAACTCTATCTCCTCTTTACCACTTGAAGAGGTGGAGTTTACTGATGGCTTCTTCATTTCCCTTTGATCTCAAGCGTTCATCTCCCTATCTCTGGGATTGATCTTGACCGTTCATATCATCCTCAATTCCTATATAATAAACCCTTCATAACCATTTGAAGGATCCAGGATTTCAAGCTCTCGTGCGCCATTACTCTGTCAGTTTGGTTCTCGCATTCAAGTCATCTTGCGATCATACACCCATTTCAATTATCAAATTTGTAATGCTCCCAAGTCATAGATGCTACCCACACCAATACTGAGCATCAAAAACAACATTTCAGAAGGAGTAGAGAGAGACAATAGAAGCTTCAAGCACTTTGGGGTTTGCATTCATTTGTTTTCTCTTATTTACTTGTACATTTTATTGGTTATGTTTAAGTATTCTTTTTTAGTAATTTTTGGATTGATTTCCCCATTGCAAACCAATGCTACTAACCCTCGTCATTGGAAAGCTTGGGAACCACGAATCTGAACAGGCGTACATTTTGGTGAACCCGACGTGAATCAAGCAACCCAAATATCACTTGCACATGACAGACATGACTTTTTGGTCTCGACAGTATGGCTAAAGATCTTCCTTTTTGTTAATTTTTTGATATCATTGTAATTTCGCAATCGCCGGTATTTTGCCGCAATCGACTAGTTTAATGTTGCAATTGATTTGTGGGTTTCACAATTATTTTTTGTAATCTTTAAATCTTTATTTCTGGTATTTTGCCGCAATTGCCAAGGAGTTTTCCGCAATTTTCAAAAAAATTCCACAATTGCCAAAAGTTTTCTGCAATCGCCAAAAGTTTGCTGCAATTGCTGAAAGTTTGCCGCAATCGCCAAAAGTTTGCATCAATCGCCAAACGTTTGCCGCAATCACTGAAAGTTTTCCGCATTCACCGAAAATCTGCCACAATTGAGGGAAGGTATTTATGTTTTTCAATTATCAGCTTCTGAAATTTTGTTTGAAATATTTAAAATATAACATTTAAGTATAAGTTCTTATACTTTAAGTTTTATTTTAAATATATACTTCCAGGATGTTTGAGAGTGGTTTCAGATCTCTAGGAGTTAAAATACAAAATTTAGATTTAGGAGGATTTTAACAAAATTCAGACTTAGTCAAATTTTAGGATTCAGCAGGTGTTACTAACCTTGTTGTTTCAGCTTGTGGCGTTGGAAACAGATTTAACAAAGAAAATAAAATTAACTCATTTGTTATTTTAGTGCTTAAAAAGAACATTGTATGCCAAACATCACAAATCTCACTTTTCCAATTTGGTGTTTAAAATTGACATGGTGGTTAACAATTGAACAAAGGCAAAAAAATCTTTCAATTCGATGCTTTTAAAATCGAACATGCAAATCATCACCTACTTTGGGCTTTAAAACTGAACACTTGTGCTTGTATGATGGATTAGCTTAGCTCACATTTCATCTTTGGGGTTTCATCGATTAACCTTGTGCCTTGAGTCTTTAGTGCACTTGCACAATCTGTTAGAGTAAACACCTTTATACTTTTTAGAAAGGCTTGTCCGGGGAATGCGCTTCTTCCTCAAAGAATGACATTAAATCGATAATCCTTCCGATCAATATATAAACAAGACGCTAACCAAAGTTTCATTTTATATCTAGCCAAGCCCGGGCGGGGTGTGTTGATGATAGTCTGGATCGGGTGAATATCCCTAAGGAACCAGCATGGTCAACTAGGCTCTTAAGCGAGTCACACACATACAAACCGATTGGATAGATGCCATAGACCCTTACTACAACCTTGTTAAAATAGAGGCCAACTTGATCTGTTAGGAATAAGGTGTCTCAACCTTGGATAATTCTTATTCTTATTATTTATTTTGTAAAATGTATTTCTTGCAAATAATGTAATTAAGGGTGAGTGTACATGTCTAGTTGGCATATTGATGTGTCACTCCACTTGATGTGTCAGCATCTTGAATTGTGTGTAAGGAGATCATGGCTGAAACGGTTATGACGGATTCCTATGACACGTAAGAACTATTTCTAGAAGATTCAATGACGGGTGAAGACATGCAATGACATGTGCCAACTGATAAAGTTGAGTACTGTACACTCTTCCACCTTTTTTCTTGGAGAATGGTAAAACCCTAATATGGCTATCTTTGGAAGTTGCCCTAAAAAGGAAAGCGCATGATATAAGTATTTTTTAGGGTTGCAGATAAATATACAAAAAGAGTGTATTGTTGGTATGATCTGGTGCTACTGGATTTGTCTTTGAGTGTCGATTGTCTCCTGAAAGAACTTGCATTGCAAGTGTGTTGTAACCGTTGTGTTGAAGATAATACATTGTGCAGGTTTTAGAGTGCTGGGGTTTTTTACCGAAAGGTTTTCCCCAGGGTAAATCATTGTGTCATTCTCTATTTTCTATATGCATGGTATATGGCTGCAATATCATTGTTAAAGTAGTTAACGAATCTGAAATTGTAAGAATTTAAAAGAATTTGCACAATACTTTCCTTTAGAGATTAGTGTAGGAAGTTGTTTCCGCGCCTGAGTTTCCTTACATGATCTACCTCCGAAAGGATACCTTATTATAGTGCAAGGGGTTGTAGAATTTCCCCCCAAGATTCCCAACATATGTGTTCTAAGGTATTTGTATAGTGAAAGATATCTTCACTCCATGGCAACAATACCTGGCAACGACAAAAACATGGGCGCCTATGTTGTGGACCTTCGTGTCCTAGTAGTGTGACACTTGTTGTGTGAGCTCACGAACATCCAAGCATTGGGCCTATAATATTGTATTTGATAGCCAAATTTGTCTTAGATTAATCTGTCAGTCCTTGTGTCAAAACCCGTGCTAAATTACAAAACATTTTGTCCATTGTGCTTGTTCTTTGATCAGTTTCCAAAACGTAAAACAAACATCAAAAAAACTGTCAAAACGAGTCAAACGTGTTAAATTCTAAGGTTGTCAACATAAACTGTCTTTAAAATTAGAATCCTCGTTCCAAAAAATCAAAATTGCCAGGCAATGAAGCCTAATCTTGAGTCTTTTTAAAATGGTTTCCCCTTTTCCACAACTGCCCACATTTTTTCGCAATTGACGGAAGTTTTTCGCAATCATCCTTTTTATTGTCGTAATTGACCCTTTTATTACCACAATCAGTGATAGATTACCGCAATCAACCAGTCACTTTATCAGAAATGGTGGAGTTTTTCCACAATTGACCAGAGACTTTTTTACACCTATTTTGACCTAAAAACCTTAAAAATACTCTCTATTTTGTGTCAAAGACCATGTTTAGCCCAGAAAAATATGAAGAACATTGTGTGAATCTCCAAACATTAAAGATCATCCTCTCTTTGAAATCATGATTATTGTCCAAAGCATTGTTAGCTCGAAAGTTTAGAATCGAAATATCTTGATCGCATTATCTCAACATCATCATTATCTCTATCAGTGACTTTGTCCCGGGCAAACGTCGAAAAATATTATTCTTACATCATCAAAAATTTGAGATCAAGATAAATCAACATCTGTCCTTAGAATTAGCCTTGTCCAAACATAACTCAAATTTTCCTAGAAAGGTTATATTTTTCTGTTTTCTTGATATCACTTGTTTTAGTCACAAAATTTAGACCATACTATGTCTCAAACACCTTATGGAGGGCCTTACACAAGGTTGATGGCTAGAAATCAACCTGATGAGTCATGTATCAACAAAATCCCCGCTTGGGAAATAGTGCAAGAGGACGATCCTTTCACAAATACCATTCCTTCTCTATTCATTGAGAATCCCCATGGGTCAAATTTGTTCCAAAAAGTCACAGAAGAGGAGCTCAAAGATATAGAGCAAGATGCCTATTCCAAACAAGTGGTTGATGTTGTTGTAGAGAGGAACCCTGAATGTTTCTTAGCCATGTTGATAAAAAAGGAGTCAAACTCCCCGCTGAATTCAATGTGTCCACAATATGGTCTGAAAACCCTCTCATATGTCAAAACACTTCTCAGCCCTTTCAAACACTACCTATGGTTTCTCAAATCTTCCCATCCTTGATGACACCAACACTGGCACAGATAATACCCAATCAAACCAATTACACAAACAAAGCAAGCACATCTTCCATGTAGAGCATGACAGGCTCCCAACTAAGTGTACCCATGGTCACTAGTATACCTCCGCCATTGGTCTTATGGCCTGGCCAATCAAGCTCTCATGCTATGCCTTCCATCCCACCAAAAAGCAGTAACCTTTTTGCCACTACCGCTGTCAATCCCTACTAGCATTGGGGTCAACACATCATTCCCATAGGGATCCATCTCTGCAGGTCTAACTTTCAGTCAATGCCCACCCAAGCTTACGCCTTTGCTCACCCAGCAACAACCTCAACCCCAGAAGCAGTAACCCCAACTTCAGCAACAACAACCTCAACCCCAGCAACAGCAACCCCAGCTTCAGCAACAACCTCAACCCTAGCAGTAGAAACCCCAGCTTCAGCAGTAACAACCTCAAATCCAGCAACAACAACAGTATCCCCAACCCCAACAAAAAACACAATAGAACCAACCTTGGGCCACTCACGTGCCCCCATTTCAGAATCATGTGTTGGGAAATCAATATCAAGTCCCAAGGACAAGGTCCTATGTTCCTACTCAAGGGGCACTAAAGCACAATCTCATACCTTCTATAGCATAGAGGTACAATGTCACAAATCCTCCTCAGTCTCAAACAGACATGCTGGTCCAACAAGTGAAGAACCTTCAAACCAAAATGATGGATATGCAAAATCAAGGGCAAACTAAATCCTATACTGTAGAGGATTTGTACCCGTATCCCTTTGATCACTCTCTTCACGTGTCTCCATTCCCAAATCACTTATTGGTACCAAAGTTTGACAAATATAGGGGCAATACCAACCCTATTGAGCATATTCGAGAGTTCTTTGCTAGTTGTGTTGAAGTCGCACATGATGAGACATACTTAATGCAACTATTCCCACAAAGCTTAGTCGGGCTAGTAATGGAATGGTTCTCGCATTTACCTCATGGTATTCTATCTTAGGGTGAATTGGCTTAAAAGTTCATCGCTCACTTCCATCATAACATTGAGCACAAGGTCAGTATCAAGGACCTTTGCGATATCAAATAGAAGGATGGAGTCTTTTGTAAAATTCCTACAGAGATGGAGGAATACTGCAAACAAGATAACGTATGATGTACTTGAGCAAGACCTAATAGTCATGTTTGTTGACAATCTGATTCCAAACATGTCATTTACAACAGAATTGCAGTTAGCTCTGAACTTTACACAACTTATCAAACGCGGAGTTCGTTGTGAGGAGAACTTGGTCAAACGAGGTGTCCTTGCAGATCCTACCCAAACGAATACAAACAAAATTGCAATGGACAAATCTAAGTGGTGGAATAAAAATAAAAATATCACCAATGATGGTGTTATTGATGTGAAAATAGTCAATTACGCACAACCCAAAGTGTCACTGCAAGGTGCACTTGTGGCCAACCAACAACCTATGGTGCCCACTCCACAAGCATACACTCAAACTCAACCTCCCCTTGTCCAAGTGGTTGCTGTGTCAAACAGTCAGCAACAAACTCAACACAAACCACAGTTTCAATTCCAGCAACGAGACTTTACACCATTAGGAGAGTCGATAGAATCAGCTTTACAAAAGTTGATACAATCCAACAATATCACTCCCGGAAATCAGCAAATATGAAAATGGTGCAATCAAACCAAGGTGGTACAATGACAGTGATTTCTGCGAGTTTCATCAGGTGAAGGGACACAACACCCAACTATTACTGATTGAAACACGTTATCCAAGATCTAATTGACATAGGGGTCATCGATGTAACAAATACCTAAACCAAAGAAACAACTAAGCATACAATATTCAACGACACATTTCATGATCACAATAAAGGGAAAACCTTCGGGTCTGGTGGAAAGTCCAAACAATTCAACTACACTTATGACAATAGTGATAATGTTACCAATTGCCTAAATCCTTCAGATAGCCATGTGGCTACGATCACTATCAGAGACCAAGGTAACAAATGTGTTGTAACCACCTGTCGTACAAGAGTTGTCTTGCAAGGAGAACCTTCCTCATCTGCTACACTAGCCAACCCTCAAGCAACCTTTGATCCACAAACAAGCCTAGTGGACCAGCTAAAGCGCACGCCTGCCCAAATCTCCATGTTTGACCTCTTGCACATATCTCTGCAGCATAAACAAGCACTTGACCAAGCCCTTCATAATGCAGCTGTCCCAAGGGACATAACCCCTAAGAGCTTCCAAATGACGGTTAATCATATCGCAGTAAACAAACATACAACATTCACAGACTATGACATGTCGCAGCACAAACCCTTGCATAATGATCCCTTGCACTTTCTTGTCCAAGTCCACAAAAGCACAATCCGTAGACTCCTTGTTGATGGTGGGGCTAGATTAAAAATTTTTACTTTAAAGTTAATCAAGGAATTAGGCTACTCAGAGTCTAGCATTGATGTAACAAGGACAATCAATATCAGAGCCTTCGATGAAGAGGAAAGATCCTCCAAAGGTATTATCATTCTACCTGTCCGGATTGGTCCAGTTTTCAAGAACACTCCCTTCCAGATCCTAGACCTAGAGTTGGGATACAACATATTACTAGGGAGACCATGGATACATGAGATGCAAGCTGTACCTTCAACATATCATTAGTGCATCAAGTTCTTGCACCAAGGGGAAGAAATCATCATTAAGGGAGATCCAAATCCTTTCCAATACTATATTGTGTTTCAAACCGAGGCAACTCTTCAGGGAGCTCACCAAAAACATGTGTATTTTAGGCAATAGTTTTTGGCGACTCTATTGGGAAACCGAATACTATTTTAATTACAAGGTTGATAAGAAGTTCACTTAAGAAGACTTTGAGCTTCTATTTGAGTTTTTCGTCCCGGAGAAGCAACGAAGGACTTTATGCCTTTAACGGACACTTTGCTTCTTTAACGTTTTATTGCTATTTTATTTAGTCTATTATCTACCTTCACTTTGCAATCTTTTTCTGAAATAAGAGAAAAGAATTAATCGTTTATTCTACAAGAGAGAAATAAGCGAAGTTCCATCCAAAAATACTTTCAAGGTGATTAGTTCTAAGTTGGTCCAAGTGACTCAAACTGGAAGGAGTTAAGCAGTACTATCAACGGAGGAAGGGTGAATCGTCAACATTTACACCGAGTTGGGCTCAGCAGGCTAGGCTTGCTCTTCTAGCTCCTACATCACCACTCACCCGGATTACCAGTTATCCACCATCAAAGAAGAAGAGTTCTATTCCCAGTGAAGAAACTCATTTCTTCTTCAAACCATTAGTTGCATCTATCCCACTTTTTCCTACAATGGTTGCTGGTCCATGGGGAATAGCTTTTGGTCATCTCGACCTTACTCTACTAGTACATACTTTGCCTCCAGGATCTCGTAAGAACTTTCCCAAGTTCTACGGAGATGGAAAACAACACCCAGATGAGCATATAAAATATTTCTATATTGCATGTGGTGGTCTCGGAGTAGTGCATGAAGATGTGTCGGTAAGGATTTTTGTAGACTTTGCAAGGCGTTGCTTCTAATTGGTTCTTTAATCTTGTTACTGGTTCTATTACAAGTCGGGACTCGCTTCAGACCAAGTTTGAAGAATGTTTTAAGCCTGCAGAAGATGAACATGCTTTGCTTGCTCAACTAACGCAAATAAAGGACGCATAGGAGGGAATGCGCGCGTTCATTGCTAAGTTCAACAAATTGGCAAATAGGATTCCTACTACTTCACAACCTACTCCTAAGAATTTAAAATGTTCCTTCATCAATACGCGGTTGCCTAAAGTCAATTTACTATTGAGACGGGCAGTTCCCATCAGCTCGGCTAATGCTCAAACTTTGGCAACAGAGATTGAAGATGATCTTATCATGACGGGAAAGATTCGAAAAGACAAGACAAGAGGAAATTTTTCTAATGGAAATTCCTTGAACGATGCGTCTACTTCAGGTAGTATGGATCCAATGCTTCATAAATTAGAAAATGAAGTGCTTGCACTTAAAAAGAAGATCTCGCAAGGATCATTTTCTGCCCCATATAAGGACATTCCACGGAGAACATTTCCTAATGTTGCTCATAATTATGCGGCAAAGAATCAAGCAAAGCTTCCTCCTCCAGAGAGGCTTGCTCTTGAAGCTCCGCCAGGCAGGACAACCACGGGGTATATGAAAATGATCAAGCTGGTGTAACACCAGATGACTATCAAACTGAGGAGATTGCTGCTCCTTATGACGAAGATCAAGAAGCAGCTGGCGACTCTAGTATTGGATATGTACACTATGATAGCACTGATCCTGAGGAAGATTTTTCTCAAGCCTATGCGATTATGACGCGATCTCAAACAGAGATGGCACGCCAGAAGGAAGAAGAAGACAAATCAAGTCAAGATACCTAGGTGCCCGTTACTACTGCCAAAAGAGGAAATCCTCTTCCTATTCTTCCTAAAAATAGCCAAGTAAGTTTTGTTCCTCAGTTAGTATCTACTAATGCACTGAAACCTAGTATGTCTAATCCAAAAAATCAGTCAGAGATTTCTCCTATGTCTTTGGCAAGTTCATTCCAAGTCTTTGATATCATAGACCATGCCAAGAAGACTAAGATCCAAATCTCTGAAGTAGAATATCTACAAGCATATCCAGATCAGTTGGAGAGGCTTAATAACTTTGTCAAAAAATCTCAACCCGCGCAGACTTCTGTTTCTGTCCCAGACTCAAAGAATCTTCCAAATAACTTAGTAACAATTCCTTCATCCGTTCTAAGAAAGATAGAGCCTTTTTATATTTCCCTATTGATTAATGGTTACAAGTTAAGCTATTGTGTCATTGATTCTGGAGCATCGGATAATGTTATGTCTGCTAAGGTTGCAAATGCTCTAGGTTTAACTTTGACAAAGTCCTTTGGTAATTGTTATTCCATGGAGAATAAACAAGTACCACTTAAAGGCCAAATCAAGGATGCTCAGTTTGCATTCTCTTCTTTCCCTAAAAAGAAGATTAAAATGACTATCCTTGTTGCTGATGTTCCCGCTTCCTATGGTATGCTTCTTGGCCAAAATTTCTGTAAAGATGTATGAGGTGAGTTAAGCATGTATATGTCTGAAGCACGAATTCCTATTAAAGGAGTTATGCAAAAGTTGCTTCCAGAGAGGGAGACAAAATATACAGCGGTAAAATTAGATAATCCTCGCTCTTAGATTCTTTTTGAATCAGCTGGCATGGGAAATTATTATCTTCACAGCACTGAAGTCTCAGAGTTTGCTAAGGATTATCAGTTTGAAGCATCAACATCCTTAACATATGAAGATAAATTTGCAGATACTCAGGAAGAACAAGTTTCGAATGAAGTACCTACTTCACCAGGGGATTCAGAGAATTCTTTTACAATGGTTGAAAAAGCTATGCCTTCAAGCTCAGCTAATACTGACCCAGCTGCCTTTCAGTTTCTTGATGCAATTGATTCTAATGAGGTATGGGTACTCGAGTTTGATGGCAATTGCACAACAACTGGTTCAAGTGTTGGGGTTGTTTTAATTTCTCCTCAAGGCAAGAAGTTTCCTTATTCTTACAAGCTGCAATTTAACAACACCAACAATATTGTTGAATACGAAGCATTGCTTCCGGGTATTGATGTTGCACGGAATAGAGGGATCAAGAATTTACATGCCAAAGGTGATGCTGAGCTCGTGGTGTGTCAAGTGAGAAATCAGCACCAAACCAAAAATGAACGACTCAAGCATTATAGAAACTTGGTATGGGACTATGTAGAGTTGTTTGATGCTTTCAACATTTCTACAATTCCCAGAGAGATCAATGACAAAGCTGATTCGCTTGTGATTTCAACAACTTGTTTAGTACCTCATGAGGAATTCAAGCAGGACAAATATACTATTCAATTAGTTTATCGTCCTAGTGTTCCTGACAATTCAGATCATTGGCAAGTGTTCAATGATGATCGACAAATCATCAACTTTCTCGAAACAAAGGATAATTTTGATGAATTGTTCTTCGAAGGAAGTAGTTCTCCTCCCCGAGAAGATACGTCCAGAAAGAATCCTGAAACAGGAGAAGAAGTCATTCAGCTGAAAGGAAATAAAATTCCTAAAGGGCTAGTTTCTCTAGAAAGGTTGTTTTATAAGCATGATCGTTATGTTAAAAATCAGCAAGAGGTTGGATCGAGCTCTGTCATGGAATATGAAAGATAATTTAAATATGGAAGTTGATCCTAAGTTTGTCAAAATTGGCAAATGTTGTACACTAGAAGAGAGGCAGCAGTTCATTCTTCTCTTGTCTGAGTACATTGATGTACTGGCTTACTCATATGATGAATTGAAGTCTTTCTGACCAAAAGTAGTACAACATAATATTCCTTTGAAGACTGGAGTGGCTCCATTCAGGTAGAAGGATCGACAGTATAATCCCAAAATCTTGGGCACTATCTTGTCTGAGATCCAAAAGATGCTTGACGCAAGGATCATCTTCCCAATACAATACTCAACTTGGGTGGCCAACATTGTTTCAGTTCGTAAGAAGAATGGTGAGATCCACATTTGTGTGGATTTCCGCAATCTAAATCAAGCATCCTTGAAGGACAATTACTCATTGCCAATAAAGGATCATGTGTTACAACTAGTGACTGGATCCCAAATGTTGTCTATGCTTGATGGTTTTTCTGATTACATCCAAATTGAGGTAAGAGAAGAAGATCAATAGAAAACAGCGTTCACGACACCCTTGGGTACTTTTGCTTACAACTGAATGCCTTTCGGGTTGATAAATGTTGGTGCAACTTTTCAGCGTGCCATGGACCTAGCATTTTGCAATATCAAGGATAAGTTTATCGTAGTATATCTCAGTGACTTAACAATCATTTCCAAGCATCGTTCGGATCATTTGATTCATCTCCGACAAGTGCTTGAAAGATGTCGACGGCATGGGATTTCTCTGAATCCAAAAAAGTCGATCTTTGGAGTTACAGAAGGTAAACTCCTG
Source organism: Thuja plicata (assembly GCA_018584345.1). Classification (NCBI taxonomy): domain Eukaryota; kingdom Viridiplantae; phylum Streptophyta; class Pinopsida; order Cupressales; family Cupressaceae; genus Thuja; species Thuja plicata. The sequence goes on along the minus strand of MU226746.1, from coordinate 1,177,645 downwards.
GGACACATTGTGTCTAAAGAAGGTATTAAAATTGATCCAAAGCAGGTCAAGTCAATTCGAAGTCTTACCTTACCTACTAGTAAGACTGCAGTTCATTCTTTCTTTGGGAAAGTGAATTTCTTGAGACGTTTTGTTCCTGACTTTTCTGAGAAGACTCGTCATATTTCTAATATGATGAAAGGGGCGACAGTTTTCCGGTGGAGTCCAGAAGGAAAAGCTTCTTTCAAGGAGATTAAAGAGGCAATCGCACATGCGCCAGTGTTAGTTTGCCCAGACTACACTAAAGTCTTTATCATGTATAGTTATGCTTCTAAGCATACTATGTCAGCAATTCTTGTGCAGAAAAATATAGAGGATATTGAATCCCCTATTGCTTTCATGAGTTGTCCGCTAAAATCACACGAGTTGAAATACACTTTGATGGAAAAGAATGCTTATGCGGTGGTGAAAGTTGTAAAGTCTTTTAGATTTTACATCTTGAACTCTCATGTTGTGGTTGTCGTTCCAGATACCACAGTCAAGTCAATTCTGGCTCAACAGGAATTTGGAACAAAGAGAGGAAACTGGATTGCCAAGATCCAGGAATATGACATTGAAATTCGTCCTACTAAGCTGGTTTGTGTCAACTAATGGCAGAGAATGAACCAGACAAAGAAGAACTTCCTGAGACTTTGCCCAAAGTGTTGTTCGTTAGTACAACTGACGAGTAGTATTCTGATATCACACACTTTCTTACTTATGGTGAATGTCTTACACATCTCACTTACAAGGAAAGAAGAAATTTGAAGCTCTGAGCATCCCATTTTGTCTTATGGGATAATGGTTTGTACAAGCGAACACTTGATGGAAATTTCTTGCAATGTGTTGATAAGGCACAACAAGTTCGCTTGTTGGAGTCATTTCATGACATGGCATGTGGTGGGCATTTCTCTGCGCTAGTGACTGCTCATAAAAGCGTGCGAGCCAAGTATTTCTGGCCGACTTTGTTTCAAGATGCACATAGCTGGGTACGCAAGTGTGATCGTTGCTAGCAATTTGTTGGTAAGAAGAACCTCTCACCTTTACCTCTGAAGCCAGTTGTTATCGAAGAGCCTTTCTAGCAATGGGGTCTTGATTTCATTGGTACTATTAATCCAACATCCAGTGCTGGACATACTTAAGTTCTCACAACAACCGATTATTTCACCAAGTGGGTGGAAGCCATCCCAATGAAGAATGCAACATCATCAGTGGTGTGTGGATTTTTTAAGGAGAATATAATTCTCGCTTCAGTGTACCAAACAAGATTGTAACAGACAATGCTGCAACTTTTTCATCTGCAAAAATTACGCAATTTTATTTTGAGCATGGTATTACTCTCACTCACTCGTCTGATTATTATCCAAAGGGAAATGGTCAAGCTGAATAAAGCAATAAGAACTTGGTTACCATTATTCGCAAGTTGGTGGATGATAATCAACGCTCTTGGCACAAAGCTTTGTTTGACGCTTTGTGGGCGGACAAAATTACACCCAAAAGAGCAATTGGGATGTCACCATTCTAGCTTCTTTATGGAGTAAATGCAGAAATTTCGATAACTATTGCGCTTCCCGCTCTTAAGTTGGCTAAGGCTATTGAAGATAGTACATTTGAGGATTCTCTAGACAAACGAATAATGTTCTTGCATCATTTGGAGGAACAAAGAACTCAGGTAGTTGATCGGCTTGCAATGCATCAGCATCAGGTTAGAGTACTTTTTGATAAGAAAGCCAAGCAGCATGAGTTTTAGGTTGGAGATCGTGTTCTACTCTGGGACAAAAGGTGAGAACCAAAAGGAATGCATTGGAAGTTTGATACTCTCTGGAGATGACCATTCACTATTCATCAAGCTGTAGGAGAAAACACATTTATCCTGGCATACCGTGATGGCACTCCATTTGCACTTCCTTATAGTGCCCAACATTTGAAACATTACTTTGAGTAATGGCGAGATAAGTACCACTGTACATAATGTCCAAGTTTTTTTTTTTTAGTTTTTAGGTTTTTAATCTTTTTTCTTTAGTCGCCCGACTCTATAGCCCAATGGAATGGACAAAGGCACTTGGAGATTCTGGATTCTGCACTCCTCATTGTTTTGAAGAAAAAACGAAGAATTTTTCCCAGTAGAGTCACCAAAAACTGCTGCCTAAAATACACATTTTGCAAGTTGTAGTCTTAGTGACTTGCAAAATATTTAGCCAATAGAAGCAGAATTCAACTGTGATCAACAACTATAAATACAGTAAGTTCTCCTGGCTTTGGTCTTCATTCAAATTATCTGTTTGAAATCTGTCTGCTTCGGTAGTCGTGGTTTGTGATTAATTTTTGGAAGATCGAAGTTGAGGTTTAAACACCCTGGATACAATAATTTGAACAACCTTGAATGTTCATTAGCAGACATAAAAGACACCAAGCTAGGGCGGGTGAATTTAAAAGAATTTTGGGGAAGGACAAGGCTCCAAAATTAGAATCAACGCGTTCGATGTCTTCCTATGGAAGCTACCTCGATATGCAAATGATAAAATCATCATGGTAGAGCTAGACAAATCTGTGACATCAATAAACGATGTGCAGAGAAGAGTAAGGTTAGTACCCATTACGCTAGGAGTGTACACATACGCCTCTTCCTCTAATGCCATCAATGGGAGCAGAGCAGCTAGTAAGTATAATATGGACACATGATGAATTAAGAGCATGTTTTGATCCTAACAATTTTGTTAAGAAAAATCTGCAACTAGTACTCTCTTATTATTGTGTCCCAAAATTAGAGGATTACTAGGCTAATTGCACTGATGCCTGTGAAGTTAGGCGACATCTTGGTCCAAGTTGATATGGACATTCAAGGAATTGACGACGATGAATCATATATAGTTTATCCAAGATATTGTGAAAGAGTACAAGATACTCCCTTGGACCCCAGCAATTACGAGGCTAAGGAGTTGGACGCTCTACGGATTAGGATAGCACCTATTCTGCAGAGAACAATGGCACAACTAGTCAAGAAGAGGGGAGATAGGAAGGATACTACCTCTTCATCACAGACCCCCACGGCTCCTTCACATAACACACCACCAGTAAACACACAGAATGTTACAGTAACCAATGTCCTTGTGGCAAGTTCTTCAAGTGTTGTCGATGGGAGTGATGAACCACCACGTGAGAAAGAAAAGGGACTTTAGAAGACTTTTGGTTCTGATCCCATTGCAAGCATTGATCTTATCGGTGACAAGGAGATGGAGAGGGAAGAGAATGTGGAACAAAAAGAGCAGGAAAAAGGAGCCCAGGTACCTCATTAAACGGTTGACAAGGGCAAAGGGATAGCCCAAGATTCCCAACCGCCAAGCGTTGATGTTGATAAAGTCCAGAAGTTTCCTTTTCATACACCCACTCCAGGTTGCACTCCTCCTGTCAACAGAACACTTACTTTCTCTTAAGATTCTTTGAAGGGTACAACTCGGATGCTTTCCACACCATCATGGATACAAGAAAGCATAAACAGAAAAAGGAGAAGAGATGTGGCGAAGCAAATACCCCAAGATACCATCTCCCAGATTCTGCAAGCAACCCGTCCTACCCTCAAGAAGAGGAAATTGAAGACTACATGGCTCGTAGAGGATGAGCAGACTGGGCATGTATTCCTGGAAGTGGCTAAGCCCGTGATCCTAAAGGACCCTGATGTGATTACTCCTGTTGACTACCATGTGACAAGAATTGATACATGTGATCCTAAATTCGATCATGATATGGGAATGTGGCAATTCCCAAACAGTAGGATGTAGAAGATAATAGAAAAGTCGAAGATGGATAAAGATCACCTGAAAATTATTAACTGATAGCCTGATGACCCTCCCAAAGTATGGATGTTCAGCATGGGGTACACGTGCAAATGGGGTACGCGTGCAAATGTATTACTAAGAGTGTGGGCAATCTGAAGAAATTATTAAATGAAGCTAAAGAGAACATTGCACTGATCATAACATACTTTAAAGACATCGGGTGTGAACTACAAAGGAAGGACAATTCTAGAAGGATCACAACGAATGAGCTGAAAGACCAACATACACAGAATATCGATCATCTCACCAATCCTCGAGTTTATGTTAAGTAGCGAGATAAGCTAAGCAGGATGAATGCAACACTAATTTGGCGTGTGAATCACCACCTAACTTTCAATGCCATGGCCACAGAAATTAAATAACAAACAACTTATTGGGCAATGAGAAACACCCGTGGGTCTTTGCGAGGATTGTGACCACACTTAAATCGTACAAGGAGGAGTTGGCTACAAGAAAGGAATCAACACATAAAGAAGGGAACACCGCAACCTCTTGACGCCTAGCACTTAGTTCATTTCTTTTATTTTTTGAAAGTTTCTAGTTGTTTGAAAAACTCTATTTTAATTTTATGGCATTTTCTTAAAAAGTTAAGGAACATATGCTTTTGTAACTGTCAAGAAGGAAGATCAATGGTGTATATATTTGGAACAAATTTTCAATGCAAGCGATAGGCAATTTTGGCTTGAAATTCCCCCTTTTGTTGTGACAATCAAGTGTGACTCGAACTTTATGTTTATGATTGTTGTTCATCAAATTTACTTTAAATCTATTTAGTTGAATGGGTAAATGAATGATTGATAAGATGAGTAGATTCCTGATAGTATAGCACTATTCGTTCTACTTTATATTTGTTTATATTGTTAATAGATTCTATTTCTTCTGGTTAAAACTATATCTGATTTTCATGGTTGCATAAAGATAAATATGCAAAAATCTCTTTTGAGATATATGAGTGTTTAACTTTTATGCTAAACCTGTGGATATCTCATGGTGATGGGTATTCATTAGATGCCTCTTCTACTCTCGTTCAGAACATACCCCTTTTTATTTGGTAGATTAGACTTATTCACTGCATATATATTACATGGGAGTTGTACCTTCCATTTTAGAGATCAAACTACTCAAAATAGTTAGTTCAATTGTTGCCATACAAAGCAGTTTCTAGAGCTTGAGTCAGTTTCATTTAAGAGACCAACATGTTAGCCAACACAAGACCACCACGGAAAATCACAATGAAGATTAAGATGAATTTTCTTTATTCTGATAGGTTTTGGAATAACAATTTTCAAGTTGTGGCATCAAGCAACACATATTCTTGCATTAATACTATAAGATTTATCACAAATCCATGACAAAATTCAATATTTTGTAGAACAAGTTGAAGGCCTTGGAAGATGAGGAAAATGTATGTAGTAATCCAAGAATTTGTATTAATAACATGAAGCAATTAGAGAAAGCAAATGAGTTGGAAAAAGATGATCTACTACTAATGCGAGTCACAATAATATGGATTACACTAAGAGCAAGAATAGCAAATGTTCCAACAGAAAAAGGTGAGGTGAAATTTGGTTCCCTACAAATATTTTGATGGTGATGATAGGGATGAATATTGCAACAATGAATCTCTTGAAAAACCAAATTACAGCTAGAAGTGATGAAGCAAATGGATGAGTGCAAGTCACATTCCCTGATGATCCAACACATAGTAAAGAGCTAAGTCACAAGGTTCAAATTCGAGTCCGAGTTCGACAACAATGAAATTCGGATGAAGTTCGACAAGTTAAAAAATTCAAAAAAAAAAACTCGACATTAAAATCGCTTAAATAAATTTAATTTCTAAAAAAATATAAATAATATATCCATAAAATTATCAAAATAGTTTTATTTTGCACAACATTATAGATTTGAAATAAAATAAAGCAATGACAATTTTATTTTTATTTTAATAACTATTTTTTATTTCAATATAAAAACAAAATAAAAATATTAAATTCTAGTTTAAATATATAACAAAATAAAAACAATAAACTTTAAAAAATAGAAAACATAAAATAATATTAAATTTTATTTAAACTTCAAAAATGAAAACAAAAAATACTAAATTTTATTCTAATTAGAACACATATGATTAAAAAGTAAATTAAAACATATGATTTTTAGTGGCAATATAAACTTATAAAATCATTGTTGATTCATCTTTGATCGTCTTTAAACAAAACGGCCAAATCAAAAGTGTCAATGCAGAAGAGATTTGTAACGAAGGCAGACACGGGCGAAGAGGAGAATATCTCCATGTACTTTGATATGCAAGTTTCGAGCTTCATGTGTTGGTCGTCCATGCCAAGGGGTTTGTTTGCGGACATTCATTACTCATTATTACGTGGATGCGTTCATACCACTGTGAACCGTTTGTGCCCTAGCCGCAGCCTTAGAAAATTCCTCTTCATCAAACCCTAGCGAATTTTAGGTAAATTTCAACGAATTTTATTAATTATTTACAAGTTTGCCGAATTTTGAATTTGAAGCCAAAAAATCAGCGAACCTTGTGACTTCAGTAAAGAGATTAGCAAAGATGAAGGCCTATTCAGAGATGCGATGAGAAAGATAGTTTGTTATACAAATTGAAAAAGATGAATCCTAGGATCTTTATGCTAACAATATTTTAAAGGCAAAAAACAACAATTTTTGCAACTAATTTTTTTTTTTTTAAGGCACGGAAAAGATGCAAGATTGGTATTGGTGATGAAAAAAATGTCACACTAACAGAGGTAATGCATGACAATCATGTTGGCTAAGAGTAAGTGGATACTTTTGACTTCCTAGAGTTTGATAGTGCATCTTTATGGGAGCTAGATTGTGTGTGTCTATGTGTCTGTGTGGGTGGGTGGGTGTGTGTGTGCAGGGGGGGTTTGAAAACTTTAGGCGCATATTAAGGTAAAGAAGAATGGTAATGTCAACAAGAAATGATGGTAGATTCAAAATTACCATATAGTTTCCAAATGTTCATGAGCTTCCCTTGTAATGCATGTCTTCTTAGTCAAGGCATCTGATGCAAGAGCATCCACGGGTGGGAAGAATCTTGTATCAACCAAAAATATTATTATTTTAATTTCCCAATAAGGTCAGGTGAATAAAAACCTTCAAAAGTGTCAAGGAGCATAGGGGGTTGAAATACTTTAAAATTTGTGGCCTATGTTCAAATGCAAGTGTAATTTCACGAGTGGACCCATATTTTTATCATCTACAAGGCAAAATACCCATCTTGGCATCCACATTTGGAATGTAAAGAATCATGATAAGGTAGAGTGGAACAAACACCTTTCTAGATGTCCATTTTGGAAATTTCAACAACCACCTCCTTACACACCCTCTTTTTGGGAGAGCTCTAGGGAATTCTTTTGGTGGTTTGCTACATTCCTTAATTGCCACGTGTTTATTTCCAAAAGGGGTGTAGGTTTTCCAACAGGCACAATAGTGCTATAAAAATAAGGCTTGAGGTATTTAGAGATGAGTTGTTCAATACAAAGCTTTACTAGTAATGCTTGTGGCTCCAACTTGTATATTTGAAAAGTCAATTTGGCTAGTACTTTGGAAGTCTTGGGGGGGGAGAAGGGGTTGTAAAATTTAGGTGCATATTAAGGTAAAGAAGAATGGTCACGTCAACAAGAAATGATGGTAGACTCAAAATTATCATATGGTCTCCAAATGCTCACGAGCTTCCCTCATGATACATGTCTTCTAAGTCGAGGCATCTTGCCATCTAATGCAATAGCATCCACGGGTGAGAATAATCTTGTAGCAACCAAAAATATTGTTATTTTAATTTCCCAATAAGGTCAGGTGAATAAAAACTGTGGAAAGTGTCCAAGGGGGCATAGGGAGTTGAAATACTTTAAAATTTGTGGTCTATGTCTAAATGCAAGTGTAATTTTCATGAGTGGACCCATATTTTTATCATCTACAAGGCAAAATACCATCTTGGCATCCACATTTGGAATGTAAAGAATCATGATAAGGTATAGTGGAACAAACACCTTTCTAGGTGTCCATTTTGGAAATTTCAACAGCCACCTCCTTACACACCCTCCTTTTGGGAGAGTTATAGGGACTTCTATGGGTGGTCTATTACATTCCTTGATTGCCACGTGTTTCTCTCGAAAAGGGGTGTATGTTTTCCAACAAGCACAATAGTGCTATAAAAATAAGGCTTGAGGTATTTAGAGTTCAGTTGTTCAATACAAAGCTTTACTAGTAAGGCTTGTGGCTCCAACTTGCATATTTGAAAAGCCAATTTGGCTAGTGCTTTGGAAGGCTTGGAATATTGTATTTCTCCATCTGGAGTAATAAGAAGCAAGTATTTTCTCTTGCATTTTCTGAAATCTTAGTGCAACTGGAAATGGACATAAAATTAAAATAGAGTTTTTCAAACTGGAAACTTTCATCATAGTGTTATATGAAATCTTATTAGAGCCTCAATACAAATAAGGAAAATTTGCAGGATGTCGTTGCAATACTTTGACAAAATCATTAATTAGAAAGAAGAATTCACAAATATCAATAACATCAAATACTATAATCAGAATGCTAATCAAAATAGTGATGAAATTCCACAAGACAAACATGGAGTTAAGAAAGACAAAAATGAATGGTTCTATTGTTTCTCTAGGTATTATATTCAAATATTTGTACATCAATAGGCAGTTATAGTGACAAGGGATCGTAACATATCAGCAAATAACAAACATGAACTTGTAATCGTGAAATAAGAGAATAGGACCTTTAAGTTCTTGCAAATGATTATTATACCTAAAGAAATAATTACTTGTACATTTTCACTATTTTTAGATATACAATAAATGTCTTATCATGACAACTAAACACTTGGACAGAACAGTTTCAGTTTTTCATATTAAGAGCATAAAAAGCTCACATTATCAGTCTCTAAGTGTAATCAAATTGGCATTGTTATGAATTTATGATGCTAACCTAGATCTTACAACAATGGAACTATTACCAGAGAAGAGACTTGTAAAATTTTGAGATGAGAAACTTCTACTAGAAGAGAGAAGATCAGATGAATATTGCTTTGCAAAATTTTGAGATATGAAAATTCTACTAACAGGAAGATCATATGAAAAGAGCTTCACAAATTTTCAAAAGGAGAAACTTTGGTCCATCATCAATAGTTCTACATATGAGCTTAACTTTCCAAAGCTTGAATTGATCGTGTAAGTCTTCTGTCAAAATAAGAAAATTAGAAAGACTAAAATGATGGCTTGCTAACCCAAATCCAATTTATCATGTGGAAAGTACAAAAGGTTATCCCAACAGAAGATTCTCCAAAATATGATCACATTTACTGTATTCTAATTACTCAAGAATCGTAAAAACGATAAAATTATTAGCAGAGGGAAAATTAAAAAACTTTCTCTAAACATTTTTTTTCAAATGACAGGATTTTGTCCATCATCAATACATCAGCTTAACCTTACAAGGCATGGATTCTTATTGAAAAATTAGATCAATAAAAGTGGGTGGGCAAAGAAAAAATTAAAAAACAGATTCAGTAGTCAATGCTAAAGATTCAAAGATAATAATGAAAGAAATCATTTAAAAGAAAACTGTTCAGAGAACAATCTAAAACTGTAGAATAAGGTATCACCGCTAATCATGAAGATCATCCTGAAATGTGGTAATGCATTTCACATCAGGATCAAACACTAAATCAACATGTCAAATTACCTAACTTACCTTCATTTTAGGTAGTCAATTTTAAGGGAACCTGAGTGCCAGATCAATTCAAATTTCACAACAAAACTTAGATAAGCTGTGCAACAGAGCAGAACACAGCTTCCAGTACCTTCCAACAGCCGTGATTCCTTTCTACTTCAATGTGATCCCAAGGAGCAAACTTCGAGGATTTTCATTTGTGTGATCTTTACTCCAATCCGGGAATCAAATAATATGGTTGGAAATCAACCCTGGCTCGATACTTCAATTCAAATATCTGGATTCTGAATCCAGTCAATACCTACACACAGTTGAAACATATATTTTAGGGTTGTGAAAGTTGTTCTTAGGTAAGTGCTTGAGAAAAATACAAGTTTTACTTTTACCCACACCAGTTAACATTTTATTATAACTATTTCAAATTCCCGTTATGTTTGTTTGCTCGAAAACATCCAGTATAGAGTTCTAGAAAATCATTTCTAGAACAATGAACATATATAAGATTCATCAGATTAAACTATTCTAGTTTTTAATCAGTCTTACCTTTCAGAATCTTTTCATTGGAATGCAGACCATCATAAATAAAGACAACATTTGAATCCTGGCAGCTACAACCATATGTTTATGGGAGGAGATTTATATGGACAAGACAATTTTCGATAAATGTGCATCACTAACATTCTTATCATCAAAAGTGCTTTGCTGGGAAGAATTCAAAGCTCTACCATGTACAGTTCACCAGCACTATAAGAAGACTTAAACAAAGTCCTAACCATAGGTTAAAAACTCATGATCATAAGCAAAATATCCAAACATTAAAAAAAGTAAAACATATTTTTCATGTAAAAATTTGTGAGTCCGAAAGTTTTCTGGAAAATTTAATACTATGGTTCTAATTCTAACCCATTATCAAAAGGCTAGTAGTAAGCCCAAGGAGGTATGCTGATTGGAAATCAATCACTTCACATATAAATGGTCACTTGGGGATGTAAAACAAAAGTGTGGCAGACTTATTTGACATAACAGGACGGACGATTTTGTTGCTATTGTCATGTGGATTAAGAGACTGGTCTTTATCCCAGTTAGCTGGAGAAAACATGGCAGATTGAATATGTTAAAAAAATATCCGGAAGATTTAGTTGACATAACAGGAGGAACATTTTTGCTGCACTTGTTGTGTGGATTAACATATTGGCCTTTCTCCCAGCTAGTTGGAGAAGTCATGGCAGATTGAGTCGCATATCTTTGAAGCATTGGGACCTCTCTATGTCTTTTTATTCTTATATCCATAGAAGCTTTAGTCTGTGAAAATTGTGATTAATCGTGAATCATCAGGTTTGCTGCTGTTTTCCATAAAAAAAAATGCAAGTTTATAAGAAAATGTCCGCAACATTATTTTCCTGAATAATCATTAAAAACTTGTGATTTAATTGCTCAAATTGCATTGCAGGCGATTTTGACTTGAGCAAGCAATTTTTCAGTCCAAAAAATTAAAGATGAAGTGTTGATCAATGGATTGCAGAGGATAGGGTTTCGTGAACTGCAGATTGCAAAAGGCGGGGTCTCATCTTATTCTCATCTTTATTTTCCATAATTAAATAATTGAAACTTAAAGTAATGTTATAAATTTTGAAGCATTAAACCTTTCTTTGGGAATTATTAAATGAAGTTTCGCATTCTTGTCTTGGGGGATTTTTTGGTATTCTGGAAGTTTTGGATTGTAAGAATGAAGTCTGAGAATTGATAGAGGAATTTAGTTGGCATTAATAGTGGAGGGTTTTGATTCGAGTTGGATCGAATTTGGTTGAAGTTCTAGAGTTTGTTGTTGTTGTTGGGGTTTGATTTGCTTCTACATTCATTCTCCTTCACACTTCTTGTTCTTCACAGGACCGGAGGCAGGGTAAATATTGTTGTTCATCATTTTTAGAAGGTTTTGATGTTAGAATATTATAGTAAATCTGTATTTTACATTACATTGTGATCTTGAAAGTATAACTTAAATTTTGTGTGTTTTACCCTATCTCATTTCTAGTTTTCTTAAGGCTGTTTTGGGAAAATGTTATCTATTTTCTATTTTTGAGTCATGTGGTCAAACTAATGGGTTTTCTGGAAGGAAAACAGGGAGATCTCAAATGGATCTCTGCCTGATTTTGCTTCCAGGGCCTAGTAAATGTCATATAACGTTCAACTTGAGCTTGTCCGATGATCCTACTTGATGTTGTAAATGCGCCGTTTCAAATCATAAATGCTCAGCAAAAAGTAACACATGCGCAGAAGGAAGTCATATATGTGAAGCAAAAACATATGCGCCATTCTGTGTTTTTGCCTTGTTTGGTTAGGGTTTTGGGTATTTTTGATGTGTAGATGCTTACCAAAGGCATAGGGACTTCATTATTCTCTATTTTATCAGTCTCGTGTTTTTATGATTAGATTGATGTTGGTTTTATGATTTACATGTATCATGATCATATTGTGCAATCATATGTTCAAGTATGCTACTTGTTTTGGGGGCTTAGGTCTTGCCTATGTGAGAGGCATGTAAAAGGGGTTCCTAAACCAGATTCTTATGGTCTTTTTTGTTGTTATAGATGCATAATTATAAGATTCATGTTTTTGTGATTGGCTTAGGCCTTAGTTTTATTGCTTTGAGAATTAAGGGGTAGGTTTCCCTCCTTATGCTTGTGGTCGTCTCTGGTAGTTGTTAGTTTTGCCATTGTTTTGTATGAGTTCTTGCCTTGCCTTTGCATCTTTAGAGTTTGGTTCATCCATCTTCTTGTTTTGGCTTGCTTATGTGTGGGGCCTTGTGTCTGTCTCTTTAGCACAGTGGGGCGGGCCTTGCAGTTCCACATGGTCAAGTGATTGTGAATCTTCCTCCATCGAGGTTTGGTGGATTTGTTTGTGTGCGTGGATGGATTCTGTTTGTTGCACCTTTGTTCTTGTAGCATGGAGGATTTCATTGTATATATAATCTCATATATCATTGATTATTTGTATTTGATGTTGTATTGGATACTCCATGAGGAGTGAGATTTAATTGTAAATATGAACAATGTAGTTGTAAATAGGGTTGATGGCATTTTTACTAAACTTGATGTAAGATAAGATCATGTAATAAATGTATGGAGTTAGATGGGATTATATAATATCATTGCTTGAGATTACATGTTATTATTGTTATGATGAACAAAAAGGAATTTGGAACATTTGGAATTGGTGTTAAATTTGAACTAGAGATAATAATAATAATAATGTTCATGATTAATGAGATGTAGTTCTTTATGGTTCTAGTTAGTAGATGTATTTCTTAAGTAGCGACATTAAGGAACCTTAGAGGACATAAACTAGTGTTACAAGTTATCTTATGTTCAAACTTAAATGAAATCATGTGATGTGCTATTATATCTTTAATGCTGCAAATCATGATGTGTTAATGTATTCATAATGTTTAGATTAAGATGTAATTTCACTTTTTTTTTTTTTAAATGTTAGGTTATTTTGTTAGTTATGTTGTCGTCCTCTTGGGTTCCTTAGTGGGGCATTCCATTCTCTAGTCGAAATTAGAAAAGTAGACCCAACCTATTTTGTATGAAAATGCTAGTAATTTTTATAAAAATTGCTCAAAAGCCATTTAATCACTAACTGCAAAGCCCCTCGAAAACAAAATCAAAAGCTTAAAAGGCGAGCCTCTTGTTCCACAAATGAATAAGATGGGAGACTACCCTTTCAAGGAAGACCTCCTACACATCATCAACTCTCCTCCCAAACAGGCCCTCCAAAACATTGTGTATCAGGTCATGCCCATGTTATGCACTCAGATCAGCTCCTGTTTCCCCTCCTACTGCTGATGAATAGCCCTTTGACTCCTAGACTTTGAATTCACATTGTAGCCCCTCACTCTGTTGTGGATCTGCTTTAATCCTCCCTCCCTATCCTAGAGAAGGAAGGAGAAATCACTTGTTCTACACAAATGGCCAATAGAACAATAATTTCAGTTGTGCTATCCACAAGCAATGAACTCTTGCTCTCCTCAGGCGCTAGCTCAAGCATCCCTCCTAACTCTCTAGATGAGGGGTGGACAACCCCAAAAAAGAAAACAAGAAGAAAGAAAATAGATGGGGGTTGACTCCAAAGTTGAAAGACCCTCTCAGTGGCAAACGCAAGAAAAGGAGATAGCCAAAGAAATTGCTAGTCGAAGGCAAAAGATCTTATAGTCCTCTATAAATAAATGTACATCAAATTCCTATCTTCGAATATGAGAGGTCTAAACCATAGATGCAAATGTTGTCAACTTATCGGTGATAAGACAACTTATCGGTGATAAGTTTTGGCAGGCAATAAACTGCCACACTTTATCAAAACTTATCGTCAATAAGTGTGCAAAAAATTGGTGATATTTTGCCAGCTTATTGTCGATAAATCGGTGATAAGTGCTTTAAATATCACTTGCAGCTGCATACTTCGTTCGAACCTCAAAACAAATGCCCATTTTGCATTTTGTGACTTGTGTTTTGTTGTCTGGGCCAAAAAAAACCTTCCAAGGTTTTGAAAGGTGATTTGCAAGGATTTAGATCAATTTTTCGTAGATTTGAAGAGGTTTTTGGGCAACTTCTAAACAGCAAACTAAAACGTGTATCTTGCCAAGGGGGACACTTTTTTTTTTTACAATCGCCTTTATATAACTTATGTTTTAGTTGGTTGTTTAGCCACGGGTGAGGTTTTTGAAGCAAAATCAAATTCATGGTTAAGTTTTCAAATTTCTCTCTACTTTTTTTAAATCATTTTATGTTCTCTTTGTCGCATCTAGGTTTATAGAAACTCTATAATAGCATTTCCTAAGCACTCTAAATTGTTTGAGTGTAGTGAACAAGATTTAACACCAATTTTTAACAACGTTTTCAGATTTTTTCATTGTTTTCTCAAGAATCTCATCTTTTCCTAAATATTTAAAACCCTAACTCTTTTTTCTTGGTTTTTTCCAAGTTTCAACTATGTTTACTGTTAAGCTTTAGGATAGCTGCAAATGTAATAGCACTCTGTACTGTATGTGTTTTCCAAATGCAACAATCTCTCTTTCATTTATATTGGGAATGGGGCTAGGAGAGACATGTCCCTTCATGGGACATGTCTATTCATTATTATTTATAAGAAAGGACATGCCTCTTCCATTAATTATAATTTAATCAATCTTATGATGTTTCATCAATCAATTATTAATTAAGAATAATATAATAATTTAATATTGAATATTAAATTTCATATGATTAATAATAATATAACATATATATTATATTATTATTAATCAACATGTATTATATGTATTCTAATGATCATACGACTGAAGCTACAAACATTAACACTCCCTCTTAGATAGGGAGGATGATCAATCCAATGTCAACACTTATATGACACTTGATAACATCAATCATACGACGTAAGCAATAAAAGCATCATCCTCATGATGTAATCAATAGAAACATAGTCTCAAGATGTGGATTGCCTCCATCGACGATTATATCCACAAGCTCTCGTGTGGATTGCCTCCATCGGCGATTCTATCCACAAACCCACAAGCTTTAGAGTGGATTGCCTCCATCGGCGATTCTATCTAAAAGCTCTCGTGTGAATTGCTTCCATCGGTGATTCTATCCACAAACTCAAAAGCTTTAGAGTGGATTGCCTCCATCGGCGATTCTATCCACAAGTTCCCAGGTGGATTGCCTCAATCGGCAATTCTATCCACAAGCTCTCGTGTGGATTGCCTCCATCGGCAATTCTATCCATAAACTCACGAGCTTTAATGTGGATTGTCTCAATCGACGATTCTATCTACAAGTTCTCGGGTGGATTGCCTCAATCGGCGATTCTATCCACAAGCTCTCGCGTGGATTGCCTCCATCGGCGATTCTATCCACAAACTCACGAGCTTTAATGTGGATTGCCTCAATCGGCGATTCTATCCACAAGTTC
>MU226746.1:1123999-1161579 GCA_018584345.1 Thuja plicata | reverse complement strand
CATCATGAATCATGATCATACCATCATATACTTCAAGTGCAAGTTCAACATCAAAGATTCAAGAATCAAAACATTAAAATTAAATCATTACATCAGTTCAAGTATCATTGTTTTAAGTTCAACTAATAGATTAATAATTTATTGATATTCTTCTTCTTCATCATCAGCATCTTTTATATGGAGCCTAATAAGACTCGAAGGTTAAGTTTTCCCCACTTTAATCAGCGCAGTTTCCACCCCAAATTATTAAATGGGGCGTTGGGGGCAAAGCCCCCAAGACAGGGTCAAGGGGCAACGCCCGAAAGCTCAACCGACTTTAATTATTTTATAAGGCATCGAGAGTTATTTTTCAGCTCCATAAGACATCAAATCATAAATGTATGTAAGATGAAAGACAAAAAAAAGATTAAAAAAAACAAGTGTTTTTTTTAATTTTTTTGACTTGACAGCCGATTCATGCCGGTTCACACATGGCGATTCAAGCGTTTTTTGGATGAATTGCCTGAATCAGCGATTCAGGCGATTCATGCCAAAAAACCGCCGATCTGATTCACCGGCTCCCAAAAAATCGGGGAGGGTGAATTGAATCGCGATTCACGCGCGATTCTCGTTACTCTGGTTTCAGCCATCACAAGATGTCTATCACAATAGAAGGTCAAGTTATTGTAACATCGTCACCTTTCAATAACTCTTACAAATACAAGTGATAATCATTCGGAAGTCGTCACTTCCTCATGATGTACACAAGGGGCAGGCCCATTAAAATATGGAGTCACACACATGACATCCATCATGCCTCAGCGCAGAGGGTGAAAACAAGGGATTTCACCTCGAACTTCTCTCACAGAGAAGAACTCATTGAGAAGATATCAATCTGTTGATAATCCAAGATTGCTTAAGATGAACTGTCAGACCCCCTCTGTGTCTGATATTAATCTTCTTAGCTCCTCATCCAAAGTTACCTCTAAAGATTCAGACTCCCTCTGAAAACAATTTCTTGTACTTCTGTCCTAAAGGTATGTCAGAGAGAGATTACAAATAGCTTATAAACTAAACTATCTCATACGGAAATACCAAAGATAGAAGCATACAAGATTTTACTAGCCAATATTATAGCATAAATTTAAAACTCAATAATTCATGTGCATTAATAAAACATGGAATACTTATCTTTAGTTTCAAATATTTTCTTTTGTAAGGTGAACCCATATAGGAAATATCAACTCTCATCAAATTTTGAAGTTGTTTGCGGAGGACACGCTACAAGAGATCATAATGTTATTCGTGCTAGCCATGTCGACAACCTTCATGTAGAGCAACAAACTAGAGTGGATGATCACCATTTTCTCACTCTCCACTAAGGATGGTTCAAATGGAAATGTAACATTGGTTATTATTCTCCCCACAATGTACAATTCCTACTCTTATATTGTTGAACAATACTCATGTCTTCTTGTTAAATGAATTGATTGCTCCAAGAGAGGTGAAACTCTATAATTAATTATTTTTTTCTATATAGAGACACACTTCCTTGAATACATTCTTCTTTGTTAATACTTGACCACGATCATAACAAATTAATATATATCTCTTTAATGAAAGTCACTTTCAGGAATTTCCACATAGACCCGTACACAGTCCGTCATAACTTTTTAACCCCAAACTCTCTCTCCAATCACTCTGGTGGGATTCTTCACAATTTGTTTTTCACCAACATATCCGAAATTCAAAACAATCCAACGGTGGATTTATGAGATATGGCCCCTTTACCGAGACTGTATTTTTTGAGACAGTCATACATTCAACATCAACAAACTACTCTCTTACATTTGCAGTCTGGCTCTGATACCATGTTAAGTTTTAAGATAGCTGCAAATGTAATAGCACTCTATATTGCATGTGTTTTCCAAATGCAACAATCTCTCTTTCATTTATATTGGGAATGAGGCTAGGTGAGACATGTCCCATGAATGTCCCTTCATGGGACATGTCTATTCATTATTGTTTATAAGAAAGAACATGCCTCTTCGCATTAATTATAATTTAATCAATCTTATAATGTTTCATCAATCAATTATTAATTAAGAATAATATAATAATTTAATATTGAATATTAAATTTCATATAATTAATAATAATATAACATATATATTATATTATTATTAATCAACATGTATTATATGTATTCTAATGATCATACGACTGAAGCTACAAACATTAACATTTGCAATTATTTAAACCAATTTAGTTTGTTTGTTAATTTATTTATTAAAATATAATATATTAATTTGTGGTTTCAATTTGTATGTGTAGGTTGAAATTTGATTGAAACGGCAAATAGAGACACTTCCACAGTTGGGTCAGCTTCAGGGTCTGCGAGTGATTCAGTAGATGCATGTCCATCTGGATATGTAGGCACGCGTCCTAAAGGGGCTAGAGATATAGCTTGAAAGTATGCCTTTGAAAGACCTGAACCTAATTTTGTAATTTGCATATCGTCAAAAAAATAATTAGTGGAGGCATATACCGCTTGAAATACCACCTTGCAGGGATTGCGAAGCACGATACGAGGGCAGCCATTGCTGAATCTCAATTTGTTTCACTCAACCTTGACGAAAAAGCAACACTTGAGGGCATAGTGGGCTCTCTTCGTGGCCCACATATCCACAAATCCAGCATCCCCTTGGCCATCACTTCTACTACTTCTAGTAGAGCACCACCATCTGTACCACAATTGTCTTCTATAGATAGATTTTTTGTACACAGAAACCTCGAGCATAGCCATTACTAGAGGGAACTAGATGGAATAGGGATGTGCATCGGCAAGTATTGCTTGTGTCGATTTCTGGTACTTCAACATCCCTTTCAATGTTGCTGAAAATCCATATTGCCTGAATTTAGTAAGCGGAATGACTGGAGCGGGAAAAAGCTACAACGCGCCTTCTCATGTAGACTTGAGTGGGAGTTTAGTTCACTTGTTTAAGTTTTTAAATGTTTTAAGTTAGTTTTGAATTTTGATAGCTTATGTTGAATTTTGATTTTTAGACTCTAGACAAAATTTCTGTTCTTTTTTTAGATATGATAATTATTAATTACTTTGTTTGTTGAATGTAAGTTATTTTTTTTAATCAAAATTGTGTACTTAAAGTTAACGTTAATTTTATTTTATACTTCTAGGTTGCTCATAGATGCAGTTTATAGGGAAAAAGAAGTGGTGGAAGAACAAAAACGAAAATGGAAACAATGTGGCTGCACCATTCTTTCAAATGGATGGATGAAAGGTGAAAACCACACCATCACTAATTTTTTTGGTTTCTTGCAAGGATGATGTGTTTTATAAATTTGAGGATAACTCCAAGGTGAAGACTGTTGAAACCTTGACTTTAATGTTAGAGCAAGTTGTAATGGAGGTGCGAATTCATAATGTGGTACAAATCATAACCGATAATGCAACGGCATATGTGGCAGTGGGTAAGATCCTTGAAGACAAATCTAGTACACTTTTTTGGACTCCTTGTGCAGCACATGTCCTTGACCTTCTTTTGGAGGACATAGGAAAACTAGATTGGGTGAGACCAGTTGTAAAGGATGCAAGAAAGATCAAAAAATACATCTACAATCACCGTTGGGTTATTCGCTTGATGAGAGAACACACCTAAGGGAAGGAGTTGGTAAAAGAAAGAGTCACACGGTTTGCAATGATTTTCTTTATGTTGCAAAGTATTCTTACTTCTTTGACTTCATTGAAGCAAATGTTTGTGAGTCAAGCATGGCTAGACTCAAGTTATTCAAAGAAGCCTGATGAAGAAAGTGTTGCATCTATGGTCCTCGACAACAAATTTGCACAAAGAGCTACATGATTGTGAAGGTAACTTGGAAACTTGAAAACTTGAATATTTAATTTTTTTGTATTCAAGTCTTTCATTATTAATTTGTAACTTTAATGATTATTTTTTTTTGTACTTTTCAATTGTGGGTGTTGTAGCCCTTGGTTAGAGTTCTCCGCTTGGTTGATGGATATCAAACCCCAATGGGATATCTCTATTAGGCCATGGATAGAGCAAAGGAGGCTATCAAGAATTTCTACAAGGGGGACAACCTCAAATTTGACCCCATATGGGAAATTATTGGTAGGAGGTGGAACAATCAGCTCCACCAACCTATTCATGTTGCAGGGTACTTTCTCAACCCTCGTTTTTCTTCTCGCCATCCTACACGGATCCCAATGGAGAGGTCATGGAGGGCCTCACTGAATGCATGCAGAGGATGATACCCGAGGTTGAGGTGAGACCTCATTTATTCCAAGTTGGACATATACGAGAATGCAAGGGGCAAGCTATTCTCTTCTGACATGGAGAAGAAAGGAAGAAATACTCAAACCCCAAGTATAATATTTGGAATTTTGGAGTCTTTCACATGCATGATAAGTAGATAAAAATTTAAATATGTTTTCACCTTACTTTCTAACTCTTCAAAATTTTAGTTTGCAGAAGCTTGGTGGAAAAATTGGGGTGAAAATGTCCTAATTTCGGAAAGATTTTCCCTCTGAATCTTATGCCATCCTTGTAGTTCATCCAATTGTGAGCGCAATTGGAGCTTGTTTGAGGCCATCCACACGAAGAAGAGGAACAAGTTAGCGCAGAAACACCTCAATGACCTTGTCTTTGTGCAATATAACCTTCGGTTGCGCACAAATAAGACAGAGCAAACACTAGCTGCTCCACTTGATTTGGATGACATAGATCCTTACTGTGATTGGACATCACAGGAGCAACCTCCATTGTTTATAGAGGATGAGATCTACGATTTGGAGAGGCAGGCTATGGAGGAGGGTTGATTTGCAATGAGATTGGATGACATTGAGGATGATGAGTCATTGCCAGAGCAAACACCATCTACATCTGGGATGAAGGTTGAGTCACAACCAGTTGTGCAGAAGGAGGCACAACCACAACAGACTTCCAGAACTAGACCCCCTACCCCTCTCGTAGCTTTTACTAGAGCTGTTGGGAAGGGGAAGGGGAAGAGGAAGATGTAGACTATTTTGATGTTGTACTTATATTTAATTATAGTTTTACAAAATGGCAAACTTTGTAAGTTACATTAAGGCTCATAATAAGAAGATCAAATCAGCGACAAAAAGGCAGGCTCGCATTTCAAATCTAGGATACATTGCAGATAACCCTAAATTCTCTAGGGATAGCATTCTCAATGACCAAATCCGATGCATCAACCGGTTCGATCCTAGGTCCCATCAATGGCAAAACAACTGTTGCTTTTAGTGCTACAATTAAGGGGGTATAACAGCTGAAGCTTGGATAGATCTCCAGTTGTTTGAATGAATAAGGGCAAGAAGAGCTCTTTTCCTCGAGGATCAAACATACCTCCTCCTAAAAACAAAAGTGAGATCCCATTCCGGAATGGGGACGGCCAACAATCAACAAGGGTTGGACTACAGTTAGACGCCACAAAAATAAAGCCCTAATGGACAACATATGGGTAATTCCCACAAAGGGCGACAAGCAGCCAAAGTCTACAGGAGCAAATAGGGTTCCTTTAGGACACCCAAAAATCTCTAATGTGGCAGCTAGGGCTTGTAATCCCACCATCGGCCCCAGATCAAGAGTGTCGAAACACTTTAGGCATGCACTGAGAAGCCATGGATTTGTAAGAGATAAGCCCAATAATGGGACTTTGGTAAACATAGCACATACCAATAATCATCTTCAAAAAGATGGAGCGAAGCAGAATGTGTGTAACCCGCAAAGTCATGAAACGCTAATGGGTGATACTGAGAATAAAGAAGAGCATTAACATTGCCCTAATCCTATGAAGGCATTTGATACCATGATTATTAGCAATGATCACTCAAATGCTTTATGGGATCAATGCAAGGATTATGGGGTTTATGCAATCTGGGGAGGACATGGCATTTCAGACTTTGATTTTCCAAATTGGCTGAGGGCGTCCTATAAGGACCAGGTACGTATCACTGAACTTGACAATCATTTTATTTTCATTCACTGTAAAAACACTGCTTTAAGATAAATTTTTGTACAGTCCAACTATTTTCTGCAAGGGTTTCTCTACTACATTCTTTAAATGGTCTCCAAATTTTGATACATCAAAGGTTAAATTGTCTTTAGTTTATAGGTGGATTAATATTAAGCACTTCCCTACAGAATTACTCCATGATGAAATACTAATGAGAATAGGAAACATGCTTGGCAATTTTGAGGGACTTGAAGAAAACTTCACAAGTTCTGATAATGTGAAAATATTAGTTGATTATTGTACAGTTAGAGAACTGAAACCAATTAAAATAATCACAAATAATTCAATATATAACCTAAAACCAGAAATTTATTCAGGAGAAATAAAGAACAAGATTATGTTCAGAAACCCTATAGTTACAACTAAATTTTATGAAAGTAATAACTCGGGTACAATTTCCATCCAACCCATGATAAACACCAATTTATCTGTTGAATTAAACTCTAAAAATGGGGGTTTCACAATACACCAAGTTAATAATAAGAATTCCCTTGTTACCCCTTTTGCTAATGAGCTTGAAGAGGGAGAAATAGTGGAAGGCAAGAAAAATAATATTGATAATATCTTTGCAAAAGATCCCTCTAAGAGCGAGGAAAAAAAATCTGCTACATAACAGCCAAACTATGATTCTCCCCCTCTCATAAATCTTGATCACTCAGTTGAGGAACCCTTGTTATACACTACACCCCAAACTGATAAAGTTTTTTTGTATCTTTCACTATTGGATTTTAATCAACCCCACCCACCTTCCCTCCCTCCCTTATCCCCTACCTATAGTAACATCCCTGATGAATATATCAAAGATATGGATTTTATTTATGAACAAATGAACAATGAAGCTTCGAAAAAACAAGGAGGAGATATGTTAAATAGAAAGGAAGATGTAGGATATGATACACCAATATTATGGAATGGCAAAGAGAGGCTTTATACTTGGTAAATGGCTCTAATGAGCCAAACAAGGATATTATCGAATACCCTTCTACTACTAATCCAATTAACGAAGAAATTAATCAACAACTAATGATTCAATTATTAACAATGTGGTAGCTGAAAATATTGATATGGAAGCTATCAACAAAGAAAGAGAGTTGCTTATTGGCAAGATCTTGGAACTTGACGCAGAAGAAAGATCACAACAAATTCTGGAAGAAGAAATGATTGAACTCGGGTATATGGAGAGATGTATGGAAAACACTAACTTAGGAATCGCCCTAACAAAATTTGATACATCTACTCCAGACTGTGCTAAAACACTCAAGAAAAGGGGTAGAAAATCTCTAGCAGAACTAAGGGAAAAGGATGGTAAGGCTAAAGATCAGCACAAAATTACTTCACTGTTCAATGCACGCAGGGGGAAGTATCCTCCCACAACACCATGAAAATCTTATTGTGGAATGTTAGGGGTATCAATGCCACTAACAAACAGCAAATGCTGAAACAATGTATTTCTAAACTTAAACCGGATTTATTTATGATCCAGGAAACAAAGATGAATCTGAATGAATTAGATAATCTAAGAAGAAAATTGGAACTGTGGGAAATTTTAGGAATTCCTGCCGAAGGAGCCTCTGGGGGCCTGGCCACAATATGGGATCCAAGAAGGGTCTCCTTCTCACCAGTCAACAACAACAAAAGCTGGATGATGGGTCTGGTCAAAAGCATTAGAACCAAACTGAGTTTTTTGTTAGGCAATGTTTATGGTCCCACACAATACCTAGATAAGAGACTTGTATGGAACGAAATAGAATCCACCATCAACATCAATCCTTATCAAACTTACATCCAAGGAGGTGACTTCAATACCATCATAGATCAAAAAGAGAGGGGGAACCTCCAGATTACCTATGGTCTCTCATAATTTTGGAGCTTGGATAAATAAGAATCAACTAATGGAAATTCAAACTGAAGAAGGATTCTTCACCTAGAACAACAAGAGACAAGGTTAAAGCAACACTGAAGAAAAACTGGATAGATTCTTTTTCAAAGGGAACTGGGAAGAATTTCCTTACCCTTAAGGCTGATATCATACCTTATTCAGGATCTGACCATTTCCCTATTCAGCTAGACATTATCGAGGATACCTGTCCTAGTAAATGTCATTTTAAATTAGAACAAATGTGGTTAAAAGATGAAACACTAATTGGGCTCATTGACCAATGGTGGAAGAACATAGAGGTTAAAGGATATAAATTATTTTGTTTCATCACAAAACTAAAATCTATTAAAAACAAACTGTTAACATGGAACTACACTAGTTTCGTCAACATATTTGAAACCAAAAAAAGTATTGAAGCAAAACAGGAAAATCTAAACATGGAATGAATGAAGAATCATACTTAAAAGAGAAAACACTAAAAGTTGAGCTAGAAGATGTCCTTGCAAAAAGGAATTATTCTGGAGATAAAAGTCTCATGAAACATGGCTAGAGGCTGGAGACTAAAACACAAAATTCTTTCATAATAGTACTAAAGTGCGGAGAAACATATTAATAGAATCACAAAGATTAAGGATTCCAATGGAACACCCATTGAGGATCCCAAAACTATTGCTGAATTTGCAGTCACTCATTTCAACAAAATCTTAAATAACTGGAAGGTTTCAGATCTTACACATCAGGAACATATTCTAAAGAACATCCCTAAAATCATCACTGAGGATCAAAACAAAATTCACCAAGGCAGAAAAAGAATCTGTAATCAAACAAATGCAGCCAGATAAGGTCCCATGACCTGATGGATTTCTTGCCCTCTTCTTCCAAAAATGTTGGCATTTCTTAGGGGATGAAGTTGTACAAGCCTTAGAGGGAGCTAGAAATGCAAGAAATCTCCTAAAGGAAATTAACAACACTTTTCTTGCACTCATTCCAAAAAAAGATAAAATTGAGAACTTTGATGATCTAAAGATGAAATGACCCAAACTGGGTATTTCCCAAATTTACACAAATATATCTCATATAGATTTAAGCAAATGCATTAATGCAATAAACCATGGATTCAACAGTAATAAACCAACAATATTTCCACTAAAGCCCTCAACGAATATTATTGCATTATACAACATTAATACAATAACAGTGGGATTTCTCACAATCCAAATCCGAACTACAATATGCAACAAAATATCAAATAACAAAAAAAACCTGGAAATGCAATGGTGAACTCTACTGTAAATCCACCCCCGAGATGAACTGGGTTTCCGTCCAATCCACCAAGAAAGCCTGAAGGTTTCCGTCCTCAGGTTTCATAATCGAAAGCTGAAGCTTCCTGGATTCTCCAAGAGAAATAAATTCATAAAATTAAGCATAGCTCAAATGAGCCTCCATTCCTTCTTTTAAAGCAATAGCTATGACTCTTGAGTATCCCTTCTCTGTCTTTACATATTCTCACTTTTTGTCACTTTAAAGCAATACATCTATTTAATAATAAAGTGACATAATAATAAAGTAAGAAATCTTCTGGCATTAAAATGGACGACCAAACGAACTTAGAATAAGACGTGTGATAGCTTGCCAGAAAGCTCTAGGCAATACGCTCCAAGTCCAATGCTGAAATGCCACTAAAACTCAACTCTAACGACTTACTATAAATATTAAGTATCTAGAAACCCTGCGGAAACTACTATGATTGGCCTGAAACTGGAATTCCCTAGGCCAAATATCATACTGACCCCAGCCAAGCCCTGGTCAGCCTATCGGGCCAAGATAAAACGGCTAACGAGGCACAAAAATAATGTGCCCTAAAAAGGGGACATTACATAAGACCTATAGCTCTCTGCAATACCATATATAAAATCCTAACCAAAGCAATGGCTAATAGAATTCAAAAAGTGCTACCCTACATAATTAGTGAGGAACAAACTGGATTTGTCCAAGACAGATCCATATATGATGGAGTTATAATTGCTCAAGAAGCAATTCACTCTGTTCAGCAAAACAGGACCCCAAGTATGCTTATCAAGCTTGATATTAGCAGAGCATACGACAAGGTGGATTGGCGCTTCTTATGCAAAGTATCAGATAAATTTGACTTTGACAAGCAAAGGATTAACTTAGTATACGAATGTATCTCTACACCTAAATTTTTTGCCGTACTTAACAGAACCCCTGAAGGGTTCTTTGATTCATCAAGGGGTATCAGGCAAGGGGACCCCTTGTCCCCATTCCTTTTCATAATCATGGCTAAATCTCTAGGCAAAACTTTAAATGCAGCAAGAATGGAAGGACACTTAAAAGGAATTAACATTACCAGTAATATGGAACCGACCACCCATCAACAATTTGTTTATGATACCATGTTGTTTGGAAATAGTACTATTACCGAGGCTAGGAAAATTAAGGATATTCTATAAACTTATGCAAAGGCTTCAGGTCAGGAGATTAATAGCACTAAATCAGAAATATATTTCCTCAATACTGAGATGCAAGTTGAACAAAACATCTGTAATATCCTCAATTTTAGCAAAGGGGAACTCCCATGTAAATACTAGGGACTTCCCCTAGATAAGGGAACTAGATCAACAAATTCATGGAACAACATAATATCTAAGATTAAACAAAAAATAGCGTCATGGAAGGGTAAATGGCTATCTTCTACTGGAAAAGCAGTCATGCTTAAATTTGTCTTATCAACAATACCTATTTACCAACTATCTTGCACCCATCTACCCTCAGATAAAAAGGATAAGATTAATAAACTACTAAGAACATTTTTTTGGCAAGGTTCTGAAGATAAAAAGATCTCATTGGTGGCATGGGAAAACCTATGTAGGCCTAAGGTTGAAGGGGGCCTTGGATTCAAAAACATCAAAGCACAAAGAAAAGCATTGGGAGCTAAATTGATTTGGAGATTGTACACTAACCCAAACCTAAAATGGGTAAACCTTCTTAGATTTAAATACCTAAATGGTAGAGACCCCTCTAGCCTCTTCAGGATGGCTAACCCTGCTAAAGGATCTAGAATATGGAACTTTATAATGGATTGCAAAAGTAATATCTGTGAAAAACTAACTTGGAACCTAGGGGATGGAGGGGACACTCTTTTCTGGGAGGATTCTTGGGAAGGTAACCCACCAATTATTACTCTTAACAACTTTTGGAATACTAAGGAAATCTCGCAAAACCTATGGGGCATACATGTAAAGGAATATATTGAAGAGCATTCTCTCTCTGAGCCAAAATGGAAATCCTTAACTAACATTAATATCCCGGACAATGAAAAAACACCCCTCTCAGATATCCTTAGTAAAAGGTGTATACTTCTTGACAACTCTAAGGATAAATTGATATGGGGTTTATCCAATACAGGAAAGTATAACACCAAAGATGGGTACAAATTTCTGATGGATAAACACCTTAGGCCTAAATCTGATTTACCCCTACACTTGTGTTGGGATAAACATTGCATGCCCAAACCCCCCTCTTCACCTGGCTAGCCCTCCAAAAGAAAATCCTCACTACTAATCGCTTCACTAATATGGGCTATGAGGGGCCCAACAGATGTCCCCTTTGTGAAAATGATAATGAAACCGTTGATCATATCCTTCTAAAGTGTGCTTACGCAAGGAAGTGTTGGGAATGGCTATGCTCCAAATTAGATTTTGTATCAGCATTAACCAATGATATTCTAAGTTTGTTTCAGGCATGGCCAAATTATAATAAAGGAAGCATTAACAATATGCTTTGGCAGATCTACCCCTCTATTTTGATATGGGAAATCTGGAAGGAACGAAATCGTAGATTGTTTAAAAACAAGATGTCAACAGCTCAACTCCTTAATAAAATAAATGCAATCATCATTGAAGTTGTCAACAACAGTCTTAAATACCTTTGGATCACGCAACACTATGTCACATTGGGATGGCCTTATGTGCAATCAATGGCTAGGGCTTTGTAATGTCCCCTTTTCGAGGCACATTATTTCGTGTCTTATAGTTAGCCTTTCATCATGGTCCGGTGGGCTAACCGAGGTTTGGCAGAGGATCAGAGGGGTGTTTGGCCTAGGTGTTTTCAGTTTCAGGCCAATCGGATCAGTTTCCACAGGGTTTCCAGGGTGCTTACTATTTATAGTAAGTAGGAAGAACTAGGTGTTCATGGCATTTTAGTAGTGGACTCGGAGCGCCTCGCCGAGAGCTTTCCGGCAAGCTATCACAAGTCTCCATTTGAGTTCGTCTGGTCCTCCGTTTTAATGCTAGAAGATTCCTCACTTTATTTTATTATGTCACTTTATAACTAATGGTTATATTTATCTAAAAAGTGACTTTAAGTGAGAATATGAAAAGACAGAGAGGGGAAACTAAAGTCACAGCCATTGCTTTAAAAGAAGGATTGAAGGCTCATTTGAGATATGCTTAGTTTTTGGATATTATCTTTATCTCTTGGAGATATCAGGAAGCTTTCAGCTTTCGAATTCAGCCTTCAGGACGAAAACCCTTTTGGCTCAGAGGTGGATTGGACGTAGCCCCAGTTCGTCTACGGTGCGGATTCACAGTAGAGTTCGCCATTGTATTCACAGGTTCTTTTCTATTGATTGTCATTCTGTTGAATGTTATAGTTCAAATTTTGGATTGCGGAAATCCCATTATTATTGTATTGTTGTTGTATTACGCAATAATATTTGCTGAGGGTTTTATTGGAATATTTGCTGGATTATTGTTATCGAATCGATGATTTATTGCATGCATTTAAATGTTTAAATTTGTATGACATTTAGTGGTAAAAATTGGGAAAATGGCCAGTTAGGGTCATTACAGTGGTATCAGAGCTGGTTTTCCTGTCAGCCTATGGAGTTTATTCAGAAACAAAATTCTAGAAAGGTTTATCAAAATTTTATCAGAGACAAATTTACAGCCTGTGAGGTTCAGAAGGGAAGGTTTAATTTTGTCGGAGGCAATATTTATAAAGAGTCTTATTCTAAAAATCTGTATGGCCCTCCATTTATGGTATTCAGAATGCTTTTGAGTGTTTAAATGGCAACGTGGGTTTCACTTAATATTTGGTTTGGTCCAAGGAAATAGTAGAGCCGACTTTAAATATTGGCACTTCTAGTAGAAGCGTTACGGGTGAATTCGGGAACTCATATCAGCGTTTGATTTTATCTGAAGGTTATATGAAAGAAAAAGTTGTGAGAATATTAATAATATAATCCAAAGGGTAGACGCCTTCTAAAATATTTGGGTGTGAAAGTTTAAAACTATCAAGTGTGGAAATAGTTTGGATAATATTCACTATCATGGGCTATGTGAATATCTGAAAACATCACGCTATACCAGGTGTATTCTCCTTGTCTAGCGCGGCTTTCATTATTTTAATTCCGATGCCAATGGAAATGTTTCTTGAATGCGGTCTATTTATTCCCTAAGGGCGTCCCAAGAAATCATTATTTACTGTCGGGGAGGTTTATAAAGTCTGAAAAATTATTATAATTGCTCTTTCATTAGTAGCGATTAATATTGTAAAGTTCTGGTCGAATTTTTGGTGTATAGAGGAATATCTTAGATTTTCGCAAGTCTCCAGTACATGTTCCGATTATGTCTGGCGGAACTATTAAGGAGGTTCGATGAATCTGTAATATTTGGATATCATTGCCGTAAATAATGAAGCATCTGTGCTAAAGACCGATAGCCGCGAGTTTCTTCCTTTCCAACACAGTCCCCTCATTCAACACTGATGTGAATGAACACGAGATCTATAGCAAACAAAGGTTTATGTTGTCATTGATAAATTCATTCGTAAAGCCAATAAGACTGAAAGGGAATTAGAACGACACCAATTGTAAACGCGGGAGTAGTTTGATACTGAGCACTGTTTGAGTAACTGCCTGGTTTCAACACGAAGCATGTTGGGGTCTACGGACAAAGACAAGATTGCCACGGGTGTACACGACCGACTGCTTGGGTGTGTCGTAAGGAATTGAATCGGTAAACAAAACCGTTTCTTCTGCTGAAGTTTAAGACATAATATTGCTTCATTAAATTTCCTTCCTGGGCATTACACCTAGCGGCTAGGTGTCGATAGACATCTTTATAAAGTGGAATACTTGCATATCATCTGTTCAATTGAAACGCCTCTGCCAAACTATATTATTATAGTTTCCGAGATTAAATATTAATGTTACTGTCGCTAGCTTATTAAAACTTTCATCCAAATATTAGATTGAATATACACCGTAATTGAAAAGTCTATTATATCATCGGGATATTTCGATGGTAATTGAAAAAGTCATTGGGAAGGTCAAATATTAACGCCTTGAATGAAGAGGCCAAACTGCAAACTGTCGTGATTACAGTAGTTGCACAGATTCGATCATAGAGAGAAGGCGATTGTTTCATATCCTATCGTGCTGGCAAGTTGGAAGTGTTGCAGCTAGAAAGGGACGGTGATGTTCGAAGACTAGGTGAAGTTAATGTTCATCATTGTGCAACATAGATTGCTTCCGGTTACTCTTGCTATTGGGCATTCCACTTCAAGGTGGACAGCAGGGTGTGTTATTGGATGACAAATAAGCTCTTGAGCGTGGTATTCTTGTAGTATATTGTGCCCCATTTTATGCGTAAAGCGTGAAGACTCTATCAACCTCTGCAAGAGTTGTATGGAAGATTAGAAAGATTTCAGGAAACTCCTCTACAGGGAACGACAACTTCGAGTCATGTAATGGCATTCCATTCACTCTCAAATAAGAAGAGTCTGTGGTCAGATTCTAGTTTCAGTTGTTTTGATACTCTAAAAGTGTAACTGTAGACGACAATACATTTGTGAGTATTCTCTGATTTGTAATCTCAGAAATTCTTGAATTTCTTAATGCGGAAGTAATCAATTCTGTCCAGAAAATTCTTGCTATAGTGTCGGAAATCAAAGTGCAAACAGTCGTATGAATCAGTCAGTTTGTGAATGAGATGAATGTCAATGCATTTATACAAACACCAAACATCAAGTTATGAGAAACTTGCAAAAGTTTGAAACCACTCTTACAACAACACAAAGACCCACGGAAAGATTTGTGCAGAAAATTAGTGCACAAGCAAGGAATATTACAGAAAAACTGAAAACTCAGAGAAATCAGATTGAATGCAAACTATTTAACAAATCTTCTATGGAAGCAGGGGGTAGTCTTTCAGTGCATCAGATTTGGTGTTCAAGTCTGTTGGGTGAATCCAAGTTGTGTATACTTCAGTTGGATTGGTTTCTAGTTTGGACAGCGAGATAGGTCATCATGGCAGGGGTGTTTAGCAATAAACAAGTATGGAAAGAATTTGAACGAACACAACAAAAACTCCAACGTGAATTGCATCATTTAAGTGACACACTTTCCAGGAAATCTGGACCCCCTAAGGTTTCATCACCATCTACAGGTGCAAGTAAGAGGCGTCATGCTATAGCAGCCACCAGAACTATTGCATTCTTCCTAAGAAGATACGTGACCATCTTTCCTTTGCACAATATATGGTTGTTCCAGAAGAGGATGATGTTGGTTGGGATTCTACAAATTCAAAGCAGCAGCTTAAGAGAAAAGGAAATACAAAGGAGGTGTGCAAAAAAACTTCATGGAGAGTTTGATAAACAAGTAGATTCGGTTCATAAGAATAAAACGATAGCAATGGGGAAGGACTCAAACGAGGCTCAATCATCTTTGTGAAGAGATTTACAAGAGGATACAGAAGGAGAATCATTTCATGCATCCATGGGTGTGAATCACACAAGCCTTAGTGATAACAAGAAGGATTATGAGTATGCTGTCATGAAATTTTCAAAAACCACAGTGATTGATCAGCAACATGAAGGTACGAGTTCTTTTAATTTTGAGCAAAATATTATGGTGGGTGCATCTATGGTTGAGGATTATGTGGAAGAAAGGAAGGAAGAGTTGTTTCAGCCTATAAAGGGGCATGCAAAGAAAGACAAAATTCAGTCATATGGGCAGCTTAGTGGGAATGAAGCTACTGGTACTCATAGGGACCACAAGGTTGAAAAAGACACAATCATGGATCAGCTACCTGGAAATTCGAAGGAATCCCCATGCACTATTGCATCATGTCCTTTGGTTGATGACTATAGGGTTGATAAAGCATCTTTTGAATCAGCTATTTATGTAGCAGCAGTTGGGGAAAGGCATGAGGATAGTCACTCTTATGAAGGTAATACTTTGATCCAGCATAATGTAGATTGGATGAAGCATAGTGAAAATACAGGACTTAAGCTGATTGATAACTTACTGTTTGAGATGAGTGTTGATTGGATATTTGAGAATCCACTTTTTGAGCTAGATGAGGAAGATATTTCCTATCCCCGTGACGAGGATGAGATTGATTACAGGATTTGGGACCCAAGTTTAGTTACTATGGATGAGTCTTGGTCACCAGATGGGAGTAACGAGGCGAGTTCAGTTGTTGAACAATTGGGTTTCTACATCAGCAGTTCAGGATGGGCTCACACAACTGGGACTCCACCACATTACTGTACCAATTCATCCAGTGCTTATGGAATTCCAGTAGAGTTGAATAGTGCATTCTGTCTCCCATTCAGAGTTGAATCGTATGTGATGCATTCTGTTTCCCATTCAACCCACCTACGGAGAACCTTCTTCTCCGATTATTGTAAAGGTATAGGGTGAGTGATTGGGTTGGTATGCTTCCTCGCTTGCAGATGGAAGCCTTGTCCGACAGTCTGCGTATCTTGCCTCTTCGGTGCAGATTCCGGTTTAGGCTACATATTACAGGGGCAATGTTGTGGCAGTTGGACATTTTGGATAATTCACTCAGTATGGGCATGGATCGACAGGATACTTTAGTCAGCTGGGAAGACGGATGGCCCTTTTGTTTGTGGGATCTAGGAGGAACATTCTCGCGGTTGGTAATGATTCATGGAGCTGATTGGTATGAGGTTAGGATTCCCCCTTCATATGACCTTAGTGGTGCTTGTGATTTTAGTTGGAGTGAGGTTCTCAGTTGGATTGAGGATTTTCTCACAGATGATGGCAGCATAGAGCAGGTCGGTTCGACTAACCAGGCACTTGGGGTGGTTTGGGATCCTGGTATTTGTATGACTGATGCATTGTTTTTTTGGGTGAGTATTGAGTGGCTTCACCTCACTAGTCGCAATTTTGTCAGGATAGCACAACAGTCGAGTGGGGCAGTCTCCTTGAGGTTGATATGGGATCCAGGTATTATGCCCACATCATGCAGACACCAATTGCTTGAGGGCAAGCAATCTCCGGGAAGCGATGATTTGTAATGTCCCCTTTTCGAGGCACATTATTTCGTGCCTTATAGTTAGCCTTTCATCATGGTCCAGTGGGCTAACCGAGGTTTGGCAAAGGATCAGAGAGGTGTTTGGCCTAGGTATTTTCAGTTTCAGGCCAATCGGATCAGTTTCCACAGGGTTTCCAGGGTGCTTACTATTTATAGTAAGTAGGAAGAACTCAGTGTTCCTGGCATTTCAATAGTGGACTCGGAGCGTCTTGCCGAGAGCTTTCGGGCAAGCTATCACACGTCTCCATCCGAGTTCGTTTGGTCCTCTGTTTTAATGCCATAAGATTCCTCACTTTATTTTATTATGTCACTTTATAACTAACGGTTATATTTATCTAAAAAGTGACTTTAAGTGAGAATATGAAAAGACAGAGAAGGGAAATTGAAGAGTCACAGTCATTGCTTTAAAAGAAGGATTGAAGGCTCATTTGAGATATGCTTAGTTTTTGGATATTATCTTTATCTCTTGGAGATATCA
Organism: Thuja plicata; assembly: GCA_018584345.1. NCBI lineage: Eukaryota > Viridiplantae > Streptophyta > Pinopsida > Cupressales > Cupressaceae > Thuja > Thuja plicata. The sequence goes on along the minus strand of MU226746.1, from coordinate 1,143,803 downwards.
AGAAGCTTTCAGCTTTCGAATTCAGCCTTCAGGACGGAAACCCTTTTGGCTTAGAGGTGGATTGAACGTAGCCCCAGTTCGTCTACGGTGCGGATGCACAGCAGAGTTCGCCATTGTATTCACAGGTTCTATTCTGTTGATTGTCATTCTGCTGAATGTTGTAGTTCAAATTTTGGATTGCGGAAATCTCATTATTATTGTATTGTTGTTGTATTACGCAATAATATTTGCTGAGGGTTTTATTAGATTATTTGCTGGATTATTGTTATCGAATCGATGATTTATTGCATGCATTTAAATGTTTAAATCTGTATGAGATTTATTGGTAAAAATTGGGAAAATGGCCGGTTAGGGTCATTACAGGCTTAGACTCCCATCCTTTGCAAATGATCAACAATTGGACAAAACCAACGCCAGGATTGAGTGTAAAGGGTCACCACCCCAGCAGGGCTGGTTCACATTAAACTTCGATGGGGCATCCCAGGGCAACCCAAGGAACGCTGGGATTGGATGTGTTATTCATAATGAAGAGGGCAAAGAAATTGCCTCCCTAGCCAAACCTTTAGGCATAACCACTAGTAATAAAGCAGAGATGACCGCTTTAGTAAAAGGATTGAAATTATGCATAACACTTAAAATCAATAACCTAGAAATTGAGGAAGATTCAGCAAACATAATAAATGCTCACTGAAAAGAAAGCACTCCAAATTGGCAACTCAACTCTTTACTTAGAAATGCACTAAAAATTCTTCCTACCATAATAAATTGCACTTTTAACGATATATTTAGGGAAGGAAACAAAAGGGCAAATGAATTAGCTAATCAAGGGGTGGATGGGTCATTCTTATTAACATTACCAACAGAGGACACCTAGTATTCTAAGATTAAATGATAGAAAAAACTATTTTGATAACTGTAATTTAAACTTCTTACGTCCTCAACAAATCTTGGTATATATATAGATTTCCAATTAATTCATGTGTACATATACAATCATATAAATATTTATCAATATTTTTATGTATATGGTTAATATAAATATACATAAAAGCAATTCAGAAATTCATATCCATAGGTGTTAATTTGGCTGCATATATACACACCTCCATTGGTAATATATATATATATATATATATGGGGATATTAATATATATATTAACCGAGACAAATGCAAATAAGTAATAAATATACATGTTATTATACCATTTGATAGAGCTAAGTTAAAGATGACCACATACAACTATAAATTTATATTCAAAATGGTATATTAATATGCTCTTTCCTCTCCTTTCATTTCACATATTAACAGCTGTAGATATCTACATACATTATGTTGGAATTTATGTTCCTGGTCTGTTCTGGGTTCATTAAATCAGAGTTAAATCAGACCATTCATCGCTGCATTGATTCAGTGAGAAATATAATACTTGATCCGGATACATTCAATTTGAAGTTCAGTTATTTTTGCAATAATCATTGTGTTTAATTTTAACATGGATTAAGACGAATAGATGTGACTAAAGACTCCCAGTTTATACTTTCAATTGATCTAAGCCTGCAATAGACACTTAGTCAGGATGTATTACAAAAATCTGATTTAAAATCTGTTTTAAATCTTTAGTCTTATGGTGTCAAGCTAGAGGTTGTAATTAACATACACAGATCGCTGACAATCCATATTGATTCCAAGGTACGAGATGAATTCATATCTGATTTCTCTCTCCTTCTATTATTGTAGCCTTGGTAATCTCTTATATTGAAATTGACATACACAGATCGCAGAGTATCCATGTTGACTCCAAGATAAGAGATGAATAAGGTTACAATAACTTAAGGGGGGGATTGAGTTCAATTAGTTGATCATTAGGGGTTGGCATATATTAACTTCTTTTATACATTAGCACTCATCTGAAGCAACTTATGAGACATTTCATACTCCTAGATCATTAATATCAGAAATTAATATTGAAATTGGCAGGATATTTGAAATCTAATAAGACTGATTTTAATTGTAACTTGGATTAACATGAATATCTGTGGTCCCAGTTTTCCAATTTACACTAACAATTGATCTTAGCTAGCAGTAGAAAGTATTTTTTTGGACAGGCCTGTTTACAACAATCTGGTTCCCCTGTATGGAGTCACGGAAGAGATGATTAAAGAAGAAGCAGGAAGAGCATATCAAAAGGATTAGTCTCTAAGAAACAAAGTCAAAATGAATCAAGTAATATCTAACATTAAAATCTTTTATTCTGATATGTTTACCCTGCCCAATAAGACAGTGAATTTGCAAGCAGCAAGGCTGCATTTTGTAATCTGGATATGTAAATGAAAGCCAAAAAGGTCTTTCATATTGCCACTGGTCCAGGGCGGTCAAACTGACATGTACACATTGTTTCCGAACTGAATAAGTCCCAGGGTATACTGGGGGTCAGGGAAAACTTTAGTGGCAAATATTTGCCATTTGGCGAATCTCTCATGTCCGCGACCCGAGATTTAGCGAATATAATGTGTAAATCAGGTTGTCCATGTCGCCCAGACTTCATAAATATTGGGTCGAATGCCCAGGCCCATCGCCTATTGGTTTATGTATTTTTGTCCTTTTCTATCACAATATCGCCAATCAAATTATTTGTTGGACACTATAAATTGAAACATTTCACCTACAATTTCCAAAGCTTGTCATAATTGACAACCATATTCACCAATATGCAGTCGATATTTAAGGTTAGGGTACATGTTACGTGATATGTCTCTATTTTGGAGACTTTCAATGAAACTTTATGACTTTGAAAACTTTGTCCCGAAATAGATTTGACATGTGTCTCTATTTCGGAGACTATTGGGGAATCTTTGTGTCCTTTTAAACCTTGGCCCGAAATAGAATTCCTGCCATCCATCTGGGATCATCCAACGGTTATAAAAAGTAGGGTTGGTTCCTCGGTATGTGTGTCTGCCCCCAAACCCCCATCGAATAATAATGGTTTCTCGGTATGTGTGCCTATCACCGTGATTTTTTCCAATAACGAAAGATTCGACAAGATTTTATAGAATTTTCATATAATTGAAAAAAAATCGCCACTACAAATAAAAAAATTTGCGTTCAAATTAAAAAATTCCGCCAACAATATTAAATTTTTCCCCCAAAAATAATGGAAGATTCGCCAGTATTTTACACCTTTTCCCAGAAGGGGATTTCTTAAAGTTTTCCCTGGTGGGGGTTTTCTTTCCCCATTCTTTTCCCCCAGTGCCTGCACTTGAACGGGATGTAAAAATTTAAAAATTTAATATTTATAAAATAAATTCTCAAGGTCACGGCCTATTATCTATCCAAAAAAAATTATAGATTTACAAAGACAATTTGCTATTTTATTTTTGCTTCAGACTATGAGGCTGCTAGCCCTCAACATTCCACATGGGGATGCCATTTTGTACCCCATTTGCATTTAAATATATCTAGACTCAACTTGTTTCTTTTGTTTACTCATTTACTAATTCATTAGATTTTGCAAAACAAAATGCATTTCTAATTAAATTTAAGCAAATTTTTAAGCTGTCGATAAGCTGTCAAGTAATCACCAATTTTTTGCCAATTTCTTTTTGGCCCTTGGCGATAAGTTGTTGAGTACAATTTTTTAAACTATGGTCTAAACAATTCTCTCTCAAAAATTGAATCCTCAAGAATAAGATTGATGACCTTCAAGAAGTTAAAATGACTCAAACTACTTTCCAAACTATTGCTAACCACGTTTGGCCCTTGGCCAAGTCCTACGGAAGCAATGCTCAAGAAGCTTCAAGAGGCATTGTTGCTATGTGGAACCCAGATCTTATTTCGGAAACCTTCCTTTCTCTATCAAAATAATGGTGGCCTCCACATTGCTCATGGATCCTTGTCAATATTTATGCCCCTAATGTGCGTAATGCTAGGAAAGTTGTTTTGGGATGACGTCTCCTTGCAAAGTTGGCCAATGGGGACTCCTTTTAGATGATCGTTGGTGACTATAAACCTCCCTCTTCCCTTCTAAAAAGCTTAGGGGCTTAATTGATCACATTGACAACATAGTTGATCTAGTGAACTTCATCGATAACACAAGTCTTATCAATATCAATCTTCAGGAGCAACCTTTTACCTGGACTAACCAAATCAAAGGTGATAATCTAATTCAAGTCAAACTTGATCATTTTATGGTCTCTCCTTGTTGGGAAATCTGCAGCAAAGTTGATATTTTAACCATTTTAAGTTTTCAAACCTATTGTTATTTGTTTTTACCAACTTGCGTATGCACGTTTTACGAGTTGGGAGAGGTTTGAGGATCATTCTTTGGCTATACCATTTGCCTAGATTGTACCAAGAGAAGTAGGGCACGGGTAAAAAAAAGAAGAAAAAGCACTCCACTTTAGGAGCTGTTTCTTGTTTGAGTGGTGCCTAGGCTGGGTTAACCACGCCACAACATTTGAATTTGGGGTTTTTGGCATTTATGTTGAATATATGGAATTTTGGGAGTGTTCCTGCTTTTCCAATTTCATTTTCAGACCTGAACAAGTCTGATTTTCTTTAACAGTTTATTGTTCCATTACAATGAACTTAGGTGTTTTTAGAGGATGTTTGGAGTGCGTTTATAGTAGTTTGATTAGCTTGTATTTGGTGCTCCTGGCGAGTTTGATTTCAGCTTTGTGATATGATTTGAATAAGATTTCAGTGTGCTTCAGTTGAGTTTTGACAGTCGTAACAGCAGTTTCAGCATGATTACAGATCATTCTCAGCTAAATTCAATGTGATGTGAGGTATTTTGGGTTGGGTTAAAGATTATATGAATTATCAATAATATTTGGCCTCATTTTCAATATAGTAGCAATCTCTGCTTTTGTGATCAGAACATTTAAATCAGATTTACATCAGCAATATCTCGTATCATGTTATATTGTAACGCATTGCCTAACTAGTTTGTAAATTTCGGATGATAATAATGGCAATGGATTATCGTTTGCATGCATACTATGTTGTAGAATTGGACGATTTACCATCAATAATCATAGCATTATCATATAGCCTACTTTGGAATTGAACAGCCTAGCATTATCAAACATTTTGGTCTGAGTCAAGATTAGACATTCTGTCAATGGCTTGCTTTGCATTCAGGCAATCCGTTGAAGAGGTGTTGATTAGGCCAACTCAGCCACCTGAATAATTTGGTCAGCTTACTGCCATTCTTCTTCTTGCATACATTATAGACACCTTGTGCTTCAAATACAGTATGCTCTGATCTCGCCCACTCCGAGAGTTTGGTGATCAAAAAGTGTGGTGACATAGCCTTTGCATTTTTATATTGCAATTTTTTTTTCAAAAAGTAGGGTGCGCTATTACAACTCGTGGATTTTCTTTTAAGTTATACTAAGCCTCTCATGAGTTCACCTAGCTACATTACAACTTGTACTTTCTAGCATATAAGCAAGTTGTGTATACAAAAAGAGTGATAAGAAATTAGAGTGTGATCCTAGGAGGTTCCTACACATGATACAACTAGGGGGACGTGTTGTAACTACTTGAGCGTCAAATAAAACAAATGATGGCATTGATAATTTACATAAAGAGTAAGATGAAGATTATTAATTTTAATTTGGTAATGGTTTGACACGCAACACTGAATCATCTATAGTTTCAAAACTCATCTTCTAACAAAACTAAGCAGACCCAATTTTGACTCAAACTTCATGACTCAAAGAAACTATACAAAAACAAAACTTGGGAGTCTTTGTCGAGATTTAGTGAAACTTGCCTAAAACTTGACTAGGGGAGGTAATGCGTTATATAATATATTCAAAAATAACTTACAAGTACTCAAGAGTGAGTTGACTAATTGATAAGTTTAACTACAAAATAATCAATTATCTTTATCACAATCACAAGATAAATCTACAAAAGCTACAATGCATAGGAATAAACCAATATCCCTTTCTACTTATGGAATGGGCAGATATTAGCAGAGAATTTACATGAGTCACTATAACCTAGAAGTGCCACACATAAATAAGAGAGATTAAGTGTGTGGGTGTGAGTGTACATTTGTGGGGGAAGGGTGTGCATGCTAGAAACCGGAGGAGAAAGAAATAACTTCACAAAACCAATGACAAATATCTTACCTTGTAAGACGGAATTGACAGCAGGATTTGGAATATGAAGGCCAACTATTCGCCTGTTCTCAGATGTCGTCTCTAATCGCACAACACGCATTCGTCTGTGACTTGTTCGCACCTTAATCAAATAAGAAATATTCAATCCTAGCTTTGCTTCTATTTCTATAAGTAAAAATAATTAAACAGGAAAAAAAAGAAACTAATCATAGGAAAATCTAAATTCATGCATGTGGCAGAAATGATATCAATCACATATCAATAATGCATGAAAATAAGTCAACAATCAATAATACAATTCGACTAAAAAGATTAAAATTCTCAAAAGTTCCAAATGATTAAATCATTGTTCCTTGTAATGAATCCTCAAAATAGAACTAGTTATTTGGTATTCCAGCTTACAGTTAATGAGGTTACTACAGATAATCTGAAAGCTTTATTAGTTTTTTAAAAATTCTGAGTCATATTTATGTTTACTTTATTAGTTTTTCCTTAAAACCTCAAGTGCATTCCAGTTCATTGGATCGGTAAAATGTTTTATAGACGGTCAAAGAGAATCTTGTATATCAAGTGTTAACAACAATTGCAAAAGTTAAACAATGTAAATTTAAGATATGCGTTCATTCAGTCAAAAATTTGTCCACAAAACAAATCCTAAACATCTTGAGTGATTTAAATTTCAAGCAAATTTATTACCAAAGCATATTTAGTAAGAGAACAACACCCTAATGATGAAAGTGATGAACAAAACTCAAACACCTATTCAATGTAAATTCAATCCACTTAAAGTTGCTAGCCACCACAGGTGTAAGTTTGTCAGCTCCAGGTAAGACAAATTTAAAAGCCCAAGATCAGATATTTACCAGTATATATTAGGCATGTCACAGGATGGGTGTTCAAATTCAGTTAAATGAATAATATCATACATGTCAAGTCCAAATGATCATTCAACTACATAAAAACTGAAAGATACACTTAATTTTTTAACAGGACAAAATCGACTACGAGTTTGTGTGTTGAAATTCATTTGGATCAACTGAAAAATCATGAAAACAAGACAATTTTAATTATGGCAAGGATATTACTCCTAGAAAGAGCACATTTCTACAACGTTAAGATAGTTAATAAAAATATGCCAATGTTCACATACTACCTGTTTTGAAAGAGACTTTTCCACCATGCCCCAAACAGGAAGAATAAGTCCACCTAATATATTAAACTCTTGGACTCTCTTGCCAACAGTGCAGCTAGCACCAACTTTACACTTAGGTCCATGCATACACTGCATATAAAAGAACTGGTCAATACTCTGAATTGTAACAAACTTAATTCATCATTAGAAGAATAAAATATTTATCATGCTTATTTAACATCTATTCCATTATATATCCTAGAAGCCAGCAGAACTTTGAATGAATCTACAACCCAACATGAATAGCTAAACCCCTTGATTCAATGCTACTATCTAACAAATCAAATAGTAAGTGATGTTTGTGGAACAAACAGTTCAGTCCATTCAAAATAAATGGTGCGGTATGCTTTCTGTACTATGAATTACATGATATGGGCTCTAGAGGAGGACAAACACGAATTACATGATATAGGCTCTATAGGAAGACAAGCATGAATTAAATGATATGGGCTCTATAGAAAGGCAAGTGCCAAAAAATTCACATTTTGCATCACTGTTCTTCTCTACCCTCTCATATTTTACTAGGGTCCTAGTCTTCACTTAACCGGACTATTGGCAGTTTAAATAGCATTTCTAGATGATATAATGAAACATAACTTTCTCAAGAAAGTGCTCAACTTTCTCAAACCAGTAACTTCAATGATTTTTGCAGAAAAATTTACTTTCATGAGAATAGCTACCTCTATTTCCCTAAGGCAACTGCCTTATGTGATCTTATTTTATAGTAATTAAGATAAAGCACAATGGCTTCACTAAGAAAGCTACTTTAAGCTAGAGATTTTTTAATGATCCTGTTAGAATATTTAATCTTTCTTTGTATTTATTTATTTAACTAGGAGATTCTAAGGAATCCCTACATGTATTTTGTCCTCTAATCCAAGTGGGAGCACATATAATATTTTTGTAATTCATTTAATAAGGAAATTAGATATTCATCCCTAAGAGGATCTAGACACTTTGCTCACACCTATTATGGATGTTGGCATTCATAGATTGGTGAGTTACTTTGTAACTTCTCTCCTCGTCTCTATAAAAGAGATGTTCTCCTCTCTTATTTCTACTCTAATGAGTTATTGTAATGAGTTACTTGCTCTCTCTCTCTCTCTCTCTCTCTCTCTCTCTCTTTCTCTTTCTTAGGCTCTTCCATCTTCATAATATCACAAGGAGTTTTTCTTTGTTTTCCCCTTTCAAAATCTTCTTGTCTCCTTGTTTTGGCTTTTGGATACTTGCTCCTAACTCTTGGTTTTCTCATGTTAACAATTACTTCTTCACATATCTCTCTTGGATTATTTTCGTTTCATTGCGCTTGTTATTTTTCTTACATGGTATCCAAGCTTGAGTTGCTAATCCTTGTTTGAGTGTAGTGTTGAAGGTTGTCACTCTTTGGAGCACACATTTGGACACTCTTGTTTGAGAGAGAAGCTTGAGCTTGATTTTGCTAACTCTTGGTTGAAGATTTTTTGCATTCTTATTTTATCTAACCCTCTTTGGTCAGCTTGCCGCCAGAGAGTTGCATTTGAATAAAAAAATTGGTTTAGCTGGTTTCAGCCAAACCCATTGCAATTTGTTTTTTATTTTCACCTCTGTCGGGCAAACCGCAAGGCGTAATATATTTCTCTTGTTTTGTGCAGGTTTCATCTAATCGTTTTTATACATTATATTATCTTAGATTTTTGTGATGTGCATGCAAGCATCTCTTTTCACTGTTATCATTAACAGTTTGTTTGCAAGAATATATCTCTTTGTTTGAAGGATTCAAAAATATTACATTTCAGATTTCTTTTACTTATCTCTTTGATTTTCCTCTAACGCTTCATTCCAGGATTCATAGTTATTTACGTTCGATTTGTAGGTTTCTCCAGCTATATGTATTTGATTTTAACATCACTTTGCTCTTATCTCTGTTATATCTTCTTATTTACATATATTGGTTCTTATAATATCCATATCTCTTTTTATCTCTGTTAATCCATTCTCTATTTGCTGTTCTGTGCAGCCTATCTCTCTTTGTTGTAAGCTTCTCTCTGTTGTATTAACCTCTGATTCAACTAAGTCTTTCGCGGCACTCTTCCCATTCCTTGTATTTTCGCAGCCTCTTCTCCTTCTGCGAAGCTTCACCTTTCCTTCCTTTTGTGCTGCTCCTCCTCTTGCCACACAGCGCTTACCTCTTCTCTCGTTGCTTCTCTCACGCAGCCCCTTCCATTTCCACGCATCTAGCTTTCTGCTCTTCTACGCAGCAGCCTTGCTGCATCTCCCTTCTCCTTCCCAGCCTTATTACGCAGCTCCCTCAACCCTCCTTTGAGCAACACTCTTTCACTCGTTTCTTCTCTAGTTTCTTTTGCAAGATTCTTTACTAGTTACATGCGCAGGTTGTTCTCTTGTCAGTAGTTTCGCAGCCTTCTCATTATTTCTTCGTCAACCTCTGATCTTTTTGCTATATTTTCTGATCTTCCTGCCAATCAGTTCATTATTCCATCTGCGTTTGTAACTCCTCTGCCTGTCGCTGCCAGCCATCACCTTGCTTATTAAAATTATGTTTATTCATTACTAATCCTTTAATCACTTTTAAAATAGTTGTATTTAATTTGTTAATATATATAAGATTGCTCATTCATTTAATTTTCACTATCATTCTTGGTTTAACAAAATTTTAATTTATTTGTTCACTTGATGCATTTTTAACATTAATACATTTTTTACAACCATTTAATAATCCAATTCAAGATTTTACTTTATATTCATCACTTAAAATTCATTATTTTCAAATTTTAAAAAATAATTAAATTTTTTTTCAAATCATTATTTAACCATCTAAACTGCGATTAACATCGCGTTAAATTTATTTTTCTTGCTCTTTAGCATTATATTTTCACTATATTTCATTCCACATTGGTTACTCTTACCATTTTGCTTACTTAATCATGTCAACTCTCATTCCTGAAATTAAGTTAAATAACTCTAATTATCATTCTTAGAAAACGCATCTATCGTTTATTTTTCATTTCAAACATATGTTGGACATTGCTACTGATCCTACTTATGTTCCTCTCTCAGCTGCTACTCAAGCAAAAAAAGATGCCTGGAATACTAAAAATGAAGAGGGCCTTGGCCTAATTGGCATTTCTTCAAATCCTGATTTATATGTTTTAATTGCTCATTGTACTGAAGCACATGCAGCTTGGGCTATTCTAAAAAACACCTATGATAGCTCGAATGAATCTAGAAAGATTCAACTCCAAGATCACTTGGAGGATCTCGGGTATACCGACTTTAAAACTATGGATGATTTTTTGCTCAAATTTGATATTATTTGAAGTCAATTGCATGGTTTAGGAGTAACATTAACTGATCTTTGTTTAATTAATATCGTTTTAAAAAAATGTCTTACTAGACAATTTCAACAATTTATTACCAATGTGCATTCTCAACTTGCCATTCCTACTTTAGCTTCTCAATTGACCTATATTGTCTTTCAAACTTTATTGTGTCAAGAGGAAGCGAAGTTGATTCAATTTGGAACTCTAAAGTCTATTGAACATGCTTTTGTCTCTAAAAATCAGAATCAAACTCATTCTAGATATAATAATAATCATAATGATAATCATACCAATAATCAAAATAATAATCATCATAAGAATGGTTCAAATTCAAGAACTCATTGCACCTATGGTGGGAAAAATGGTCGTGTGATTCAAAATTGCTTTAAAAAGCAAAAAGGTAAGAAACCTATGAATCAGAATAATCAAAATAAACAACAATTTCATTATAAGAAGAATAATGGTAATGAACCTCGTCATGCTATTACAGTACATTATAATGTCTCAGATCCAACACCGGGTTTCAATGTTAATTCCCCTTGGCATGAAACTGAATTCTTTTCAAAGGGAGTAATTTCTTTCCTTTCAGCTATCTCTTGATCATATTTTTTTCAATTATGTTAACTTCATCTCCAATTTTTTTATAGTATTTGTGATTTCTGATGCAAACTATGTCATTGCTTATTTTAGTTTGTTCAAGTATTGTGAGTCATCTAACGATATTGCCTTCATGAGTTTCATTTTTTATCTTCTTGATTAGCATTAATTGCTATCAATTTTAGTATGGTTTTATACCATTTATTTATATGAACTTAGTTGTATTTTTATGGTTTTCATACCATCTTTTTATATGCACATTGTTGCATTTTGGTAAGATTGTGTAGGGTGCCCATTTTCCAAGGTTAACTTTACAGGGTCTTCAGTTTATCTGGATCTTAGTTACCTTATATTTTGTAAAGGCCCATAGAGTTTCCCTCCATCCACTGATTGGTACACACTTACTTCAGTTGATGTTTATCAACTTGATCTTTTTTCCTCATTGTGAGGATTATGTTCTTGAAATCCTTCTTAAAATTTGTTGGATTTCTCATATGTTTGCAAGGCAATATGTTGTTTTAACTCTCATAATCCTTAGCACAAAGTATTATATAGCATGTCATTAGATTCTTTTCAATTTTGGATTAACATCTCTTGGTATTAAGTATGATCTATCCAATTATTTTTCATCCTAATGAAAAGGTACCAAAGCTCAAATTGTTAAAGTTTCTCATTATATTGGTTTATATCTCTTATCTCATTAACAGTTCTTTGATTCTAGTTCATGACTGTAGACATGTTTGGAAAATCAGATCATAGGTTGATTTGGTGTTTGAGTCACATGTTCTGCTGATTTATCTTTGTCTCTCTCCTATTTCTATGCAAATTCTACTAATGTGATAATGAACTGCTTTCTTCATTGCTTAGATCATGGGTCATGTAGGTGATGGAGTCGCAACCCATTCATTTGCAGTGAGATGACTCATTAGTGGATTGTCTATATGATATATCCATGTGATTGATGCAATGTTGATGCAGGTCTCATTAGTTGATCTCGTATGTGGTCATTTCTGCATTAGTATGTTTCTTTTATTAGAGCATTGATAATGTTTATTGTAACTCGCTTGTTCATTTTGGGATTTTGAGCATATGGTTTATCTTGATCTCATGTTAGCTTCATTGCACTTTTAGTGATTGATTATCGATTCATCTCTAACCCTCTTTATCTCATTTTAAAGGTTTCAAAGTTTCTCTAAAGTTAAAATATTTTATGATGCATACTATGAGTTTCTTTTCAAAGGTATACTGGTTTGTATCTAGGGTACATCCCATCAATGGGAAATCTACTTGTGGTTTTTCTATTCTTTGATTGATGTGATATATCATGGACCCTTCCAAAGGCACAATTCAATTCTCTTAGCTCTATCCAATATCAAGTACCAATTGTACCCATGGTTAAAGGAGACTACTTGAACACTTGGATTTAGCTCCAATTGAAGACAATCAAATTCTATTGTAAAGATGAAGTTCAAATTCATTGTAAAATTTCAGTTTAATTCTCTTTGATGTAAACTCTCCAAGTAAAGATTAAGGGGGGGTGTTAGAATATTTAATCTTTCCTTGTATTTATTTATTTAATTAGGAGATTCTAAGGAATCCCTACATGTATTTTGTCCTCTAGTCCAAGTGGGAGGACATGTCATATTTTTGTAATTCCTTTAATAAGGAAGTTAGATATTCCTCCTTAAGAGGATCTTGACACTTTGCACACACCTAGTATGGATAATGGCATTCATAGATTGGTGAGTTACTTTGTAACTCCTCTCCTCATCTCTATAAAAGAGATGCTCTCCTCTCTTATTTCTACTCTAATGAGTTATTGTAATGAGCTACTCTCTCTCTCAGGCTTTGCCATCTTCATAATATCACAAGGGGTTTTTCTTTGTTTTCCCCTTTCAAAATCTTCTTGTCTCCTTGTTTTGGCTTTTGGGTACTTGCTCCTAACTCTTGGTTTTCTCATGGTACCAATTACTTCTTCACATATCTCTCTTGCATTATTTTCGTTTCCTTGCTCTTGTTATTTTTCTTACAGTTCCAATAATACATAATGCACCTTTATGAAGTAAGTTTTGACAAACTGTATCTTGCCAACCATCTGCTATGTAAAACAATCTTAGTTCTCCACATCTACCTCAGAATAAATGTGTTAACAATTTGATGAGAGAATTACAAAGAATAAAGGAGAATGTATACTCTGACTTTGTGCTCTTCAATATCAAGAAGACCTTGAAAAATTGAAGTGTTGCTAAATATGAGATCTACTCGACTTTCCGTTTCAACTAGATTATGGTACTTCATAGTTGCCTTTGCTCTTGTTGAATACTCTGTATGGAAACTAACATTTCTTGTACTTGATTCTATTTCATTTCTCTTTGCAATTGGTCCTGGCCGTTTCTCGTGTTTTATCTTTAGCAAGAACATTTCATATAGTGGATTCCATTTCAAATATCATACTACAGATAACGAGGATTAAAGTATGCCCTTGCTTCAATATCTTCTCTTTTCTTTTATAATGTTTGTCATTAATAAGTATTTATGGGTTTTATCTCTCTGGTCCTCAAAGAATACTAATATTTAAAGTGCGTGTACAACATCATTTTTTATGGGTTTTTTTACGGTTTGTTCTCTTTGGCCTTTGGAAAACACTACTATTTATAATAAGTGGTTGCATGGCACTGATATTTATGAGATTTCTCGGGTTCGTTCTGTTTGGTTCTCAGAGAACAGTGCTATTTATGTTATGTGCTCTTGTTGGCATCACTTCTCATCTCTCAGCTTCAGTTCGTTCTGACATATTTGATTCTTTGTTTCTTGTGCCTTGCCGAGTTTTTGTAAGGTGATGGAAATTATTTTAATATTTTCACTTGGGTGTTCCAGAAGTACATGAACCTTTATTTTTGCTCAGAACTCTTGGAGAGAATTTTTTAGCCTTCTAGGTATTGTTCCAAATTTTTTCCCAACTGTTGGGCAATGACGATCCATACATAATATGTGGTTTTTAGTTTGCTCATAGATTTCTAGAGGAAGACACCCCTTTGTAAGGTAGCACCTCAGCTAGCTATGTAAGGATTTTAACTAATGAAAATCTAACATGTGTACAATATGCACAATATACCAAACGCTTAGCCCTACAACAACTCGATTTTTCCCATGCTAAAGAACATTGACAAACACAAACTATGTATGAACTACAAAGCACTCAACAATATCATAGCGAAGAGCCAAGTACCCCTTCACCAAATAGAGGACCTTTTAGACAAGATCCATCAAACCAATATCTTCAATATCATACTTTAGTCCATGGACAACCAAAATCGTGTTGTATATATCTAGTAGCAAATTGTTTGAATCGACCTCAACTTCAAGCTCTTATTGTGTTGGATGCATGTGGACATGGAACAACATTTAGGCTGAATTGCTTATAATAGACAGAGAATTCAATGAGATTTGTCAATGTAGACCGACAGGAAACAAACTCCAAAATTCTGATTACAAAGTGGAATTTTATATCACCTTAGACAACTGTGTATCATACAACAATAGAAAGAGGTCATATAGGAGGCTCATTTGCTAACCTTGAAATGATAGTTGAAGAAGCTGCTACCTCCATAGTATCTTTATAGTACCCAAAAATTTGAAACTACAAGACTACTTTCAACACACCCCAAACACGTCATACTCCAAAGGATTGGCACTTGAGGAGAAATATTCCCATGCATCCAACAAGATCTTTGACTCCTCATATGTTATTTGCATGCTTCAATAAATAATTTCACACCATATGAAGTCTCCAAGTTGAAACAACCGCTTAGATGGAATATTGTGCACCAATCTTCACGCCCTGCAAGGTTATTATAGCAGCTTGCATACAATGATGAATCAACCCCTTACAGAAGGGCATCCAACAATACAAGGCAATGGTTGTACTATATAGCTATTCATTAATTTTTAGGTGAATAAAACTTCAATGATCTGCTTCTTTGTCTATATTAGACATGCCCATGCTTTCATGACAAATACAAATTACATACTGACTTAAACATCTATTGCCAATATTTAGGAAGCCTTTTGCACAATTTCCTCTTGCTCATTTCTAGTCTGCTTGTTTGTTCACACCAAAAGTTGGTCAATATTATTATTATTTCCCACACAGCAAAGTCATAGAGTCAGACACACTAAGAGGATATGAAATACTTAGAGGCAACATTATTACCTCTCCACAGTTTCCTCAAATAAATCATTATCTTAATATAGATAGCCTTAATGTAAAATAGTGAGCGTACAACAATTTTCTTTTTCTTTTTTAAGTGCCCTATATAATATAATGCCCTTATAATGCCTACAATCGAAAAAAAAGTTGAGTTACCGGACCCTGGACCCCGGATCCGGGTCCAGGTCCGATCTGGTTCCGAGTTCTCGTCCCGGTCTGTGCTGGATCCGAGCAAGGTCTGGATTTGGACCTGTGGGTCTGTCTGTCGTGGATCCAGACAGACCCATAGGTCCAAATCCAGACCCTGCCCGGATCCAGCACGGATCCTCGAGGATCCCACGCGAATCCTTGAGTATCCCGCGCGAATCCTCAAGGATCCCACGCGAATCCTTGAGGATCATGCGTGAATCCTCGAGGATCCGCAGGAACCCATCATAGATTCATACTATGAAATGATTTAGCTTTAGAATTATGTATATTTCTCTTATTTTTTGTATATATAATGCATATATATATATATTTTATATATATACATATATGCATTATATATACAAAAAATTATATATAATGCATATATATATATATATATACTCACGAACCCCTATGAACCCAAACGGCAAAAAAAAATTTCATGAATCCACGAACCGGATTCGCGAACCCGAATCTGTCCCCAAATCCGAATTGACAACTTAGAAAAAAAGCCTTCTGATTCAAATATAATAATTCACCAAATTAACACTTTATTTGCTTAGAACCATAGCTTTATTGCCCACCAATATACTAAATTTTATTCTTCCAACAACCATCATTCTAAAAATTCTAGAAAGTGTAGATATCACACAAGCATGACCAAATGTAAAACTATCTCCATCACAAAAGTATGCCTTAGTTGAATTACATACCTTGATGTCAACCTCATCATGTACGATGTACACCTCCATCCTCACTGTTATCACTATCTTTGAGGAACCATATTGTAATACTCTCAATCATAGTTGAAAAAATTGGTCTCAGCAAAAACTCGGCGGGCCCAAATCTTTTGAAAAACTCGGACTCGGCAAAACTCGGACTCGGCAAAATCGGCAATAAATTGGCACTTTTATCAAACATTTAAAAATACATAATTTCTTAAAATGTTCTTAAAAAACACACATGCACCAAATTTGTGCACGGTGCTTCAAACTGTCGGTTGTCGACTCTCCACACCCAGCGTCTTTCCTTGGTGGCGTTTCTACACAGCTCAGTCTGCAATTGCACACTAAAAAAGCAATTACGGAATACCTTTTCGTCGCTTTACAACTTAAAACAAAACCCTAAATGTTTAAAAACATTTGGTTTTAACTGCAAAGTTTTAATCGCAGGTTTTTTTAAATAAATAGCTCAAAAAAATGTGATTTTATCAGGAAAAAATTGCCCTACGAAAATGACAATATCGTTGCCGATATTATCAACGATAATATCCTTTCCTCCATTGCATTACGATATATCACAATATCCGCAATATTATCGCAAGATTTTCAACCATGCTCTCAATACTATCTTCCTCCCATCTAGAGTGAACTTAAACTCCATCTTCGGGAAGTCCTAGCCATATCTGTCAAGTAAACGCAACCACTATACTCCCAAAACAATATCTATCTCATCAATCCCAACCACATAGAAATCATCAAGAATTGTGTACTCATCCAGCCAGCTCGACAATGAGACCTTAGTGCAACTCATTTTAAATCTATCCGCCACCACAACTTGAATCCTCTAAAGTCCTTAACATGTATCCTATCTTCACCACTAGACCCTCATCAATGAAATTATGTGTTGCCTCATTGTCAACAAAACATGTCATGTCCGATATGTACTCCTCTCACTCAAAAAGGATGATACTTAAGAACTCTAATAGAAAAGCAATAGTATCGTGCGCCTAATGCTCGACAACTGAAGCATTGTCTTCTACCTCATCATCCATGTCTAAAGTGACCACTATGTAATGTGATTTGCATTTCCCAAAGCACATGTGTTTGGGTTCACAAGGTTTCTGGTAAGACAAGCACAACTTTTCCTCCACAACTTATTACTTGACTCAAAATTCACATTAGCTAGTGTAGGCTTAGGCTAATTGGAAGCTCTGACATCAAATTTATTATTTGGTTTATTACTTTAAAAAAATTTCTTTTGCGGCTGAAGTATAGGAGTTGTAGCCTCAAGGTCAAGTGCTACCTTGATAGCATCCTGTAATGTGCTCAGTTTGAAAGCCTTCACCAAACCTCATAGTTTGTGTGCAAACCCTCCATGAATAACATGAATACTCTCTTCTCAAACATATCAAGAATTATAACAAACAGTGAACACCCTTTCGAACTCATTGATGTAACTATCAATATCACCACTTTTCTTTATCGATGCCAACTCATGGAAATACTTCTCCACATCCTTCTTGTCGAGTCTTGAAATCAATTTTCTTCTAAAATCATCATAGGATAGAATCAACACATTTTGTTGTCACCAAAATAATGATGCCACAATTCAGATGGTGCTCCCTCCAAATGCAATGTTGCAAACTTAATGGCCACCTCCTATGGAATGGGTTTCCATTCAAAAATATATCCAACTTATGTATCCAAGTATAATATGCTTTTCCCACTACCATCAAAGTTTGGAAGACACAATTTTATTAAGGCTTATTTGTAAACCTCATGTTGAGTTTGTAGTTGTCATTCATGTTGTACTCTTTTCTTATCCTTTCCTTTTTTCATGTACTGGTTCAATGAGGTCTCGTGTCCAATTGCATTAGAAAGTGTATGTTACTCAACATAAACTATGACAACCTTATTAATCAATGGTTGTTACTCCTAAAGTTGTGGTGCTTCCTCGTCGTCCCCAAGTACAAATGTAGGTTAGAAGGGTCCATCCAAACCTCCTAAACTTGCTCCTAGGATTGTGATTACCTGCATTGCTACCATCACATGTATTATTCTAATACACCCAAACAGAATTCATGTTTTGCGACAATTGTCCAATGGTTGTGATTAATTGCTCTTTTGATTGCATAAATTGATGCATTGTTTGTTGTTGTTCTCGTGCAAGATCTTTCAAAATATTCTCCACACTACAATCAGCATATCTCCTCTAAGTCCTATCTCGTGAACTCCCAATACCCGTACCACGTCCAAGATCCTATGATTCAAATTTTGCTACCTTATGTCAATGGTCTGATAGGACAATGCAATTATGCAAATATGGTAATATCGCTTAGAGCAATATGTTTCTATTTCAGATCTTGGCTTATATACTTGCTACTTAACAATTAATGTTGTTTCTAATATGCACTTTCTATGCCTGCAATCACTAGTGTCGTCTCTAATCTACCATTTTATTCTTGCAACCTATAAGTGCCAAATGGCAGATGCTCAATCGAGCATATCCAAATATCGATAGTTAAGAGGTAAAAGTTCTAATCATGATGATGATTGAATGATTTGGGAATGTCTTTATATATATTGTAGTGGACATCACAAGTCATGTCCCATGTCTCTCCGTAATTCCCTTTTTTGATAACAGCTATTAGTCCCACCTCTTGACTTACCATTAAGACTTGCATTCTTAATTGGTCTTGTCTTATGATGATGGCAGCCTTCCATAACAATTACCAACCGCTTTTAACTTGTCTTAATCGTTTCTCATGTTAATCAATATATGTTCCTTTAATCACATCTTAAAATTGGTTAGTTGATTCTTACGAATAATCAATAGTCGTCTTTGTATCTCCTTATGACCCAAAAATATTCCTGACCATAATATTCTTAATGTTTAGCCCAGAAATAATGATAAACAACAATAAACAAAAGTAGAACAAAATAGGTACAAAATACACGACTTTATCCTGGGAAAACCCTCCAACTAGAGGGAAAAACCCAGCCACACTAAAAAAATATCTCTTTTACTAATAATAGAAATTCAAGTACAATGCTTTCAACTTGATGCAATTCCTACACACAAAGCAATCACATATATATATATAGAATTGAGACTTCATATCACAACCGAAGGTCTCTTCAATTTCCAAAAACAAGTCTTCATATTTCCAAACGCATGACTCTTCACATGTCCCATGCCACTTCATATAATAAAATGTCAAATATTTAGAGTGTGACACCTAGCACACATTGAATGCCACATTGTGCTTACTTAAAATGACGGAATTATCATCATAAATATCTTCTCTAGCTATAACACAATACAAAGGTATTGCCCCAATTTCAACATATAGCAAAATCAGAGATAAAGATCTCTATCGCAGCTACAATCTTCAACACTCCCTCTTAGCAAGAGAGAGATCTTTAGTATGGCAGGCACACATAG
>MU226746.1:1093043-1120254 GCA_018584345.1 Thuja plicata | reverse complement strand
TTATCTACATCTACATGTTTTCCCAAATCCATTTGTAAATGAGTGGAGGATAATTATAATATCAAACAAACTAGTGGAAATTATCTACAAGGTCAGATTAAGCTCTGTGCTAGATTGCCTGCCAACTATTTGACAAAATGTCAAACACATGATTTGTATAAGAAATTGATGGAATTAGAGGGTTTAAAGATGAGGCCAAGTTAGGCTCATCACAGTGGTATCAGAGTCATTTTCTTGCCATCCTGTGGGGTAGGGAAATATTTATGATTGCAGATTTACTGATATAGTTAGAGTGATCAGCACTCTTGAGATGGAGAGATACAGGCGGCTTAGTTCTGAGAGCCGACGCAGCACTACACGGAGTACTGACAGGATAGATACATTGATAGAGAGACTTAGAATTCATCAGCAGAGGCTGGCAGACAGTCTATCGGATCCAGAGACGGTGGATAGGGCAGCCAAGTACATGGTTTCTGCTTTCCGTAGACCGTCATCGAGATTGCAGGGCAGGAAGCTTGAGCTTTCCCCGACAAGTGTCCGAGATGTAGACCCACCAGTATTTAGTACGACACCTACTTTTGTATCCGATGTTAGACAGGTGGACATGCCAGTACCAGTGGTAGATTGCAGAACTGAGTTTCAGCAGGTTGAGGGTTCTCGTGTAGTTGTTGTAGTAAGTGCAGATGGGATAGGCAAGAGCATGGAGCAGTTGCTCTTGAGGATGGACTTATCATCGGAGATGTATATATCAACTGTCGTAGTCTAGCACCAGAGCGAGAGGTAGCACACCTCTCAGATGGGATAGGCAAGAGCATGGAGCTATCTTGTTGTGGTGTTGATGTTCCGGTGATACAGCAGGAGATGACGACTGCAGTGGATGTCATTACCACACCCGATTGCATTATCGAGTCAGACAGTGACTCTAGTTCAGTTTTCCAGGAGGATACCACCTTTGAGGATTGCCTTGAGGGAATGGAGACAGATTGCACAGATCGGGATAGCAGCAGTCATGTGACGGGGCCAGTACAGGAGATGCCAGTTTCCTCCTATATGAGGGGTGTGAGTACGGAGGCCACATGTGATGATGCTAGTACTAAGTTCGAGACAGTAGATACGGACTCATGCCAGCATGACCCAGATTCAGGGGTTAATATGGAATCAGTTGAGGTTCCTACAGGGACACCTGAAGAACTAGAGCTGTTGCTAGCATCTGGGGTTGCCTCAGATACCTCTTATATGACTCCTGAGGACGACTCCACCAGTAGTGAGCCATGTCTCCAGCAGACCTTGCGAGAGGACTCCGAGTTACTAGAGAGTACAGATGAGTCCCAAGATCTGGATTACCCAGAGGATATAGAGGATGAGATAGCTGAGAGTGTTGAGGAGACAGACTCTATAGCAGCCTCTTCATTTACAGAGGAGTTCGACGGAGACGTGTTAGATGTTGATACTCCGTTGGAGGACATGAGCTCAGCTATCAGTTCACAGTGCTCAGTGGACTGTTCACTGGGAGATAGTGTTGCTGAGAGGAGTACCTTGGATGCCACGTCTACTTGCAGTGTGGACATCATGCCAGAGGTGTTGCATAGAGGACCGACCATTCATAGTCATCATGTGACTAGCCAGTTGAGAGTTAGCGAGCACGACATCGTTACCACAGTTGAGCATTTTGATGCTACTCGGCAACTACTAGCTGTTCATGGATGGGGTTCTCCTATGGATGATGAGCTTGGGGGTTGTTACTTGGCCCTTGCAGAGATTCATTCCTTATGGGCTGTCAGGATTCTGAGACGTGATTACCTTCAGCTGGTAGCCAATCATGATCACCTTGTAGAGTGGGGAAGTACAGCCTATGAGGCACTCTTGGATAGAGAGGATGAGGTGAGTGAGCTTACTCGGGAGCTCACGACGACTTCAGAGGTTT
This sequence comes from Thuja plicata, assembly GCA_018584345.1. Lineage (NCBI taxonomy): Eukaryota > Viridiplantae > Streptophyta > Pinopsida > Cupressales > Cupressaceae > Thuja > Thuja plicata. The sequence continues at coordinate 1,118,330 of MU226746.1, read as the reverse complement.
TAGAGAGCACTACTTGGCTCTCCAGGAGTCTCAGGCTCAGTTAGCAGAGGTGACTGTGGAACTAGTGCATCTTCAATCTACACCAGCACCAGACCCAGTACAGTTACATATTATGGTGTCTGATGATCTGATGATGTCCACAGTTAGGGTAGTTGGATGTGATAGCAGTGGGGATACATCCAAACGTGATTTCAGCATTGGAGGTGCAGATTCACTTCCATCTGATACCTGCGCAATTGAGTTAGACACTGCAGTAGAGAGTTGTAGTGTGCCGGACTTTGGGATAGATACTACAGTTGGGAGCAGTACTTCAGGTGATACAGTATAGGACATTGTAGGCAGGGAAGTGAAACAGTCAGCATCTTGTGTTCCTGTTCATGACACTACTCCTTTGATTGCTCAGCGAGGAGGCACGGTATCACCTGAGTCGGTTATTGGTGAGCGCATAGCTGGTGATGTTATGCAGTTGGCTACGTCACAGTCACCCGATGACCAGTTATGGTTCCAAGGGGAGCAGTTGGATGCTACCTCCTATAGATGTTACTGCCCAGAGTCATTCTTGGATCAACTTCTTGAGAGTTCAGAAATTCGTGAGGGATCTTACCGAGCTTCTAAGGGTGTTCTCATCCGGGGTACAGGCGCGATCTAGCGTTTGGTGAGAGAGATTGTAGGTACTTTGACTACGATGCTCCCTCACAGAGAGTTTGAGGTTGGATTTGTTGAGAGGGTCACCCAGGATCCAGTCCAACCTATTTTGCAGAGGTCGAGCGTGGAGCCATCTTTGGGTTCACGACTAGGGAATGATAAGCCCTTGACTGAGAGCGGAGCCTTTTATCGTCAATACATGGTGAGGAACGCTCATTATTTTTCCTTCGATCCTCAGGTTGACGAGTTGATGGCACACAGATGTGGATCGACTCTTAGTCCTTATCATCCATTATGGGATGGGATCTTGCCATCAGCAGTTGTTGGGAGTTTTCGCTGCAAGTCAGTAGCAGGTGACTAGGAGAGTTACTGTGACTACAGAGATTATATAGTGGGCGGACATCCAGGCCCGAGTACAATTTGGTACAGAGATAGTCAGCAGTGTTGTGCAAAAGATCTACACACTCGGTACAGATTTGTTGGGTGTGCTGGGGGAGTTCAGTATATCAGGGATCCGAGTCCCCCATACTTCTTGGTTTTTGATGATCCTGAAGTTCACTTCTTTCGAGATCCGGGCAGAGACAGACTCAGTATAGGAGTTTGGGTGAGCAGGTTTTTGAGGTCTCTCTACAGGGCTATCCGTTTCACATTTTGGGTGATGCTATAGGAACTTACAGTTTTTGCCAGTAGCAGGGTGTACTTTTTTCTGTGGGACCCAGGTGGATTGTGATGTTCCTTGTTCCGATGATTGCTTGCGGACAAGCAATCTTGGGGAGGGTGGACTGTGATGACCCTATTTTTAGCAGGTTGTGGCAGTGACCGGGTCAGCTCATCATCACGACCCTCGTGAGCTGATGCAGAGTTTTGAGGGTCCCAGTTGACAGACTTACTATTTTTCTTAAGTCTGGACTTACTATTTTTAGTAAGTTAGTTGGTCAGTTTCCTTTTCTGACAGGGCAGTACCGGCAGTGGTCAATTCTCCAAATGATATTCAGTTATTCAGTTTCTTGGACTGGGGACTTACTATTTATAGTAAGGCTATATTTGGCAGTTGCCATTTATGGCAGGGCAGTGATGAGCATGTTGATCAGTCAGTATGGCAGGTGTTGCAGGAATCATCATCAGGATTTTATTTAATAATTACTTGTATTAATTAATAACAATATGTTATTAATTAATATTAAGATGATATTATAATAATAATAATACTTTATTATTATTATAGTGTTTTGGAAGTTTATATTATAAAGGGCAGTTAACTGATGATGGTTTTTGGGAAACTTTGGAGACCAAGGAGTTATAAATACAGGCTCATTTGTGATTGAGATGATTGACACTTTCTAGCAGCTAGTAAGAATAAGTTTAAATCTTTTATTAAAACTTATCTACTCGCATATCGACCCTAGTCGAATTCAGGTCTTAAGTGAGGACATTACAGTATCAGTAATGAAGAGACACAAATCTTTTCTAGTCACTGGTGACAGCATAAGAAATAACAATACAGTTTACAAAATGTAACTAAATACAAGTAGTGGATAGTAGTTATAACTGAACCAAACAAACACAAACCAATCTGTTTGTATAACCTGATAATATGCAGACCATTCTAGACATAATGTTTGATAATAAAAACCATACCAAACCTCAATGAATCTACAGACATATGCAACTTAACTCTGACCAATAATATTGCACAGTTAAATACACAAACCATGTATTTGCAGGGCAATGTCTTCGTTTGCAAGAAAGTGAATGTCTTTGGAAACGGTGCTCTGCTCGACATAATTATTCCAGATATGTATCATACACATGAATAATGTCGTCTACTGGTAAGATTCACAGGAAGTATATTAGACGTTTTTTCCAATGTCAACCACACATATCTTCTGCATTTGTATGTGTTTGTTCTGCAACTCAACATCAATGAATCTGTTTGGTTACGTCTGTTTGATCTTGACATCAATGACAAATTTTCTAACTACTTGTAGATTGCAAAAATCGTTCAATGAAAATATCAGCAAATGAAAAGTTGAATGTTATTTGAAAAAATGAGAAAATTTTGGATTTAAAAAAAATGTAGAAAAAAGAGACAAAAACTACTTTTGTAAAAAAAATTAAACATGTTTCCATAACATAAAGATATAAGGAGCAAATAAAATTGAGAGTTTAGCCCATGAGTTGTACAAAATAGATTTTTTCTATATCATTGCTGATTGCATTGCATTGCACAAACCATACTTCATATAGGGCTGCAGGTCCTGATGATGAAGTTCTTGGGCCAAAGCCTCTCCCTCAGGGTTCAAGCCAATCTCAATTGATCCATCTTTGATGATCTATCTCTACTAAAACCCATCTCTCATGACCATTATGAAATATGGGTAGATTCAGACTAACTAAAAACTAAGTTGCTAAATCATGGGAATTTTTAGGTAATTCTGGGTGCAAAACCTACCGGAATCAGATTCTGAAACGAATCTCCTTTGTGTACACATCTGAGATTTGTGTTTTTAAATGCCGAAATGTTTAGTGATTCTAGTTTGATCTTTTAGACTTTTAGGACCTACACTGCTGATTAACAAACTCTGAGCTTATTGATCATGAGATTCTAGCTTGACCTTTTTGATACTGAAACCTGAATTTAAATTAGAATGATATGTTTCAAATTTTGAAATTTGTAATGGTTTTGTTTAGCATATGTATTGGTATATGACATTCTAAACTTAATTCTATTTTTTAGCTGCATATCTATCTATACATATATGTGTCTATATATAATATATGTATGTATGTATGTGTATATATATATATATATATATATATATATATATCATAGTTCCATGACTCGGACTCGCCTACGACTCGGCAAGGTCGACTCAACCCGTGACTCGGCAATGAATCGGCTATGTCTCGGCAAAATGAAAAAATAGAGATTTTTTACAATTTAAAACTTGTTTCATGCACCCATTATTCAATAAAGCTTAAAGCCACTATAACATCATCAAATTAAAGCTAATTTGATACCATACATAAACATACATCCATCACATAAGTACAAACATAAATTGTAGCTGAAGGAAATAGAAAACATAGATATGCAAAATTATAAATATTGTCAAAAGTATATAAAATCCATGAAATCCTTGAAATAAAATGTTCCCAAACATGTGTAAACAAAAACAAGTCTATGGCTCAGGCTCTAGCTCAACCTCAGCCTCAGACAAGTCTATCTGCCTCCTACAAATGCATCTGATGTAGGTTCTGGATGACTGACAAGCCATAGTCTTTGCTTGTGAGGTGCCACTTTGATCAACATCAGTTGCACGGGCAGTTGATCGTGCTCTATCCTCCTCTACCATAGCCATAGCCTCAGCCTCTCTGTCTGCCTAGTCAACCCACTCATGGTCCTCCTTAGTGAAGACGGGATCGGTAGATTCAGTGAGCCACTCAGACTCTGGATCGATCTCTGCTAGAGTGACCAAAAACATACGCAACCCCCCTAAAAAATATTCTGCTATACCGGTGTTTCATACCAACATACCTGTACCCATTCCCATTCTTGATTCGGCAACTCAGACTAAAAACCATGCAATTGAAACCTGTTAAATCATCATGTAAATTTTTATTTTGCCAATCAAATTGAGTTTTGAATAACTTGTAAAGGGAAAAAACCGTTCGAATTCGTGTTCCTATTTGGGAAAAATATTACTCAAATGAAGTTTTGCAAGGGGGAGAAAATTCAACAAAAAATCATAAATTTAGCTTCTATAAAATTGTTCTTTTTGAGGTAATAAGTAATAAATATAAAAAGAAAATTAAGAAATTAAATTTGTTAATTTTTATATATAGTAAATTAAAATTATTAAAAGATAGATAAATCATTATAAAATTAAAATATTATTAAGTTTAAAATTTAAGTTAAATAAATGAATTTGTTGATATAAAATAAAACAATACTGTATTTCTAAAACTAAATTTAAACATTTGATTTTATTGAATTTTATGTATTGATATTTTGAAATAAAATTAAGTATTTTAAAATAGTAAACTTACTTATTAATTTGTTTGACTATCTTCAGGATTAGATTGTGTATGAATTTTGTTATTCATGAACATTTCAAATCACAATACATGATTCATCATCAAGATGAAAAGAGTTCAAAGGAGAAGTTATAAAAAATTATTAAAAACTAAGTTTAAATATAAAAATAATATTTTTAATAAAAAACTAATTTAAATAAAATAACATTAAAAAACTATTATGAAAAATTTAAAATGCAAATATTAAATTTTATAAAAGAAGGAAAAAAGTTTAAAAAATTAAAAATATATCTAGAATAGTGAATTTAAGCCCCCCTCCCGCCATGTCTTGACTATCTTCTTCCATTGAAATATGTGGGCTATAATCGCAAGACAAATGATTGATACCCATCTTGACAAATTGAATCAACAGATAAGCTGACCATTCAATAAAAGCTAAGCAAGTCGCCAATTATGCATATCGGACAATAGGTTGCATGAATGTCAATGCCCCCTACCTGCAATAGGTTGCATTAATGCCAATGCCCACCCTACTTGTAGATGTCGAATTGGTGGTTTTTCCCACCATTTTTTACATGACCTTTACTAATTGAAAGGGTTTGCCTATTGCATTCATCACATGTCTACATTGGTTTTCAAAAAAGAAAAGTACATTTTGGAGAAGAAGATTTGGCAAATCGGTTTTTTATTCCTGTGGCTGTGATTAATCTATTGAGCTACTACATGTGCTATTATTCATAACCAAATGCAAACACAACTCTTGAGTAAAGCCTATCACTCCTACTCCTACTACAAGTGATTTCTACAACAATTTGAACACTTGTGGCAACTAGCACTAAGGGAACATGTAGTTTGCAAAGCTTTAGCAAGTTGCTACAAGCAACCTCTAGCCCTACTATTGTTGGTGACAAGCTTGCACTGTTTATATTTTTTCCTTTTTGTTGATGACTTGCAACCACTTGTCCACTTAGATCTAATTTTTTTGGGGTATAGTATTCATTAATAGATTCTACAAGACAAAAGCTTTCAAGCCTTCTAAGAAAATGATTTCAACTATCAAATCAACTATCAAAATGTATGGATTCATTATGGTTTGCCATCCTACATAATCTTTGATCAGGACACCAAATGCTTGAGCTATTTATGGAAAGCGATTTTCTCCTACTGAAAACAAATCTATAGACAACTTCTATCTCTTCATTCTACAAATTGATAAACAAAAAGAAGTAGCTAATAGGATGATAGTTCACCTTCCTTAAATGTACAATTTTGGGAAGTAACACACGAGATGAAAATCTCTCTCCTTTGACGCAACCCTGCAATGCACAACCTTCTTCAAGTATACTTGGGTTTCCAACCATTGTCATCAATCAATTAGCTTAACTCATACCACCATCAATAAATAGGAAATATTTTCCATGGCAAGTCAAATTGTGATATTGCTAACAAAATTCTCAATTCTGTAGTTTTCGAGTCAATCTCATCGACCCATGTTTCATGAGTACGAGTTCACAAAAACCCATCCCTCAAAAGAATGAAGGGACTTAACCTTGGAGGAAACTCCATAGTTAAGCACGCTTGAGTTGGAGCAAAATAGGATGGGTGGCCTCCTCTAAAGGCCCAATGCTTCACCTCTATGAGCATTACCTAGATGCAATGAGTGCTAAGTGTTCCATTCATTCTCATGAGATATAGGTTCTTGTGAACCGCTACTCATGAGACACGGGTCAATGAGTTTGACTCAAAAACTACATGGTTGAATCCTAGAAACAATATCACAACCATACCACCATACTTAGCAGCCACTCCTTTAGCACTAGAGGAAGTTGTCAATGCTTCCTTATTCATTGTGTTCACTTGACATATATAACAACTACAAACTATCTCTCAAATGCAAATGCCATGACCAAAACCACACACTACAAATCATTCCTCAAAATGCTAAAAATTTGCAAACAAATTGAATCACAAAACATTATTACAAGCTTCATCCACATAAGTACTGTTCCTACCCCACATCTAAGGAAGTAGGAGGGAACAACATTCAAGCTCCGTCTTCTTGCCTACCTAGGTCTAAAAACTATTTTTAATGCAAAATTTTGGACATTTATTACTCACATTTATTGGACCCTTCCTAAACTACGACTCTCCAACCTATCAAATTCAATCCTCATTGTGCCACCAATAGACACTAATCAAATTATTGATGCTAGAAGAAAACGAACATGTCAAAAGAAACCCTCTTCCAAATGAATAAAGTGGATCATGTTGCTTCCCAAAGGAAACTGCACATGGTTCTAGTTTATCAAAACTCTCCATGTCTTAAGATTATCAGTTTTCCACAATCCATTATAGTTCTTGTTGCTGATTTTGGATTCGATTGTGTGTACACACAATCGAATCTAGAAACAATAACAACAATCTCCATGTCTTATTTTGCAATTCCACGCATTCAGGTCGATTGTATCACAAGGAAGGACAACCAAACCCTGAGGATTCAGGACACTCGGGATTACAGAAGTCCATCTACATTAACTCTTGGTTTTCCCACCATTGTCAATATCTTTGTTATCAACTTTGAACTCTTGGTGATTGAGAAATAGTCTAACTCCTCTCCAATATTCTTACACACATCCAATGGATTTTGTCTAACATGCTCTATCCTCTGCAAACAATTCCAGTACCAATCTCCAATGGTGCAACATAGAGGAATCTCATCAATCAAGCAAACATTCATCAAAGTTGCAAGCTGTTTTGTAACTACCCAATATCTCCACTCTTTTCACATATAATAGTGTATACTACTATTCTTTTGTAATAAAAGTTAAGCAGTGAATAACTTAATGATTCAGCTAGCTTAGAAGTATACAAGAGCATAATAGCTTAGGGATTCAACATATTTAACATCTCAAATCAAGCACAGATCTAGTGCATGATAAAACTTTGGACTGAAGTGTCTAACTTGTTCTATCATTCTTCTTTCCATAACCATTTGTACTCTGATATACATCTTGTCATCTTGTTGTCTTGGACTATATTATTTACAATTTACACTCCCACTATAACACATTTGGTTTGCTAAGCATGTCTATCCACTGCGTTCTGTCACAGGTCTAAGATCAAAAGCCAAAAAAAAGACCATAATATCAGCAGTACATAGTATTTTTATTTTGACCTTCTTGGTCTTGGACTCGACTTGGGAGAACAAGATTTTGACTCGGACTCGCAGCCAAGCACAGACTCGGCAAGAAATTCGACACAGACTTGACAAAAGAAAAACCTCATAATTACACAAAAATGAAAACAAATCAATTCATTTAGAGAACATAAAAATCTAATTTGACTATCAATTTGTCATAATTCAAACATAGCACCTGTCATATGACACGCATACTCTCAAAATTTGAAATTTCAATCGCTACGTCCGTAATGTTCATGCACTAGAAGAGTCCTAGTTCAGGACTTGACAGTCAGAGCATAAGACTCGGGAGTCTTGGAGTAGGACTCAGCAGTACTCGACCAGACTCAGCTAGACTTGGCTCGAGAGTCTTAGTTGACTCGCCTCGGCCAGCTCAAGGACTCAGGAGTTTGCAGAGTTTTGCAGAGTACTCGGAGAGTCTTCAAACTGTGATCATCTTGATTCATGGAAATCATATAATAAGATAAATACAAATATGATACTTTGCTTTAATCTCTCTTGCTTACAGACTTAAAAAGCTGCCTTTTCATAAGCTTTGGTCCAATTGGAAACATAGATTACAACATTCATGTATAGATAAGTTCATACATCTGGTCTATTGAGCAACTTATAGAAGCAATGGCAACGACTTGACTTAGAGTAACTTATGACAGTGCATGGACCTAAGCTCATGTCCGTGTTTCATCATCAACCATATTAACCACCCAAGCCCACCCCCATATTCTCTACGAGCTATTCGCAAATGTTTATCCTCCTTTTTTGTGGATTGCAGGCAATGTATATGATTTTAAGTAGGCATAACAAGATTTTACAATGCCTTTTTTTGTATTGTTGCTACTATTTAGTTAGCTTCCAATTTGATGAAAAAAATTGGCTGGCAGTGACGGAGACAGGCTGCTATCGAGGTCTGCAAAGCTATAGTAGTTAATTTATGTTACGTTGTCCAGAAACAAGTATTTTTGATGAATGCCCAAGGCTAAAAAAACCCAACTGATCTATAAAAATAGTACAGACAAACAAGTGCAAAAAAGAAGAGTTACCTGTTCAGCCGATATTTCAAACTCCTCCTTCCAATGTGTGCTTGCCTTTTCTATAGAAATTAGTTTTTTATACTTGGCCCGAAGTTCAAGAAGTGTCATTTCTCTGGAAGCAACATAAATCGTTATATGATAAGTGTGCAAAAACACATGCAATGGATATAGTAAGCTTAACATAAAATAATTTCATTAGTGTGACAGTGTTCTCGAATATGTTGATGAGCTAAACCTCTTTTAATACTTCAACAAACCTTAAAGCCTCCCCACTTGCAGGTCGAAAAATTTTATATGTTTTCGGAGATGAACCCATACTGCCAAAAAAATATTTACCAGGTCAGATCAAACAAATAAAAAAATGTCAAATGTATCCTTCAAAAGATTTCTTCACATGCCAATCCTGAATTTTTATTATTGTTTAACTATCACAGAAGAATATGGCGTACTTTGAAATTGCACTTCAATTGTTTCCATCAGTGCTTTTTTCCATAAGATTATTTAAATAAACAAGACGATTATTTTCTCATCTGGATTTAAAAGAGGTTTTTTATCATATCCATAAAACTAGGAAAGATAGAAACAGTGCCCCACCTTGAAGCCAGAGTAGCAAAGATACAAGTTCTATTTTTTAAATGTGTGCCTTTTACAAAGATGGAGGAAACGTGTTTTAGGCAATAAATCTAAAATATACATTGCTGCCCATGTAATTCTTTCTCTGAGTCAAACAGAAAGTGTCAAGGACCTACTTTTGAGAAAACAACATGCAAACCCTTACCATCTCTCATTTAAGCCAAGTGAATAAAGTATAGCATTTACCACTGTAATTTCCCCTTTCTAGAATATAATTTAGTAATAAATAATAACAACACAATTAATGAACAAATAAATAATAATAAATTATAAAGTAATTTATTATTAAATTATCTATACTGTTAATATAATGATGAAAAATATATAATATAACATAATATTATTAATGATGGAATATAATAATATAAAGAATAAATAAATAAATATATAATAACGATGAACTATAAAATAAATAAATAAATAATATTATATAATAATTAAGTATAAATAATAAATTATAATATAGCTACATGATGACTACCACAATTTTGTGAAGTCCAGCATGTTATGGATAATAGAGACCAAGAGATATAACAATGAATATGAATATAAAGCTAATAATTGCAAATCGACATATATGCAAACTCGTTGCCGCCACACAAGGGAAATTGGAAGGTTCTTGCTGCAATAAGTCGACTAATGTGAGTGATGGAGATTTCTTATATCAATTTTGAGGCAACATCTGATAGAAGATATTCGATAGAAATATTAATAGTTGAGCTTCTAGCAAATCGAGCTCCTCACGAATCTTCACTACCTTAGTATAGATTCTGTCAATAATATTGACTATTGATGTCGAAGCAAAGAATCGATTGTCTAACTCTTTCGAAGCAACATATATAGACAATCAAACTCCCAAAAATGTATACATTTTTCACCACCAACAGCTGAACTTCTAGTTGGATATGCGATGAAATCAAGTATAAGATAAAATAAGATAAGATAAATCTATTATTGTCCAGCCAAAAACCACCAAGGGTCAAAGGGATTGTCAATAGCAAAAAGAAAATCCAGCCCGCTAGAGGGACACCAAAAGCTGCCCTGAGAAAGAAACCACAGCAATTGCTAGAATATTTAATCTTTCCTTGTATTTATTTATTTAATTAGGAGATTCCTATGGAATCCCTACATGTATTTTGTCCTCTAGTCCAAGTGCGAGGACATGTCATACTTTGTAAATCCTTTAACACGGAAATTAGATAATCCTCCTTAAGAGGATCTTGACACTTTGCATACACCTATTATGCATGGTTGCATTCATAGATTGGTGAGTTACTTGGTAACTCCTCTCCTCATATCTATAAAAGAGATGCTCTCCTCTCTTATTTCTACTCTATGAGTTATTGTAAACGAGCTATTTGCTCTCTCTCTCTCTCTCTCTTAGGCTTTGCCATCTTCATAATATCACAAGGGGTTTTTCTTTGTTTTCCCCTTTCAAAATCTTCTTGTCTCCTTGTATTTGCTTTTGAGTGCTTGCTCCTAGTTCATGTTTTTCTCATGGAAACAATTTCTTCTTCACATATCTCTCTTAGATTATTTTCATTTCCTTGCTCTTGTTATTTTTCTTTCATGGTATCAAAGCTTGGGTTGCTAATCCTTGTGTCAGTGTAGTGTTGAAGGTTGTCATTCTTTCGAGCACACCTTTGGAGACTATTGTTTGAGAGAGAAACGTGAGCTTCATTTTGCTAACTCTTGTGTTGCAGATTTTTGCATTGTTGTTTTCTCTAACCCTCTTTGGTCAACTTGCCACCAGAGAGTTGCATTTGAAAAAAAAAAATTGGTTTGGCTGGTTTCAGCCAAACCCATTGCACTTTGTATGTAATGTCCCCTGCTTGGGTGTCTTTGAGCAAGGAAGACTCATTCTGTTGCAAATCGCAGCTTGGTTTGATCATTCTAAACCACGTCTTTCCTCTATAGATGCTATTTTTTGCTCATAGTGATGAGAGCTACTTATGTCTCATTCTATGCCATATTTTAGCCTATCCCATTATTCCATTTCCAATCAAATACCATACCATTTTATCACCTTTATGTTGCACATGATTAAATATTTATAAAAGTTAATTAATATAGTTTTGAGTTAAATATATGGAAAATATTTAATGATTGTTGTTACTAATAAATGTTGTTATTTCAAGCCTTATATCTTACTAATAAAGGTTACAAGCTTCTGGTAACCTTTCTGACAGGAGCTTTCTTATCACACAAATACAGCTTGTATTTATATTACAATTTCCTCTTCTACAAGCTGATATTTTACATGGATTTCTGTCTGCATTCTTGGCCACAACAGCCAATGGATCTATTCACATGGTTTTTTTTTCTGTCTTTGGTGACTTCTTATTATCTGCTGCCTCTGAAGTTTCCAATACTTCTGCCAACTCGCTACACACCATTCGACAACCACCTCAGCAATATTTTGTTGAATGAATTTGTGATAAACTGTATATTTGCCAACTATGAGGCGGACGCACTTTCTTGAGGAAACTGAAAATGTTATTATGAGGCGGACGCACTTTTTTCTCATTCGCGGCCATTACTCAATGCGTTTTGGCAACTGTCAGCATCTATAATCTGTTGAAACAAATAGTACTATTTAAATAAACATTGTTATAAGCCTAAGATATATGTAAACTATATATTTCTGCTCACAGGCTAACTGGGGGAGAAAATTATTCAGCGCAGGTTGCTAGAAGCAGATCCTTGTATACATAAAATTATGCATAGACTTTGTAATATTTGTGGGTGAATAAAATAATGTTAATATTAATCGAAGCAAGGTAGAAAGGTGTTTGTTTTCCCTCACCAGATGTACTGAGGAGGCAGGATCCACTTCTTGGGATATCTAGTGATTTCTTTCAGATTAGATGTGTGTTATTTTTCATGTCTTATGATTACAATTAATTACATGCTTAGCGTTGTTCATATTGGTTAAGATATTGTAATTTATGTAATTGTACATAATTCTAATTGATTTTAATGTGCTTCAGATTTACTTACGAGTTCAGTAATTAGTGTTAAGTTTATGTTTCAGAGTTTGTTGTGCGTGCAGATCCTGTTGCCAGGAAGTAACAGTTCTTATTGCCAATCTTATCAATTATTCTTAATATTGGAACTACAGTTTGTCTCTACACATAGTGCAAATCGACTTGCAGTGTCATATCCAAACCATGTCTTGCACATTTGAACCACTATATGCAGTTGCTATTTTCAAGCAAATTGTTTCTCATTCGTGGCCATTTGTCACTAAATGCTTATGGACTGAGAATGCATTGATTTGGTGAGAGGATTTGGTCAAATTCTTTTGTCTATATAGCTGCAAATTAGAGATCTCTTTCCAAATTCGAACCATCAAAGATTTTGGGGATTTCATCAAGATTCAAGACTTCTCATTGTATATCGATTCTAAGAAAGAGGTATGTTTTCATTGGCTGAGTTCTTTGTTTTTGAAGAAGTTTTTGTCATTGCAAATCATTTTCAGATTTGCAGTCTTTCTATGAAAGTATTTTTTTTTAAACAATGCAAGTTCTTTCCCAAATTGAAATACAAGTTCTTCTCTCAAAGAGAAAACTTGAAGAGTGCAGATTTTCCCCACTTGCAAACGGAATTAAAAACCCCATTTGAAAGTTCATCTTGCTAAAAAGACCTAAGTTTTTCCCCTACTTGTAATTGGAATTAAAAACCCCACTTGCAAGTGTTTTCCAAACGCATTTGAAGTCTCTTTCCAACCTGCAAGTGGCCTTTAAAAACCCATTTGCAGGCAGCAAACTCCTTCCAAATGACTTGTAATGAGAATTACAAACCCCACTTGCGAGTAAAAAGTCTTCCCACTTGTATATATGTGCACTTGCATTCCATTCTCATACCGAAGTGTTTGCTTTTCATCCACCTGTAGTGCTCCAGAAAAACCCCGCTTCTCAGCTTTTCTAACTTTAAAAGCTGATTTCATCCATTTTCCCTCATTTCCAATTGCTCAAAGGCCTTCCACTCATATCCTGTACGCATATGCTTTTAGATCTGCAGGGACTGAACCATAAAAAGTATCTTATGGATTCATCTATCTCGGATGAAGATGTTCTTACATTATGGGATTTTCATGTTGCGGCTTCATCCACAGCGGTGCTTGCTATGTCAGAAAAGCTGGTCTCTCCGAAAAGCAAGAAGAAAATGAAGTATCAGTATGATAAATACCAAAATTCTATCTCACCTTCCCAGGGGACATCTTATGTTGATGAGATCAGAGACAATGAATTCGGGCATCTTGACATGGTTGAATTTCTCAGAAGAGTGGAAACCTCTACGAAGAAAGAGATGGCTCCTGTTATTCAGAGTCATATTCATCTTGTTTCTACATTTCCAATGGCTGCCTTAGAACCAAAGTTTGTAATGGCATGTGCGCAACATTTTGATCAGAAAACAAGGACCATAAGGGATGATGATGGGAACGCCATTATCAGTCTAGATCCAGATACTATTAATAGAATCTTCAAGGTCCCACCTACTCCAGTCTGTATTGATATGACCAAGGAAAAGGCTTTGGATAGATGGAATGAGGGGAAACATGATTACATAAAGTACATAAATGAAAACTGGTTGGTGAACAAGAGAGCATTTTTGTCTAGATGGGCAAAGACTATCCACAGGTCGAAGTCTCATGAGGAGATCAATGATTTGATCACCTTACTCAACAGGATCATGGGCCTCAAGGAGTCCAATGTCTTCGAGCCTTGGATGTACAAATTCATCTCCTTGATTGTGAGGTCCAAACAAAAGATCTTATGGGGTGAAATAATCAGTGATACACTTTGTGAGCAGCTAGTCCAAGTCCTTAACACTCACGTTTTACATGAATTCATACTTGGTTTACATTGCAACTTCCTTGGGATCCTTTTCTGGTCTCTCTACCAAGGGTGATAGATCATTGGTGTCGGTCTGGGAGTATTATGGGCAGTTGACACTAAGACCAAGCCGAGTACATTACAGGAGAGTACAGGATGCCTTCTTTGGGTTATTACATGTGCCTCTTTGACAAAACACTTCCAAAGAAGTGAGTGTCTGATGAAGCGTGAAAGAAGGTGAACGAGTATGGTTGCATGTTTCTTTAGTTTCCAACTTTCACTTACAAGAGGGTTGGTTATTTCCGACGTGAGCCTTACAAACTTCCTCAGTATCCCACTGATCGGATCATCCTTATGGAGCTTGTAAGACAGCTCATGGTTGTGCAAGCATATAAGTCTACACTGCACAAGCCTGGAGTTGGTATCTCTTCACAAAACCTGCTTCAAATTGGGGGATACGCCTTGACTACTGTTCCTAAGGCTAAGTGCATGGAGACTGAACTTCAAAAATTACTCTCAAGAAGTTCATGTCTAGAAACTACTTCGATTACCGAGGCATGAACGACAAAATGAAAACAAACTTTATACACATTCATCGCCTTGAGAACATCTAGATTAACATGCTCACCGAGGTGGAGATCAAGAAGATGGACTATTGCAGATTAACCTTGAAGCAGATTGTAGAATTCAATCTAGCTCAGATTCCCGATGGTCTTGAGGACTATGTTGACATATTAGATCCTAAATACCGTAAGCATCGAGTTGAGAGCCTTCCTATTTTGTCGGTTTCATGGTCATTGAAAGAAAGCACATCTATATGGGATAGATTTCAGTCTATCTTAGCCAACACAAATATATGGTTAAAGAAGAGAGGTCTTAAGCACATCAAGATCAAGCAGGGGAAGGACTTTGACATTGCTGGTCCAGTTGGGCTAAAATTGGAAATCAGGGGAAAAGTTGAGGATGGTGCTTCTACATCAGAGATTACAAGTATTCCAAAGCTCACAATCAAAGGGGGCAAGGCCACAATCAAAACACCTAAAACGGTTGTTGCAGCAGAGAAGGAAGTGGTAGAACCTGAGAGAATTCATCTAACAGACAGTGAAGATGACCTACAGGAGGTTTATATTCCTGAGATATCTCATGCAGTAGATCTAGAGGTAATACCTGATATTCCAGAATCAGTACCAGTGTTTGATGAAGCTCCAATGTCTCCGCTTGACACTAATGTAGATTCTTTCTCTATGGTGCATGTTCCTCCACTAGTTCTTCCACTTAATGCATCACTGATGCATATTTCCTTTGTTGTTCCTACATTCACCTCATAGGAGCACTATGGTAGTTTTGAGAATGTGTTTGATACATACTCCTCTTTCCCCAACCTATATGATGTATCTATGACTCTCCTTGATACCTCGCTTGCACAGTTTGAACATTTTATAGCTAAGGCTTCACGGAGCAATCAGGTGCTTGTGGCTATTCAGACTAAAACACCATCGATAGTCACAAAAGTTGTACAATCAGGATAAGTGTCTATTGCGGCTATAACTTCTTAGGATGATTCTTTCACCCTACCTCTTTGGCTCGGCTCAATCACTCAGAAGACAAAGAAGCGGGAAGCTCCACCGGAGGAATTTGACTTCAAGCATCTTAACAAGGCAAAGCCTCTGAAGACCAAGAGACCGAAAACAATTTCAAAAGTCATGGTTGATCAAAATAAAGTTAAGTATGCAGAAATTGCGGAACCTTTTGTAGATAAACCGCAGGACGAACTTCAGGGTTTTGACTACAAGTTCGCAAAAGTGGAACTTGGTAAGCAGACGCGGGTTCGTTGCCAATAGGATGCGCAGGATGCAATAGCATTGCTTTCCAAAAAGAATGATCAACTGTGGGCAAAGAAAAATCAGCTCAAGGAGGAAGATACTCGCTTGCGTGAAGTAATTCAGAAAATGACTAACTCTTCACAGCAAGTTGATCTCATTGCTTCTTCTCTTCAAGAAGAGTCAATCCGGTATGCAGAGAAGCAGCGAAAACTTTAGTGGTGATTATTCGCCATTTGGCGAATGTCGCATGTAGGCGACCCCGGAATTGGCGAATATTTTTCACATATTGAATTGAGCCTATCGCTCGACATTTATTAATATTGGGTCCAAAGCCCGGCAGGCCCATCGCCCATCGGTTTATTTAATTTTTCCATTTCTTACACATTATGGCCAATGGAATATAAATTTTGGTCCCCATAAATTTAAAACATTAGCCTATAATTTCTAAGCGACCCCAAATCGACAGTCTATATTCACCTGGCATTTTATGGACGCGTCTCTAACCGACGTAATTTAGCCAACTTTATTAATCATGCGAAGGTATTGGACGACCCATAATCACCTCGGAAATAACAAAAGACATGTTATAATTATGCGGGCTTCGCCAAATATTTGTATACCTAATACCTCCCACCGAATTTGCCAAATAAGGATTAGTATAAAAACATTCTAATATCTCTATGACATCTCTATATTTGATCGATAGCGAAGTTTCAGAAGTTTCAGAGTATTGAGTGCAACTGTATACTGCATTGGCGAGTCGCGACTGCATTGCTGCATTTTAATTTGAGGCAAAGGTAAGTGATACTTATTCTATGACTGTGATTTTGAGTTTATTTACATTATTTCGGAATAGGTTTGCAAAAATGGGGTTTCTTTTCCCTTTCAGCCCAAAATACACCGCACGTCGTTGATCTGTGCTCATCAAACGGTCGCTGGCACTGTCGCACTATCGCGGGTCCCATTAACTTTTGCCTTGTCATTTGATGTCACTAGGACATGTGTGAGTGTCACTTAGTCGTTTTAAATTACAACTTCAGCTTATTAGTTATTACATTTAATAAATGTTATTAAATGTTTAGTTTTACAGTGTAGTCCGATTTAGATTTTAATTCAATTATTTCTATCTTATAATCACACATCGATATGACACATTGGCAAATTAAAAATAGAAACTTGCTCTGGACTGATAAAGAAACTTAATCGTTTAGTCTTCAGATTTAAAAATGGAAGTACTAATTCATCGCTTAAGCATATACTTAAATGTCTATACACAAGTAAAGCAACTAATTAAAATATGGTAATCACAGAGAAGTCTAAGAATCATTTTTTGTACCCATAAAAAGAAAAGTGAAACGAACTTGGAAAATTTTTATTATTTTTTTTTTCATAAAATTAAATCGTACAGTAAAAACAGAAACCTACTAAGCAACTTCTTATCGGTATTAAAAAAAAGTGAAACTTTGCATGTCCATTGCCAAAAGACTAGGGTAACGGGAATGGGTAACCGGTAAACTAGGGAATCAGGGATCTTCATCTTCCCTTTTGTCTGAGTAGAATTTTCCAGAGAGGATAATCTCAGAGAATTCGTCAAGCCATGTGTAGTCTGACTCGTCGAATTCATCAAGGTAAAACCATTTCCGGAGAAAATCCCTCCCAAGCCGTGCCCATTTCCTGTGTTGCGTTAGTTGCTCGTCATTGAGGTTCAACAAAAAGAGTTGTCTGGCCACATTTTTGCCCGGCACCAACAGCTTGTGTATATCTCTTGGCCAAGGGATCCCCACCCCTAATTCCGCAAAAACAACATTGACATCGTCCTTCAGGAATTTCTCTTTAAAAACCTTCCTCAACAGCATCAACATATCCACCTTCTGTCCTCTGAGGTCGAGGAGATGCAAAAAACCAAGACGTAATGTCCGTGTAGACGTGGTATCTGTCGACATTCTCAAGGAGCTCTCGACCCAATAACATCAACACAGCAGAATTTATAAAAGCGTCGCTACCAACCTCCCTACAAACGGAAGTGAGGATTTCTTCCGAGACATTGCCCAAAAAGGACCTCTGGTCATCTGGGGATGTGCATCTCAAACGGATTGGTGTATCCATCTTTAACTCTCGAAAGCCTAAAGATCTAAAAACCTAAACCTTAAAACCAGAGGCAGAATTTCTACCACTGGCAGCTCTGACTCTTAATCTACCAAAAGCAAAATGAAGAAGAAAGAAACCAGATTGTCTATAAATAGCCCCGACCCCTTTATTGATAGTAGTGATCACGGATACTTAGCAATTAATAATTATTCTTTCTTTAATCGTATTTAATGCAATTTCCATAAATGCATTATGTGTATTATACGTGTGAGAGATTTAAATCGACTGTCCTTAATTCATATCTAAATGTAAATCTTTCCCATAAATGCATGTGTAATATTGACAGTTAAAGATGGCAGTTAAAGAATGTCACTAACAAGGCATTTATTTCTTTTCGAGTTACGAGTTACAAGTTGCAGTTGCACTATCCACCGTCCACGTCAACAAATAACTAGTAGTAATCAACGATCATGGTTACGGTACACTTTTTAAGGCTTGATACGTGTCATCATTCCGCTGACTTCCTACAGAAGTCGGTTTCCTTCCAAAATTCGGTCCGAAATTAAATTTTAGCCACTGATATAGGATGATCAAATGGTCTCAAATAATATATTTAACAATATCTAATTAGGTTATGTGTCCAATGTGTGATCAGTTATATTCGCAACAAATAAAAGCGATATTCGCTAGACGTTGCATTAATTACAATGTTACGTGTCATTATTCCGGTGACTTATTGGAAAACTTTGTTTCCTTCACGAAATTGGGCCGAAATTAAACTTCAGCCATTGATCTAGGATAATCGAACGGTCTCAAATAAGACATTTAATATTAGTTGGCGTTGGCCCACATGACGCATTGACGAGTCCCATCTTTTGAAAATCGCCAAATAAAATATTTATTTTTCCCATAATTAACAATAGATTAGCCAATAAAATAAATATATTTTCAAAAGACATAAAAATCGCCAGTACAAATATTTTTTTTACCTTCACAAGAAAATAATTTGCCTCATATATTATATATTTTCCCCCACATTAATTTATAATTCGCCAGGATTTTATGGAATTTTCATTCGGCGGGGAAAAAATTGCCTACGCCTTTATATTATTTTTCTAATTTGGAAAAAAAAATTGCCATCATCAATAAAAAATTTCCCCTAAATTAATGTACGATTCGCCAGGATTTTACACTTTTTCCTAGGAGGGGTTTCTTAAAGTTATCCCTGCAGAGAAGGTTGGGCGTAAAGCCAAGGCAGTAGACGATTGGGGCAGCCAGATGGAATCACAGGGTATGCAGGTAACCAGGGATGCATTCAGAGTGTTAAGGCATGCCACGGACACTTTCACCAAGTTGAATAAGGTCATCACATCATTAAACCAAGACTTGAAAGTTTTGGAGGAGGATTTGAGCATTTGGAGAAGGATGCCAGATGTTGACTTAGATGAATTATGTGAATACGGAGTCATTTCCTCTCAAGAGGTATTTGGAGTACCTAGAGTTCACGGTCAACAAAGGCCAAGTCATTACAGGATTGGTAGTAGATGTGCAGGCAGCTATGAGCACATGCAAGGAACAAGAGCATATGATCTGCAATGGTTTTGGAGAGTTGGCATGCGAGATAGTAGCTAAGAACAGTGAGCTGATTTCAGAGGATATTGCCATATCAGAGCTCTTAAAAGTGATTCGCCTAGAGCTTGGGGCAAATGAGTTTGCTCTCACTTCTATGAGTAAATTGACAAGCTACAAAGTTTCATTAGATCATCTTCAAGAATACATTGAAGGGTGCAACAAGGCAGTTTCCAGGAGTGCAAGTACAGTCCTCAAGGCCATAGTAGCATAATCCGTTTTGGGAAAAAATCGGCAAACCCAAATAATAGGATTTCTTGAAAAAATCGGTAAAAATCGGATTTACAAAAAATGTAATAACTAGAAGAAAAACAATAAAAATTTATTTAAAAAAAAAAATTAAAGGGCATTTCAGCATCATGATATATTTAGAGCAAATAAAATATAGAGTTACACCATTAGATTGTAGAGAATAGATTATCATTTATATACTTATCATTGATTACATTGCACAAAACATACCAGAATAGCATAAAAGATAACTAGATGAAGAGAATTATCAAAATGTCAATTAGAACATAGTTTGTCACTTTGTACAAAGTCAACCTATAAACTAGGTACAAAGTTCCAAAAACTCAAAAGTAGCACATGGCATGCTAGGGGGCAGGAGGCCCTACTGATGCTTCTCCTTGGAAAGTGTCTAACCTAACTCCTTAAACAATACTTCAAGAAATGTTGACCTCTTCCATGATTTCAAGGTCTTCAGGCTCAACAACATAATCATCATCATCATCACCACTTTGAGGTGCAACAATCCACTCATACTTTGGATCGATCTTGTCAAGGTCAATTGGGGAGTCATCCTCAATACTACCTGTTTTTTCCCATGTATAAATTAGTCTTTGCCTACAAGTGATAAACACAATGAATACAACTTCAATGGAGTGCAAGTTATTAAAACTCCTACCTTGATCTTTCTTCAGCTTCAATCGAAGGTTGTCGTGAACAAACAGCAAGTCATTCATCCGTTTTTGTGTTAGACGGTTGCATTTCTTGGAATGTATGTGTTCAAAAACACTCCAATTACGCTCACAGACGGATGAGCTACATGGCTGGGTCAAAATGCATATCGCCATCCACCTGAGATTTTTGCATTCGTGACCAAAACATTCCCACCATTGAGCTGAAAAACACATTATGGGCAAATGATATCATGTAAGAATATCTTCAAATCTGAACAAATTTCTTGATCATGTCAACAAAATAAATGGACTATCAAAATTTTATAGAGTCTACCTGGTTGGAAGGTCGTTCTGCCTTCCTCAGCAACCCTAAATGAGAGAAAACCCGTTGCATTCTTATACATTTGCAGCTCTGACATAACGGCTTTGAATTTCTTCGTGCTTTGAAACATTTTTTCTATGCACCTGAACAAGCCTTGTGTGATCTCAGCATCAATCTCTGTGAAATTTGTGTAGAAAAATGACGGATTGAGAAAGTATCCTACAACGAAAAGAGGAGAGTGTATTTGTTTATCCCATCTCCTATCAATTATGTCCCATAATGGTTGATGCCTTAACCTGTTATTTTTCAACCTACCCTTCATCACCTCCTTGGCCCTATCCATGGCCTCATACAAATATCCCATTGGGGATTTATCCCCGTCCACTAGTCTCAAGACTTTTACTAAAAGCTCTGAGAATTGTATAACCTGTACAATTGCTTCCCAAAAATTGATAAAATATATGTAGTCAGCCACTCTTATGTCATATGTTTGACTTGAGAAGCCTAAGTCCATCCACTTCATTGAAACAACCATGCATCTAAAGTTCGTTTTTTGTTGAACTAGAGTCTGTAGTGCAAGGAAGTGTATTGCAAACCTTGTCACTCTTGGTCGAACGAGCTCCTTGCCCCCTTTGAATTGGCGCATCATACTCAAAACCCTTTTGTGATTGTAGATATATCTGGTAGCTATGCGAGCCTTTTGCAATGCCTCCTTAACCCGTTCAATTTTTCCAATGTTCTCTAGGGTTAGATCAAGGCAATGTGCTGCAGATGGGCTGCAGATGGGGAAAAAAACATGGAGGGATATTTGTCTGTCAACAGTTTCCCAGCAACAACATTGTAATAAATTGAACTACATTTTGTGGCCTCACATCTATGACTACTGAGTCATACATCTCGAACAATGCAGTTGTAGTTTTCATTATATGTGATGCATCCATAGATTTCAAAAATACAATGCCTATATTACAAGAGACAAGGAAGTTGATGAGGGATCGGTTCCTTCTATCTGTCCATCCATATGACATAATGGTGCACCCACCACTAGCCCACACTAACCGATGCTCGTCAACAACATGTTGAACATCTTTTACTGCATCATTGAGCATGCCAACTCTCATTGACTCATTAGACAGGGCTTTAAACCCAGGCCCTGCAGCTGCAACACCATCCATCATAGCTTGCCACAATGGAGATCTGCAAGAATTGAGTGCCAAAGTAGAGAAATAATAATTTGAAATCCCCTTCATTGCCTATTCATGGACATTTTTCCTCCACCCCGTACTCTCCAAAGTTGTCTGCGATCCTGGCATAGTACAAGGTGCGAAGAATGTGTTTATGTTCCCCCCACCTATGTTTGGGCCATGTGTTGTAGCAAGTGGTCTCACACTACTCTCAAATTTCGTGAAACCCTCCCCTCTATCATCTTCCTCATTCGATTGATTCCTCCTAACACTTGTAGCACTACAACCTATTTCAAACCCAGTTCTTTCTTTTTTTGCCTTGTTCTCAGGAATTCCATCAAGAGCTTTTTTGACCTGGTATGCAACATCTGCAGGGCAATTGAGGCATATTGTAGTGTTATTTCCTAGTTGTTTTGACAAATGTCATTTGAAGCGGTAAATTCCACCACTGACTATGTTCAAACACCAATTGCATTTAACTTTTGTTGTACTCCCAGCAATTGGTATGCAATTTGTCCATGCAAAGTCTTTCACACGTGGCATTGTGATTGAGAATCTGCACAAGCATTTTAATACATATACAACTTATTTATTTTATTTACAGAATATGCATAAAATATACGAATACACAGAAAATTTATACATTTATACATGTTACAGAATAAATATATACAAGAATTATCTATACAGAAATTTATATAGAAAAAATTTATAAACATTTTTTTTAATACAGAATATATACAGTAAAATTTTCCTCCTTCCTGTATAGGTGGACAAAATTTGTTGGGAAGAGCACAATCCTTATATGAAAGCATAAAAACAAAAAAATTGTTTTAATTTCAATACCCTAGCAGATACTTATGCAAACTGAGGACATGTACCAAAGCACAGACATGGCATGTGAATCTACAGAAAACGGATTTGTTAAAAAGCTTTAGAAACTTTCAAGCAACTGCAATTAGCAAGTGCAAAGCCAAACTTCACATGATTTTCCAGCATATTGAGGGCTGCACATTTTTAAACATCCTAATTTTATTGCTAAGATGTTGTTTGGGCCTTTGGTAGTTGTGTGAATATGTCTTCCTCCTGCTTGGAATGTATACTAGACTCTAGTGAAATGAAATATAGAGATATGCACAGAAATGGATCTTGCAATGAATTTTTCAAAACATTCGAATTGCTGAACACTTTTATCAATATTGATAGGAGTCTGTGTCATTTATCAAATAGGTTCTCTGGGAAGGTTGGTAGGAGTCTCTGTCATTTATGAAACCCTTTGTGATACAAAGATATAGAATGAATTTGCATACAATACAAATGTTATCAGTGCTTTTCTTATAAACATTATATGGAGGCAGCAGGGCATGGCATCGTGCTAATAAATACTGGTTTAAAATCATTCCCAAGCATATTCAGACGCTATCATGTGTATTGTGTTGATAAAAACTATATGGGCTGTGAAGTCATTTGTAATGAAAATGTTGTTTTTCATTATTTCTAATTACTGATATAGTAATTAAAAATTACAGTTTAAAATTTAAACTGTATAAAAGGTTTATATAGTTATTGTATACACTATACAGTTTATAACTTATACACAATTTCAAAATGTATATAAGTTTTAAACTGTATACAAAAACTTATACACAGTTTACAGTATATAATATATATCAGTTTTATATATAACTCATTTGTATATTTATAGTTTTTATATACAGTTTTTAATATATATTAGTTTTAATATATAGTTTATAGTTTTACAGTTTAAAACGAACATATTAGTTTTTATATATAGTTTATATTCTTGTTAATATTAATATTTAAAGTTTTAAACAATATAAATACGAACATTAAAACGTACATATTAGTTTATATTAGTTTTAATCTCAGTTACCGATACGGGCAGGTATCTGCTGGAGGCGGAAGCCGATGCGGACGGGTGCTGATGCGGGCGCGGATGCCCTCTGGGTGCTGTCCGGATGCGCATCACAGGCATCCAGATGCGTATGGATGCCTATGATGCGCTTTCGGATGGCATCCATAGGGCATCCTGGAGCATCCGGGAGCACCTGCGGGCTGACAGCCCAGAAAATGAAAAAAATACATTTTTTTATTCAAAATTTTCACTTAAAGCACTTAAAAACATGTGCTAAATAGATTTTTTTAATCTATTTTATTCTTGCAAACCCTAAAACAACCTAAAACGTGGATATGAGAGGCTTCCAAACAAGTTTTAGTTAATTTGTTTTGCAGCAGACTTCTTTTTTCATTTGCTCTCCATTTTTGCTTGTTGAAGGCAAATTGATTCTTGTTGAAAGGGGTCGTTAGTAGGGCGAGGGATTGCTTCCACAAAGGCGTTTTCTGCATCTAAGGTAAGCATTTGATCTCATTCTTGAGTCTTTTAATGAATTTTTTTGTGATTTTGATGAATTTTTTCAAGTTTGGGAAGAAATTTTGCAAGTTTTTTTTATTTTTATTTTTTTTAAAAGAAGTAAAGAAACAAGTTTAGCTATCCTTTTTAGTATTTTTCTATCATGTTTTTGCACTTGTTTGGTTGATGTTCATAGTTGTTCAATGTTTTCTAATTTCTTAATATCTTATTAGCAAAGCAAGAAATTACATTGTATTGTGCAAGAATGGCCACCATCAGTAGTCAAAGTTCAGTGGCAGGGGAAGCAGGTGATAATTTCAAAGTTGATGCAGCATCTCCTTTATGGAAACATACCATAAGAGTACAACAGGTTGCAGGAGGTAGTTCATATATGTGGAGGTGTAAATATTGTCAAAGTAACAAAGGCAACCCATTCAATAGCTCATATTCCCGGGTAAAACTTCATTTTATGGGCCCTTCTGGTAAAGGGATGGCTATGTGCAAAGGAGAAAGTGGGAACGGGATGTCAGACGCACAAATAGCATCCTTTATAAAAGAACAAGAGGTTGCTGATAATTTGGTTA
>MU226746.1:1049114-1090734 GCA_018584345.1 Thuja plicata | reverse complement strand
GTTGAAGTGTTGAACTATTCCGTATCAAATATGAAATATCTTGAATCTTGATCAATGGTGAAGTATCATACTATCATATTCATTATCAATTGACAATATCAAATGATCTATTTTTGTATGTTTCTTGAATTTCTTTGCATATATAATATATTATGCTATTTATATATATATTTTTAAAAATATATATATATATATATATAAAAACGCATCCAAACGCACCCGCATCCCGCATCCGCATCCGCACCCGCACCCGCACCCGAATCGGTAACTAAGGTTTTAATTTTTAAACATTTACAAGAATATAAACTAATATATACATACATTTCAAAATAAAAAATTGAATGATATATGGAAATAGACCATTTGTGAATTAAAAATACCTCTGCGGGCCTAAGTGTGGAAACGAAATGAGCTTTGAAAACAAAATGAGCAACACGGCAAATGGTTTCTACTCCAACGTGTTTCTACTCAAACACGGCAATCTCACGGCACACCTGGAACATATACAGTGTCACTCACAGCCTCCAACACTCTCATCCTCGAACACAGCCTCAAAACACTATAGCTACTCGGTGCTATAGTCGATTGTATTACAGGCTCACGCGGCGCCAATAAATAGCGAAAATGGGTTTTTTTTGGCGTCGTTTAGGGTTTCCTGACACGCACGACCAGTCAATTTTTTGGCGCCTTGTGTATCCGATTTATCCTGTATAAAACGTGTTTTTTTTGCGATTTTAACATGATTTTTTGGGAAAAAATTGTTGACTCGGGTTGACTGATTTCCACCGATTTTTTGGGGAAAACATCATAACAACCGCTGATTCCCGATTTTGCTGATTAATCGCAATTTCTGCTACTATGCTCAAGATGACTATTGTTGCACGACACACGGGTGCACCAGACCCCGCAGCTATGCATGAGTCCATTAGAAGGTTCGAGGCCTTTGTTAATACTCTCTGAAGACGACCCATAAGTGTCATTGACACTTAATCATTTTTCTATGCTTTCTAGATACGTGTAGTTTTATTGACAAATTACATGTAGGTTGAAGGTAAGTTGTAATTACAAGGGAACTTTCACCTGTACAGTGACTGCATGTAATTAGATTGCACGTGCATCAAGACCTGTAATCTTGAATAAGTTAAAGTAGGTTAACGAATAACTCAAAGATTGTTAAGGATTTCCCCTTCTTTCTCCATCTTTTTCTCTCACTCCTTGCCTATATAAAGGAGTGGTTTCGTTGTAAATATTCATCTTTTGTTTTATGCAAGAAGGCTATGCAGAGATTTTTGTGACGTGAAAACTTTGTGTTTCATTATATAAAATTTCTAAAGTGAATAAAAGAGCAAGTTTTCCCAAACTTTGTGTTGGGAGGCTTAAGATTAATTCATGTATTCTTATGTCGCATTAGTTAATCTATCTTTGATTCGAGTGGTTTATCTTTATAATCTTTTGAGCGTTCAATTTGAGCTTTTGGAGAATTTGGGTTGCAAGAGGGCAAAATGATATAATTAATAGTGGCTTCAAATACTTAAGGCTGAAAGACTTTGTGCTTCAGTGTTAAGTACTTTTGTATAATTTAGTGAGCAATCGGTAAGCAATTGTGCCTTACCGTTTATTCAAGTTATTAAATCTTCATTCAGAATAAGTGCAGAAGACTTTGGGTTTCTGCAATTGTTCCACTCATATAAAGTAGATTGGTGTCTTTTGTGTTGTTCTTACGTCAACTCACAAGCCATCAATATTATCGTAGCAATAGGTGTTTTTTGTTGAATTTTAGAGTTGTTCATAAGTTGTTTGCAAAATCATTCTTAAAAAAAGAGGAATAGATTAAGAGAACCAACCTATTTTGTAATTTCCAGTTAAGCCTCAATTGGAGCCACCTATGGTAAGAAAGGAACCTCCCCTATTGCTGAGAGGAGAGAGTAATCTCATGTAACGTTGCCTAAAGTTACAGTTTTGCGAGTTGTGGTCACAGTGACTTACAAAACTTTTAGCCAACAGGCATGCCCCATGATTAATAATTTAATAGGGTTATTTCTCTTCTCTAGAGTACAAAAAACAAAACCAAAGAACTAGCATTTAATTATTCCTAATATTGCTTTATACAAGCATTCCAATGGACATTAGTTCTAAGCAGAAAGCTCACACAGTGATCAACAAGTTTCATTTCATCGGGAAGCGGCATCTTGTTCTAAGGCCTGTACATTTGTCTTTAAAAAATGTACTTTCTCTGAATCTTCCCTATTCCACTTGTTCGACTTTTTCCCAAGATAGTCTGTGTTATTACCATTGAGGCAGGTATTTTTCCTTCCCATATCACATAATTTCTAGGTAAAACTAGAAAGTAAAGCTGTCTACACTTACAAATTTTGAAATTGCGCAACATTGATTCAGAGAGAAAACATTTTACCTACAAAGTCCCTCTGTTTACGTCATCGGCTACCATACCTTAAATGTGAATAAACATGAATAGGTGCATGTGTGTGTATATTTGAATGTTCACACTGCTCCATATTGCCAAATTTCAAGGTGACCACACAGAGTCAGATAGAAGGGCCACTTCTGTTGCAGTTAGAAGAGTAAAACCCAATTGTTTTATGAACTACATTCGATTATCACATGGGATGGATCCAGATTCCAGTGCTATAAGAAAATTTTATATCAACAAATAAAGTGGAGAACTACAATGCAAAGCACCAACATGTCAAAGACAACACAGGCAGAATGGCAATGTTGGCAGTACTGTGATTTCTTTTTCTTCTTATTTCTGACACACTTCCTACCCAACTTTCTTCAATACAGTGTCATCTTAACAAATAAGTAGTATATCACATCTTACAGAATCATACCATTCAATGGCTAGCAAACAATGCCTTCGACCAATCCATTCCCGTCTCGATTCATAAAATCCACTATCGGCCTGGTTTACAGAATTCTTCAAGTTTTGATCGAACAACTCTTTTACAGACTGCAAGGAAGAAATTCAATTGTTTGATCATCAAAGAATCAAATCCCATATGTTACAAGGAAATAAAGATAACAAATAAAATTATAGACATATGTTCATGCACACATTACAAATGTAGTAAATGATAAATTTGAAACCAAACTCTTCTATAGCTGATCCATTATGTATACCTCCCATGCAATTCCACGTTCAATTTGTAATGTAAACAGCATAGTTGATGCACCAGACATTTTATCCACATGTACAGTCTGCTCACATACATTATGCATTAGAATAATAGAAGATACCGATAGCATGGCCCCTTACACGAAACCATGACAATTTGCAAACTTCAAAATAGATAATACTGACCTTTGGGGAACCATGTAGCTTTATGAGGGTAGCTTTGATGTCAACAATTCCAGAATCAAACTCCCCTTCTTTGCGAGCATCATGCACCAGAACATCTAAAATACTACTAAAATACTCAAAAAGCCTGCAGACAGTACAATATACAGTTCTCAGAAATACAAGCAATTTAAAAGTCTAAAGTCTTTAACATACAAAGCAAAGTTCCCAATATACCTGTTTTGCATATCAGGGAGTATACCCAAAATACGGTTCAAAAAACGCCCAATATCATGCATATCTGTTTCAAGTATTCGACCCGAAGGTTTCTCTGTATCTGTTTTGAAACAAGGTTAAAAATAAGAATTAATTCCAAACACAAACAACACCTTGGATAAAGGGCAATTTAAACAGAAATAATTAGAAGCCAATGAAAAGGTAAAAGCCTTTTATTTTTCCTTGCAGATGATAAAATCGCTAGTTTTTTTAATCTGCTGACATTAATATCTATCAAAAGATGGCAAACCCTGTTATAGTGAATGACAAAGTCAGGGTGATAATAACTTATCTATAACAGTATAAGAATCAGCGTCTTCATAATGATTGGAACTTGCATCAGTTTTAAAGAAAGTTGTCCAAGAAACTTCTGATTTTTTTTCATCCCCATTCTTCTGTATATAATGGCATTAGTTCCACCTCAACTCCTCCCATTTAATATGGTATGGTATGAGAAGAATTTTTGAGCAGGGTCCCGAGTGTTTGATTAAGATGTGAACAGAGTCACAGACTGCGGAAGATGAATCAAAGATCTAGTTTGAAGTTTGAAGTTTGCCCAAAAATTTTTTGATCAGAGTTTGCAAGACCTAGCATTGAAATTTTGGAGAAAGATAAAAAGTAAAATGCTATACCATTCAAAATGAAAATATCATTACAGCTTCTCAACTTGCACCCCAAAAGTTTATGCTTTAATGAATTTAAAAGGTCAAAACTTTGAAAATTAATTTTAGCTTGGAGATTTTTGGGATAAAGGAAAATAAGGCAAAATATACCAAGTCAGTGGATAACCACCAATATGTAAAGATAACACAGTTAAAAAAGATACCCTAGTAGGTCTGATAGCTACAAAGACAGTCTCCTGGATGAAAACAAATTTTATTAAAGATAATGCCATGTATAGAAAATATACTAAGTTTTTCTTGTCAAGAAAACATAAAAACTTAGATAGACGCAAGGTTCCTATATGCTAGTAATGAATAAGAAATGAGTGAGATTACCCTGACAAAGAAAAATATTACTAAGTACACTTTTTTAATTTAAAAATGCCAGGTAATTATAGCAATGGACCCAATTATAATTCATAGAAAAAATATGACAGCAACTCTTCAGTACAAATTGTTTCAGAAAGATGTGAATCTACAAATCAAGGAGTACACTACCCTAGAGCTCATATGATCAATAGTTACCGAAGATATCCCATAGCTATTTCACCAACATAAATTTTATCTTATCTGTATTAAACCTAGTTGATTACACTTAGCATTTTCTTGCATTTTTTTCTGAAAAACACTAGATTGTCTTAGAATTGAGTTGTTTTAAGTGATGAAGTTAGTGAAGGTAGTTACATATCTGAAATGAAACAAGTGCTAATACACAAAAAACCAAAGCTAAAAAATGTTGACCAAGTAAAAATTGCAAGCCACAATAAGGGCTTAAAAACCCCAGAATCAAGAACATTAGTACATTTTACATTTAAACTTAAACAAAATTTAATATAATCTGGTACATTAAATAAATTTGTTTGAAATGGATTTTACGAATTTGAACTACAAATAATGTTACAGAATTTTCTTGAGTTGTAAATAAAGAAAGCATAAGCAAATTGACCTATCTAATTCTGTTGTGAGGAAGCAATAAAGATTGACGACAATAATGACAAAGTCCAAGTTTTCAGAAACCCAGCAAAGTTAAGGTAAAGTACTTTACCATTACCAAATAACAAAGAACAATAAACGAAAGAAAAGAGTTCAATTTTAAACAAACAAGAAAACTTAACAGCAGAAAATCTAATTAGGATAAACAAATGGTAAATATGATCATTTAATTAATATATCGGAAATCCTACACACAGATACAAAATAAAACTTGTCCAAACAAACCTCATGTATGACTTGAATCAAGATACAACAAGAGATATACAATGTTTCACCAACAAATATGACAGCATATGTAGACTCGTAAATTGTAACCCTTTACAATTTCACACTCCTCTTTTGGACCCTTGGTTAGGTATGCCAATCACAGCTCCTTTCAAGCCTATTTTTGCCCTTGTCACTACCAAAATATCATCATATAATGATTTGGAGACCAAATCTTGGGTCCTACATCTATACACATTGCACCTGCTGTAATGTCCCCAATTTTTTAAGGTGAAAATAATTTAATTGAGTTTTAAGAAGTCGTCAAAAATAAATGAAATATTTAAATGATGACTTAATATTAATTAATTCAATGAATGATTTTGATGAGAAATGGCTCTGCTATGAAATGCTATCTCAAATACGAAGCTTCAAAGGCAGAAAGATTTTTTCAGCAAAACCAAATACGCGATCTCAAAGGCTTCATATGGATTTTCTTCTGCATTTTCATATCGGAGCAAGGCTCCCCTTCCTCACTCGGATGAGAATCTAGGGTGTAAAACTGGACATCCTGAAAGACCAGAAAGGCCGAAGTTAGGGCATCCCATTCTTGACGACCTCCTCCTGCTTCATGTATCATTCCAATAAATTTCATCTACTGCATAATCTTGAGGAAGGTTCCCTAAAACCTACTCCAAGAATGGCTCTCACTGATAGCCTGCGAGGTAACCATAAAGGATTTAAAAACATTTATCTCACAAAAATGACAGCAGGGCTTTCAGTACAATAGTCGGATGGCATTGGAATCAAAGGGCTACCAATTTTTCCAAAGGGCCATAAGACGAATGTTAAACCCACGACAGCTGAGTTAATCATAAATTTAGGGCAAAAGACCTCGATTTCTGAAGATAAAATCATCATTGAAATTAGTAAAATGATACCATGGATGAAATGCGTAAGCATTGCATGACCTATGGGATCTTTGCTAGATGGTGTGGCTTGGGGTCCCCTGGTGAAGTGGTAGTCGATTGGTTTCAAGAAAAGTTTAAAGGCCACATAGGTATAACTATGTTACCTGAAGATTTCTTTTATATTGAATGTCATAGCGTTAATATGAAAAATGTTTTTCTCTCTAGCAAATCTCCTCAATATTTAGGGCATGATTTTAAATTCATAGATTGGACTACGAATTTTAATCCCCGAGAGCTGAAAGCTTTTAAGGTAGATAGATGGATTTTGCTTCCTAACCTCCCTGTTGAATTAATGAAAAAGGTAATTATTAAGAAAATTGGCAATCAATTAGGGGATTTTGTAGGAGTTGAGGAAAATATATTATCATACTCTGACTGTGTGATATTAGTTACAGTGGATATTAATGTCGTCTTTAAAATGTATAGAACTTTAACAAAGAACATTTCTTACAATATCAAACAAGAATTATTTTACTAGATCTTGGGATGGACACTTCCCAACCAGAGATTCCTCCCTTGGTCAAGGAGGTCAACATTAGGTTCAATGATCTTGGGGGATGGTTTGTTGTTGAGAATAACAACCCTTTGTGTTGTAGCCAAGCGAAAGAAGTGGCAGAGGAAGGAGAGATTATAGAAACGTTGGAGATGAGCAATCAGGAGGTCAATCTCCACAACCCTCTCGATGATAGCAATAGTAAGGAGGTAAATATGGAGGAGGGATTTATCGAACCTGAAAAGGAACTTAAGACTTTTGTAGTTAGCAACAATGGAAATGATAAAAATGGTAGAGGAAAGCAAGACCATGGAAGGTGTAATGGAATCCAAGGATCAATTGGAGCTAGATGGAGATGTGAGCTCTCTGAAAATCTCGAAAGAGCAAGTGAACAACTTGGAAATTGACCCAAGACCTTCTCCAGGTAATGTATATTGTATGGGGGAAGGCATTTATATATTGTGGAGGTGGAACCAAAGAATGCAGATAAAGTGGAAGAGGAGGTGAATATTCTTGTGAACTATCTCTGTAATGAAGTCATCGAGGACATTATTGAGCAATTTGTGGATGAAATAGTTGATGAGGAGGAACTAGCCCTACAAAACCGGCTGCTTATAGGAAAGGTCTTTGAAATTGATAACCCTCCTCCAAGATCGGAAATAGAGGAGATACTAGAAGATCTAAATGAGATCAAATATGAGGACGAAGCTGAGATACTTGGCATTGTACAATGCGGGGAGGAAAAGAAGACTCTTGTCTCTGCTAAACAATATAAGAAAAGAAGGAGAAAACCCTTATCCGAGCTAAGGATCAAGGATGGATCTGCTGAAGGTCAGACCAAACTTACGGACATATTTTATGCTGGGAAGGGGAAGGTCATTCCCAAGGAGCCATGAATGCCCTAACAAGCAACGCATCATCAAACGTTGCACATCTAACACTAACTCCGATATTATTTTAGTCCAAGAAACAAAATTGAATAATGACAACTTAGATTTATTTAAGAAAAGGATAGGTTTTAGGAATGTTGTAGGATCGATAGCTCATGGAGCCTCTGGAGGGCTAGCTTTTATATGGAATCTGCGGTCTGTTATGTTTACTTTGGACGAATGCAGAAACAACTGGATGAGTGCCTGGGTTAAATGCATAAGGAGCAATCTTTGTTTCCTTATTATAAATATCTATGGACCTCTACCCAAGCCAAAGATAAAAAACTCGTTTGGGATGAAATTGAATAGTATCTGAATAAGGCTCCTGATCAGATATGTATCCTCGGAGGGAATTTCAATGTTATAACTAGTCATTCAGAGAAGTGGGTAGGTTGTCAAAGAATGTCCCGAGCAAATTTGGATTACTTAGAATGGATTAAGAGAAATACCCTCCTAGAAATTAAACCGAAAGAAAATGCTTTTACTTCGAAAATAAGAAGGCAAGGTTTCAACAATATTGCTGAGAAATTAGACAGATTTTTTCTAAGGGGGAGCTTAGCAAACATTCCAAACACATTAAAGGCTGAAATTATGCCAATATCTGGGTCAGATCACTACCCGGTTAAGCTTAGGATTATGGACATAGGGCCCAAAAAATGCCCCTTTAAGTTTGAACAGATGTGGTTGAGAGATGAAAATGTGTTAAAATTAATAGAACAATGGTGGAAAGAGGCAAAAGTATCAGGCCCAAGCTATACAAAGTAGTCAACAAACAGAAGATCATTAAACATAAGCTTCAAGTATGGAATAAGGATCACTTTGGCAATATTTTTTAAGCCAAAGTTAAGCTGGAAGAGAAATTGGCTTAAGTTAATTCAACAGTCATTGACAAGAGAATGGATGAGCCTCTTTATTTGAAAGAAAAATAATTGCTAAGAGAATATGAGGATATATTGGCTAAAGAGGAAATTTTCTGGCGTAAAAAATCTAGGGAAACTTGGTTAGAGGCAAGAGATAAAAATACCAAGTTCTTCCACAATAGCACTAAACAGAGGAGAGTAATCAATAGAATAAAAAAAATAAGGTCGAGTAATGGTATGGTCCTAGAAGATCCTAAAATGATCGTTGAAAAAGCAATTAGCTATTTTTGGTAAGCAGACAAAAATCTTGGAAATAATGGCAAAAACTAGAATTTCCATTCCCATGTTAAATCTCAATTGTGACTAGATGATTCAACAATTATTTCAGTGCCTCCTAAGTAATTTCAGAAAGCATCATCTAGACAATGTGAGGGCTTGCATTAAAACTATCATGTCCTTGATCTTAGATGAGGATAATGACATATGTAAGCAGTTACAATCAGATTTGTTAGCAATCTACAGAGGAGAACATAAGATCTCACCCGTGGCATATGAGCTCTCAACTGAATTGATTGAGCATAAGGTTGAAAGGTTCAAGGATTTTGACTGAAAATGAGCTAATATCAATAAGCATACAGGTTGCGGGATCTCCGAAAATGAGAAAGAACCAAATGAGAAGAGGGTAGATTTGTTTTACATGTCAAGAGCCCTGGTCACTTGAACATGTTTGCGGTATTATTCAGGGAGAAGACAAATTGCAGCCAAGTGGTGATGAAAATGTAGCTTTGAATTCATCTCTTATAGGACATGATGAAGGTACAAAGGAAAATAGTTTCCAATCAGCCAAAATGGTTAATGTGGAGGAAGAATCAATCATCACAGGTGAAGAGTATTCAAAACTCTACTTTGGTGACTTAGAAGCTGAAATTGACAAAATTATGGTTAAAGATTGTGAGAACCAATTGGATGCCTTTAACAATTCATGTCATGAGGAATTGTTGGATGACGTAACAGCAACCTTACCTCTTCATACAAATTGGTTTGAAGCCTATGATGACAATGATAACAACTGTGAAGGATATGAGGAATCATGTGTTCTTTATAGCAGCACATCACTTATGCAAGATGATTTGGATGACCAATCAAAAAATGCATTTCAAAATAGCAATGATGAGAAGCATGCTTTAAAGATTCAGCTGAAAGTTAATGATGATGCCGTTGTTGCAGCTCTTGTACATCATGATAGCACTCATAGGATTATTGAAGACCTTCACAGGAAGGCTCAGATGGAAAAAGGTCAAAGCAGTATAGGAAGTGAGTCTTATGTTGCTGATTTACAGGGGGTCAAGACAGCTTTTGAGATTTGGAAATCAGAATATTTATGTTTACTCTCAGACCGCGATTACATGTTACAGGTTGCTGAAATATATGCTAACAGTTCATGTCATGAGGAATTGTTGGATGACATAACAGCAACCTTACCTCTCATACAAATCGGTTTGAGGCCTATGATGACAATGATAACATCTGTGAAAGATATGAGGAATCATGTGTTCTTTATAGCAGCACATCACTTATGCAAGATGATGATTTGGATGACCAATCGGAAAATGCATTTCAAAATAGCAATGATGAGAAGCATGCTTTAAAGATTCAGCTGAAAGTTAATGATGATGTCGTTGTTGCAGCTCTTGTACATCATGATAGCACTCACAGGATTATTGAAGATCTTCACAAGAAGGCTCAGATGGAAAAAGGTCAAAGCAGTTAGGAAGTGAGTCTTATGTTGCTGATTTACAAGGGGTCAAGACAACTTTTGAGATTTGGAAATCAGAATATTTATGTTTACTCTCAGACCGTGATTACTTGTTACAGGTTACTGAAATATATGCTAAACAATTGAGGGAAAAAGAGGATGAGGTTAATAAGCTCAATAGGGAGCTTAACCGTGATTACCTGTTACAGGTTGCTGAAATATATGCTAAACAATTGACGGAAAAAGAGGATGAGGTTAATAAGCTCAATAGGGAGCTTAATGTTGCTCAGGAGACATTAGATAATACACGGGTTGCCCTTCTAGAAGCGCAAAATCAGACCTTGGTCACTAATCAGTGCAAGGAGCAAGAGAACAGAGGAAGGCATGAGTTGAGAGTAAAGGATAACTTTCGGTTAGCTGACAATTTCTTGTTTGAGATGGATGTTGATTGGACAATTGATAATCCACTCTTTGAGTTGGATGAGGGAGTTCTTTCTGGCTCCAGTGGTGAGGATGTAAATGATTGCAGGATTTGGGACCCAGGTACAGTTTCTACTGATGAGTTTGGGACACAAGATCGGAATAGTGGATCGATTGGTAGAGTTAGTATTGCTGCCCATTCTTTGATCATCTTACACATGGGTTCAGATTCTGATTTACATATGGGTATGGATCAACAGGATATCACAAAAGTTGGGAAGGTGGATGGCATCTCTGTTTAGGGAACCTAGGAGGAACATTCTTATGGTTAGTAATGGCTCAAGGAGTCGGTTGGCATAATGATGAGTTCCCACCTTCATTTGACCTTAGTGGTGCTTGTGATTTCAGTTGGAGTGAGGTTCTCAGCTGGATTGAGGATCTTCCCGTATATGATAGCAACACATGGCAAGTTGATTCGACTGATCATGCACATGGGGTGATTGGGGATCCAGGGGTTGACAGATGGAGCACCTTGCATTGTGAGGATTGGGTTGGGTTACTTAATAGTTAATTGTTTGAGGCATAGAGCAGACAGGTTCAAAGTCACCCAGCAGGCAGAAGTAGCAGTGCCTCTCAGGATGATTTGGGACCCAGGGAGTTTACGGTTGGACGAGTTGCACTTGGACATCCTTCCTCGCAGTGTGTCAGGATTTTATGTCAATTGTTCCAGTAAAGAGAGTAAAGCTTGTGGCAGGTTCATATGGGATCCTAGCATTCATGTATGGCTACATGATTGCTTGTGGACAAGCAATCTTAAGGAGGGAGGACTATAATGTCCCCTTTTTTGGGGACATTAGAGATTTCATTAGCAAACCTTATAATAAATTAAATGACTTAAGGGGACTTAAAAAGGGAGATTATAAAAGTCAATTTAATATTATAAGGAGAGTTAATAAGAGACAAAAGGGCTAGAAGACGAAAGACAGAAATGGGAAGGTGAAGAGTCACCAGGTTGTGCTTAAAAGGAGGACCTCATTTCAGGATGCTTGGTTATTGAATTGTATTTGTCTCTTGGAGATACTGAGAATCTTTCAGCTTTCAAATTCAGCCTTGAGGACGGAAACCCTTTTGGCTTAAAGGTGGATTGGACGTAGCCCCAATTCATCAGCAGAGTGGATTCAATGCAGAATTCACCATTGCACTTCTAGGTTCATGTTATCCGATCTCACTGTTGCATATTGTATTTCAGATTCGATTTTATTTTAATTCCATTGTGTTGTGTTGCTGTTGTATAATGCACTAACAATTTCCGAGGGTTTTATTGGAGTATATTGCTGGTTTATTTCTAGTATTTTCTGTATATGATGCAAAGTATAGCATTGAACAAATTCTGGAATTTATGTGGAGTTGTTGTGAAAACAGTATCCCACCCGGGATATTACAAAAACCTAGTTCTTCCAAGGGCCGTCAATTTGCAACAGAGTCTACATTTGTGCCAAAAAATTGAAGTCCCCGTCGGAGACAAATTTGTACTAATAAGGATATTTGCAACCCTAAGGTTATCAATAGAGATTTTTGCCAAGAAAGAATATTATAAACGGATGGCATTATTTTTGAAGTTCAATATTGTTGGCTGATACTTTATTCATCAAGCATTTAGAAATCCCCAAATATTTGTGGCTAGGTGAACTATAATATCAAAGACATAATATTTAGTGGGGCCCCATGTATATGTTATGAAATATTGAAATATTTGTGGTTTTCCTCTGCTCGGGTGAAATAAGGTTATCACTGTGGTGATTTAATATTTTTCATACTCCTTCAGTGGAATAAATGCTATACATTGGAAGGAATATATGTGTTCTAAGATTAAAATTTCTTTAGAAGTTGGACAAATTTTTGAAGGCCAAATGTTAACGCTGTAAAATATTTAAGCCAAACCATTTACGGTACTGGAGTTGGAGATGCTACCTTCATCTGGGTGCGATTTCTACAGTGACAGATCTCATATTTGACATCTCTAAATGGAGCCCATTGCTTATTGAGAATCACAGAAGAAGAAGAGACAATGGGGATAATACAGAGATTCAGAGGTCGCAGCCTAGATTCAACTGTGTACTGTGGGTTTGTTCAGCATTATCTGGGCGCACATCTATTGCTGCAAGTCGAAGAGTTTTGTGACCGCATAAGAGACATTTTCAAAGATACAACTCATATGTTGTTTGCTGGGTCGAAACATTTGAGCTGCATCGGTCAACTGTTTCCTGAAGCAGACTGAAGCATGCTGTCCACTATCCAGAATAGCTGAGTGAGAGGTATTCTAGACTTTCAGTTAATTCCCAGGCGCAGATTTGTTATTCCAATCAGTGTTAATTCCTCCTCGCAAATATGTTTGTTGAGATTTGAAAATATGTGTAATGCATCAGTTCTGATGGTAATCAATTTGATTGTTTGCATATCTAGTTCTCTTGGCATAATATTACCTAATTGATCTTGTTATTTGTTTCTGGACATTAATGCAAACTATATTTGAAAATATATAATATCTGATGATGCAACCAGTAGTACAATTGCAGCAAAACACTTTATTGTGGTGAAAAGTGCAAGGGCAGATTGATCAAGTATATTTCACCTCCTTTTGTTTCACCCCATTTTGGGTGGACTATGCGCCATAGTCCCCCCTAAAACGGTCCCAGATTCAAACATGTTGATGTCGGTTCCCGCCATTTGTGATTGATCCCAAAATTTTAATATGACTGTTGGATGTCGACATAATTTACGAAATACCTTGAAAACTCTATATAAGGACATTTCTAATTCATTTGAACACATCACATGCTTCTTTCACTTCCGACACATCCTAGAGCAAATGTTTTGAGCAAATTGCTTCAGATCTGAGCACTATGGAGCAGCCCGTTACAACCATCTTCATGCAAGTGTGTTTTCACGATTGATCTTGTCTTGTCATGTCACACCATTATCAAGTTTGGAGTAATATCATATCATTTCACTTTAGCATTTTACTTCAAATTTAGCCTCTCCCCTACCAAGGGTAAGCTCTCTTTTCTAATCATCATCGTGGAAACGGAGGCTAGTTCCTACTTGGTGTTTGACTGAGGCAAGCCCCTATACAACCCAACAGTTTTCCTCTCTTTTTTGTGTGTAGATTGCATACTCAACGAATAACAATTGCAGATTCACGAAGAGCAGACTGAAACAAACAGTTCCAAATTTTGAACAGGCTAGTAAACCATGGTTACTGTCAATCCGCTCCAGTGACCTACACTTTTTGGCCAGTATTTTGGAAGGATGAACTAAGAAGCATCCTGATCCAAAATCCGGTCATGAAATTTGGATCAGATACCTTCAGATCAGTGGCATCTATCGACATTAATCGGCACTTTGAGGACTAGAATGCAAACATAGGTTTCTTTCTGTATCCCATTTCCAGATTTGCTCTCAGAATTTGTATTATCATTTTGTATTTGACTGTTTATGCTGATTTCGGTCAATTTTATAACACCTTACCTACTTCTCACATTTAATAAATTCAATCAAACAACAACAAAAAGGATAATAATCACATACAACATTCAACTCTCCAATAAGGACTGAACATGGATCTTACTAATTATCCCTCCTTAATGAAACAAGTGGGAATAGTGATCTCCTAAGTTTTTAGTTTGCATCTCTACACTAAGAATCCTATTCCCATCCATTTCAACATTAAAAACATTGATCCTTGGTAAATATAATTATCATTAACCCAGCTCCTTGCAATACCTCCCTCCTCCAACTGATGATGCATATTTCAATTAAGGAAATTCTATATTGGGTAGAAATTCAAGTGCAAAATAGGTGTCATCTTTTGTTTTAAGCTTGGGATTGTGGATTAGACGACAAACCACCACACAATTGTCATTAACGTGCAGGAGTTACCAAGGTTGATAAAGACAAGGATAGCATTAACTTCTTGGTTTTATAAGTTCAATTCAATGGAAACATTGAAGCAAGCAAATTTTCAATGACTTCATTGAATCCTCACAAAATATTGCTCTTTCAGCAAGAAAGGTGGAGGTTTTATTTGCAAGAATTGCAACATACCACATCAAAACGAAAAGGCTCACAAATCTCCTTAACTGATTCGACATCTTGCAGTCACATTGACCATTCAAGAACGAAAAGTTGTTTGAGGCTTGCAATTGCTTGAGGGCAAGCAATTCTAGGTAGGGAGGACTGTAATGTCCCCATTTTGAGAAAAAATGATTTGTAATCGATTAACCCAATTTCCATGTTTTCTCATAAGATACTCGATGAGTTGGGGAGAAATCCAAGCTTCTTGGAGTGTTCAGGGTTGTTTAGCAATAACTTTAGTTCTTGGCAATGAGCTTAGTTGGTATTTGCTAGCCTTGTGAC
The DNA here is from genome assembly GCA_018584345.1 of Thuja plicata. NCBI lineage: Eukaryota > Viridiplantae > Streptophyta > Pinopsida > Cupressales > Cupressaceae > Thuja > Thuja plicata. Next base: position 1,075,456 of record MU226746.1, on the reverse strand, counting down.
ACTTTGAAAATCAATTTTTGAGTCATTGTGAGCTCTCCAAACTTCTTTGAGGGCCATGTTATTTTTAGTAAATCACCTACTTCCTTATAATCATCACCCAAAAACTTCAAGATCACTTTGGAATGATCAAAATTGCATTCTTACATCATTTTGTTACTTTCAACAGCTCAAGTAATTTAATAATATTAATCCATTATTCACTTATATAGTCAAATGTTGAATTATTAAAAAGGAAAACTTAGTGTAATAGCTCGTTGAAGAAGTGTTAAGTTGTGTTTCAAGTTGATACCTATATAAAGGGGCCTTTTGCATATGATAAATACTATGATTTTTCAAAAAACGACATTTCTGAGGATAATGAAATTATTATTTTCAAATAATTGCTTTTTTCCCTCTAGAAAAGTTATAAAATGAGGCTGAGATATTATTTGCTTTGTTGATGGAGAGATAAGTTCTTCTGTAATTTCTTGAGTACAAAAACCCTCTCAAAAATTTTAGTTTTGGGGATGTATAAACCCCCTAGCTAGTTAGAGCGTTTTTATAAAGACATCATCAATATGATGTAGAGAAGGGTTCAGATTTTGGGTTCCAGAGATGGACATTTTTGGGTTGTATTTGAAGATGCAAGATATTGATAATAACTTGTTGAATGTCAACAAAATAATTTGGCATAATCTAGAGGAAGACTAGTGGAGTTTGTAGTTGTTGGGCCATATGTAATGTCCCAGTTTTTATGCCATAGTATTTGTCAGCAGTGGCCAGTTTATGAGGTTTTCTTAAGGTTTCCAAGCGGGTTGGAAGAGATAGTGCATACTGGAAGAGTTTAGTTTAAGGTTTTCTTGGCCACTAGCAATGGTTTGGAGTTCAATTGGTGCTCTAGTTTGTGATAACACTATTTGTAGTGTTCTAGGTTTTTCTAGGTTTTTTTGGGTTTGTTCCCCTATGTCCTTAGGGGACACTTCTATTTATAGTAAGTTCTTTTTTCAGCACTAATCTTTATAGCTTTTTTGGGGTTTTCTCTCCTTAGTCCTTGGAGAACATGGCTATCTCCAGTTGGTTCTCGTTTCAACACCAATCATCATCCTTAAGCATCAGTTATGTTCTTGCATGATGATTTCCATTTTTGTTGTCTTCACGAGTTTTTTGTAAGGTGGTTGATAACATTTTAATATTTGCACTAGAGTAAAAAAGTGAGGTTTAATTATTCACTTTAGTGTTTAAATATTAAAAAGATATTTTTTGATCCACAAATTGGACACCTAGCTGATGTGGGGGACTCTAGTTGTTTTGAAACATAATTGGCGCTTTTTTGACAGAAAATTAAATATTTAAATTTTCAAAAGACCTTAATAGTTAATTCCCTCCAAACTCTATAAATCCCAGTTTTGGCTCTCATTTCTCTCATTTAGATGTTACACACATAACAAGATGATGTTGGAATGAACAGAGAAGTTCTTCCGATATTGATTAAGGACAAAAACCCTCATCCAATTAAACTAGTTTCAGTAGGGAGAGATCCTCCCTAGCTGGTTTGATTTTTTCACACAGGAAACACATTGGTTTCATAAAACAAAACTTTGTGGGTTTGCTATTTAGTAATTAGCAAAGATTTTGAATTGTTTTTTGGTGGTGTTTCAAGTGCTCTTAATGCTGGCCATACAACTGAGGGTTCAGAGCAATGCCCTAGTTTAGAACCTTCTTTTGGCATTAAAAAAAATTAAGAAAGGTTTAAATTTGTGGGCACTTAATCACACATTTTTCCAAAGCAAGGTGACAGGATATGATGGTTGTTTAACATTTTTTGCTGCACATTAGTTTGTATATTGGAGGGATGAACCATGTTTATTGGTGATCTTTGTTGAGAGTTTTCCTCCTTGTTTGAGGCTACAGCAGTTCATTATCAGCCCAGATATTACTCAGACTGGGGTTTGAGCAGATCTAAAACTGAAATCAGTTTAATTACTTGTATTGTATTATCAGCTGGGTGCATTTATGGGTTTGTTACAATGGTAAGACGATGGTATACCCCTTGAAGAACTGTTAAATGTGTGAAGGTGAAGAGATAATTATATTTTCTACGATACTGAGACTGGAAATCACCAACAGTTTCCCTAAAATGTGGGTAAAATGTGATTTTGAGGACAATATTTCTCTATTAAACCCTGTATTCAACCCCTGTTGAAGGCCAAAAAAAATTCAGTGATTTTTACAATGATTTTGGCAGGTTCGTTTTGATTTTTTTCCCTTTCTTTTTTAGTAAGTATTTAAAATGTTTACTATTTTCATAGTGTGCATAGCCTGTCAAATTTGAATCAATATTGCCCTCTAAACTCGACTAAGACCTCACTGACAAAATCCAATAGCACCCTGTTTTAGCACAGGGGTTCACCCCAGAGTGCAAAGGTAATTTTGCAAGCCCGTGTTGATACAGGTCTCATGTTCGAATCCCACTGACCGATGACTGCCGCAGGTTGATTTGACAGGCTGCCAGCTTAGTGACGTACATTCTGGTGCTGACGGGGCACTGTTGATGTGTTGGCATCAGATTTGGTTGTTGTTTCCGCTACCGGTTGGTGGAAACGTACTCTCAACAGCTGGAGAGATAAGGTGTCGGCCAGGGAGATATAAGGAGGGGTCGTCGCTGTTGGAGGTATTGGACTGCCGGCATGGCGGGGGGCTGTGTGCTGTCGCAGGGAGAATTTGGACGGATAAGGAGACTATCGACAACAATGGAGAGATAAGGAACTCCAAGCGTGGAGAGATAAGGAGAGTTTGAGAGGCAGTACAAACTGAGTAGGATATATCTAGGAGGCATTAATGCCTCGACAACCACATTAAAAAAATATCACCACGGGGATGGGGTCCCCCAAATGTGATCCCATTGGCTCAAAGCTCCAGTCAAAAGCGATTACCGATAAAAAAAACATCCAATAGCAACAAAACTCACATTGGAAGAAGAAATTTTTAAAACTTGTAATTCTTTACATGCCTAGATATGAAATTTATGACAATGATTTTCAAAGGATTATCATCATACATTCATAACCATTATCAGTTAGTAGCTAGCTATTGTATCCAATGTTCAGCATCCGGCTTCGCATGATGATTCCATTTTGTAATCCATATGTATTCAATGATCAAATTTAATAGAAAACACTTCCTTATGGTTTTTTAGACTCGTTTGATACAATTTGTCATTGGATTTTGTAAAACAAATGATTTTTTAATTACCATACCTTTTGTCATCCCCTATTGTCCAATAAAATGGCCTTGAAAAAATATTTCCCAGAAACACATCGCTTTTCCCCTTCTGGAAAACATGGTGGAACATACAATATCTCCTCTTTTGTACTCTATTGTGCAACAATATTTTACGCAAATCTTCTATACCAAAACTTACAATCACTTTTTCTTCTTACTACTTTATTTATTCAAAAAAGCAATATCTTTTTAGTTTTTGTTCCATGCACGAAACACCCCACAAGATGTCAAGATACATAAGGTGATGTTCCCTGCATGTTGGCTTAATCTCTCGGATGACTTGTCCCAATTAAAAAAACCGTATCCTTAAGGCATGCATGCCTTTGTTTTCCAGAGGCTATTAAATGCCTGGTTTCTGAAAAGATATAAATAAATAAAATGCCGCTACATATGCAAATAATGCAGTGTTATGTTAGCTGTAAGTGACCATATGTTCATATTACCTGGCAATGCATCCCTGATGATTCCCACTGAGATCAAAGCTGCCCTTGCCTTCCTATGAAATTCATTGACTCTTTCCGAATCTTCAGATAAACAATGTGGAGGTAAAATTGGCGCACCACCCTGCAAATTATTTTTAAAAAAAGAAAGAAACTATTTTTATCTTATCTCAGCATACGTAAAAAACACAATTGCATATGAGATAGAATTCAGCTATTTTACTTGTTCCATGATAGCCCTGTACATCATACTGAGGGCTTTCTTTCCATAAGCACTGTCATAATTATATGCACTCAAAGATGGCCCTGCCCTGCAAATAAATTCTTGTAATGGCCAGATCAACAATATGTTTAACACATCAAAGCATAAAAGGCCCAACCCATAAATATTATCAATTGAAGAATAACTGCTTCAATAAAGACTCAATATTTAATGCCCAAATAATAAGGTAATGATAAATTACTCTTCATAACTAAATGTGTCATAAATACATCAGCTATGTAAAATTTACAACAACCAAAATAAGTTCAAAACATCAGTCCAAAAACATACCTACGATCACCTTGTGTCAATGCCCCAAGAGTTTCCAGCCTTTTAGCAACAATGGAAGCAAACCGACGCTCTCCTCCCAAATTCGTAAAAACTAATCTGTAAACGTTTGAAGAAAATCAACTGGCATTCCATAATTTTCAAGTCCATAAATTTTCAAGGACAATATGAGAACACAATGCTCTAAGATTATCAAGACGAGTATATATTCTACCTAGATAATTCTTTTTTTTAACTACCACCCTAGATTTCTTGATTTTAACAAGAAGATGACAAATTAAACCAAATTTACAAACAAATGAATCAAAAACCAATGATGAAATCAATTAGTTTAAACCAACTAGATTAGTTCCAAGCAAATACTATCTATCCAAGTTTACAAAAAAAAGGAGAACAAAGAGAAAGAAAAAGGATTCAGATAGGCCTCTGTCAAGAAAAAAGTAACACTATGTTTAAATACCCCACCTGTATGCATACATTCAATAAGTTAACCACCATAACAATGTGTAGATTACATTTGGCATATGGCAATCATAGTATGCTAATGATATAATCTTCAAAACTCAACAAGCTAGATGATCATTAGAAATTACTCATACCAATTTCCATTAACAAATCATAAACAAAAAGAGCAAGAAATATAATTGTTACTAACTTGGATAAAAAATATCAGAATTTCCAACCCTTACATAGTATCTATCATATACGCATATTGAGAAATATTTCTGCAAGTAGGTACAAACTAAAGCTATGTAATTAAAACTCAACAATTATATAAAGAAACATGAAAGCTTATAAACCCCGTGAAATGACCACCCCTACGTTTTCCAAATAATCTCAAATAAAAACCAGGCAACAGGGAGTCTCCCATACACATTCTGATCACCCAAATCTCAAGATGCGCAAGGTGAGAGCATACAAATGCTTAGGATCACACTTTTATTCAACCTATTGCTGTAATGAATGCCGTGCAAATAAGTATGTATTAACCAAGCATCCACGATGGCCATATGCCACGCTTTTTCAACGGAGTGTAAAAAATGCAACACAAGCATGTACAAGGCAGCTAAGCCAACCACTTCTATGCTTCTTCAGTGGAGTGCATGATAAACAAAATGAATGTGCAAATTACTAGCATGAGTAAAGCCTTAATTCAACCAAAATGTTCAATAATACCAGGTCTGGCCAATTATGAACTGTACATGTATTGGCGGTAAACCGTCCAATATTACAATATGAGAAATGCATCCACAAAAGCAATCAATGGTACAACTATCCGGAAATTACAAACATATAATGTTGCAACAAAGATTAAGTGATTACAATGACTAACAAGAGCTGCAATATTACCTTATATTTCTGATCTTCAAACTAAAATACTGCTGCAATACAATTCATGAAGAGATATCACTATGAAACATATGAAATCTAAAAGCAAGCAATCAAACCCAAGTGAACGACAGCTGGAGTAGATGATGAAGCAATGAAATCACTGAAGTAACACTAAAACTCGTTGTCAAACACTTATACACGGGTCTGCTATAAAATAGAAGGCAATATGAACATCCTGTAGAAATCACTCAAATAACACAATGAATCATACCCATCACTGCTTAAACACTGTAGGTGATGTTGGAACACTGAACTCACTGAAAACTCACTGCTTGCTATAAAATTTGTAATATGCAAATCTGAGATCTGAAGCAGCTATGAAGAGGTCTGAAGCACCATCAAACCCTGGTGCCACACACCCCAAACTCCTTGCACCATAATTTGAGCAATACTAAATCATCTCATAATGAATCTCTACAACGAACATCTACATACAATCAAGAATCACTCTAGAACAATTTGCAAACTAACTAAGAAACCCACACACATGCCATACTCCAGCATTGGCACGCCCTCCATGTAATGATACAACCATTTCAGTAGGGTAATTCAACACTCTACAAAATCTCAACACATTAATCAAACCAAAACTTCAACATATATCAGCAAACCTCAAAGTGTTTGCAAAAAACAACAAACTCCACTGAAGCTCCAATCTGATTTCTAAAGTGAAACCGCCATAAACCAGCTAGCGAGGATCTTTCACCACCAAAACCAACAAATCCAAGAGGTTTTCATCCTTAAGAGTTTTTTGGAAGAAGGAAAGTTCTCTCCAAATGCAGAAGCAAAATCAAATTTATCAACAATCCAAACAATGAGCCCTCAACCTCCTTTTATAACTTTTTGAAACAATAAAATATTACTTGTTTCTTTATTCGCTCTAAGACTTTATAAAATAAATAATTTCCATAACTCCTTTTATAAAATTAAACAATTAACCTTACGGATCATTTTTGACATTTTTGAGGAAAAATAATTTCCATAACTCCTTTTATAATATTCCCAACATCAGACAAATTATGTGAAAAATTAATTAAATAAATCAATAATATATCCAAGTTAGGGAAAGCACCCAAATGATTAAATTTTGCTATTTTGCTCATACCAATGTGATGTTGAAGACTAGGAACGATGATCGAAGGCAGCAAGGAAGCTTTCTAAAAATATGTAATATGCAGCACTATTCTGATCTGATTTTTTTTGTTTGATTTTTTGAATGCGTTTTTTGAGGATGGTTTGAAGAGAGAAAATAGAATAGAAAGGCAGATATATATTGCAAAGAAATAACAGAAATAATATAATGAAATCCTTAAACTTAATCACTCAAAATCTGATACAAATCTGAAAATGAAATGATATTGTAAACTGCGAATACCCAGATGATTAAGTCAGATTATAAGCACGAATTCAACATACCCATTTGCTGGAATTGAATATAAATTTTTCCAGCAATTATAATCAGCAAATACAAAGTGTTTTCAAACCTAGCTCGCATCAGCACATTACCAAAATGCCACGGATGGGTCTGTTATGCAGCAACAGCAATAAATACAGCAATGAACACAATTGCAAAACTCCCCAAACTTCTCACAACAGTCGCTATAAATTAGATTTGCAATATTGACCACTGAAGATTTAATTAATAACTTGCAATAAGCTCCAATATGACTAGTGTAATGAAGCCACTCCCAATCCTCCACATTGTATTTCTCAACAATGTGGAGAATATCGCCACCAAGTGTCTATGTCCTCACAAACCAGCAATAAGCACAATCTCCTTCAAGAAGAGAAGCATGAGCAATAACAATTTTCAACATACCCAAATGAGAGCCCCGATCCTCCTTTTATAGCTTTTTAGTTGCTTTTTTGAAAAAGTACCCTGTTGTTTTTCTATTATTTTTTCAAAACCAAATTTTTACAAGACAGTTTTTCGCTATTTTTTCAAGAATGCTTCTCACTATTTTTTCGGGAACATGTTTTTGATATTATTTCTAGAAGCTTTTTCACCATTTTTTGGGAGTGTTTTTTTCAGCTATTTTCCAGGAATGCAGTTTCACTATTATTTCGTGTGTTTTTTTCAGCTATTTTCCAGGAACGCGGTTTCACTATTATTTCGAGAGTGTTTTTTCACTATTTTTTCAAGAATATTTTTTGCTGTTATTCAATAAGAATCACTTCCCTTTTTAATTTCCCAATGTAGCATTTACTAATAAAGACCCATCCATTAAAATAAATCACCTAATATTTCGCCTTTATAGTCCCTTCATTAAAGAAATAAATTAAAATAACCAAAAAGTTAAATATTTAATTTAACTTTGTAAATCAATAGCTTATCATTATTCAATACCTCCGAACTATATCAAATCTCATGACAAACATAAAAAACCAACTCCGCCGACATTACTAAAAATAGCAACTAACTTTGTCGATGTTCATCACTGACTTACTTAAAATAGCAAATATAGGAGAAAGTGTCTAGGAAGGCTCCAAAAAAGGGTGTTACACTCCATATACCCGCCTGAACAAGAAATTGCTCTTGTCAACACCTCTAAGATTCCCTAAACCCACTCATTAACCTATGGGAATCTCATGAATAGGCTAACGGTCTCTTCAAACCAGAATGGCTTAGGAAGGGGACATTACAGTCTGCCCTCCCTGAAATTGCTTGTCCTCAAGCAATTCCAAATTAACTCCACAATCAGTATGCTGACAAAACTAAAACTGTAGATGATCCCAGGGTCCCTAGTCAACCTCGGAGATCTACTGCACCATTTCCTCCACACACTATCATGTTAAACACACACTGTCATGTTGAACACCTATACAAGAGACTTCCTTAAACTAACCAGAAAGAGGAACAATCCAAAACTGCCAAAATTTCATCAACTCCTCAAAGAATTGCCCTTCCAAAATCTCAATTTGAGGCACCATAGGAGGAAGCTCAAGAAAGTCATCATAAAATATCTCATTTCCAGCAACCAGAAAGAGGAACAATCCAAAACTGCCAAAATTTCATCAACTCCTCAAAGAATTGCCCTTCCAAAATCTCAATTCGAGGCACCATAGGAGGAAGCTCAAGAAAGTCATCATAAAATATCTCATTTCCAGCAACCTGCACTCCTCCAAAATAAGTGCTACTAAAATCAAATTTGCTGCTCCAAATATATGTGCAAGATGATTACAAGCAGTAACACAGATTGGGTGCCCAAATATCCAACCAACACTAAAACTAAATAGCTAAATCAATCATCATCTACATTTGAGACTCAAAATTATATTCATCATTAAACTAATTAGACTAAGAGTCCTCAAATCTGCAGCTATGCTAGTCTGAATTTTCAAGTTGCAACATTTGAAAGGAATAATTGTCACTGCAAAATTGAAAAATCTTAGCCAAAATTAAATTTTTGCTTATACCCCTAGCTAGAAGTGTCTTTCCAAAAGTACCAACTCGGTAGGAGACCAAGTCCTATTCATAATCACCTTTCAGTCCAACTATAGTAACTGAAATGGACTTCTATGAATTCTGAAATAAGAGGTAACAACAACGACAATATCACTATTAGAGTCCATAACCTCCAATGGAATGTTTCTTCCATCATCACTAATCATTAGTAGCCAATGAAAAAGACCTTGTGTATAAGTACCAACACAAAGAGTAACTCAACCATGTTGACGGTGCACTACTATTCATAATCTGCGTTCACTCCATCTATAGTAACTGAAATGGACTTCTATGAAATCTGAAATAATAGGTAACAGCGACAATATCAATTTTAGAGTCCATAACCTCCTGTGGAATGTTTCTTCCATCATCATTAATCATTAGTTGCCCTTGAAAAAGACCCCGTGTATAAGTAACAACACAAAGAGTAACTCAACCATGCTGACGGTGCACTACTCTGAGGTCCTAAAAATAGGGCCTCATACTCTGCAGTATTATTAGTACATTGAAAAGCCAGCAGAAATGAGTACTTAAAAGTTGTACCTGATGGGGATATCAATAATATTCCTGCTCCAGATCCTTCTTTAGAGAAAGCACCATCAAAATACATTTTCCATATCCCATCCTCTTGTAAGATTAATTCTTTGCTCAAAGAATCAACTTCTTGATCTTTCTTTTCATCCTGTTGCATTCTGAAATTTTCCATATCTATGTCTATGCAACAATTGATATGAGTATCCAAGTTAGCACTTGGGGATGGGTTACTGAAGTTGGATGATGATTCCAGGTAATTCCTTGAGGGATGGAGTTAGAAGACTCGTCTTTGATCACCATGAGCATAGAGGAGAGAATAAAGCTGAAAATAGATGAAAGAGGAGCAAGAAGGTGTGACGAGAGTTGGGAAGAAGGTGAAAATCTAATTGAGTTAAAACCAAGAAAGGGAGATGGAGAACGAATAAGAAAAATTGAAATCTGATGGAGATCGAGGTAATTCCTTGAGGGGTGGCGAAATCCGCCATCCCCCAAGGATAAATTTATCCTCCTCCATGCAACTGTAATGTCCCCTTTCCTTCCTTAGCTTTTCCAGGAGCGTGGTTAGCTTATCTCTCCATCCCAGTAGGCTAATTATCATTTTGGTAGGGATGTCTCGTAATCACGGGTTGTGTTGTGGCGACTTGGCGTGAGACCTCTTTTATTTTGGTGAGCCTTGGTTTAGTTGTCAATATTATAAAGTTTATTTAAGTAACTTGGCAACTATACCATAATGTTTTCTTGTGTTGTAATAACTTTATTTTAAGCACTACCTTTATCATATAAATGTTGAACGCACAATGGTAATATTTTTAAGTCTATTTTTATGTGTTGAGCGCTCCATCATAGTGGCTCTGCTTTGTAATGCTCCATCGGAAGGAGGAATAAGGATGGCATCTTACATGGAGGAGGGGGGATGAAAATTTTGTGAAGATTAAATCCTTGTAAGTCACTCTGTGACTGCAGTGTTCTAAGGATAAAAGACCTTCAGAACTAAGATTGGACGCCACACCAATCTTTCGTGGGAGTTCGCTTCAGAGCTCTCTAGTGTGCTTAATCTGGTTGAAGAAAACGATGGAAATGGATGATCATTTTCAAGTGTTCTGAGTTACTCTTTGGTTGTCAACTCGTGAGACTGAGGTCATTTCTTGTTAGGTGTTGTGTTACATATTTCTTGGTGCCACTGTGAACTGCAAAGAACTGCGCAATTGGTGACGGCATTCCTTATGCATGGATGTTTGATAATAATGCCTATGACGAATGTGTGACTGGTGTAATTGTTGATATCATGCCATGAGGATTTATTGACATGTGAGTGGGACGCAGGTGGAGAAAGTATAAGGTGGAGTCGCTGGATAAAATATTCAACTATTCCCTTTGTTCATGCAAGCTTAGCGCCTAGTCTACGTCAGATTTACAAGGGAGGAAGGAATCAACCACCAACAGAGAAACCGACTCCGACTATAGTTGTGAAACGAAAGACGAAAGCCCCAGGTGCCGTTTATAAATCATATTGTCATTGTTACTTGTTTTGTCTTTGTAACGTGAATTTTGAGTAATTGTTTCAAGCTAAATATGTTGTGAATTGATGGTATGAACATCCTGTTGTGTATTAATCTTCTGGGTATTGTGGCTTTTGATTTGATAAATCTTTCTTTCCCACTAGGAGCCAAAAGGTTCATACTTGTACTTATAATATTTATGCTGCAAGTTATGTTTGAGCGGACACGGGAATTATTTGCAACCTTAAACTGAAACCAATTCTAACAATAAGTCTGAAACAAGAAATTTCCGGGAACATATCTCAGACCAGGTGGGAAAGCATGTGGATCAATATTTAGCAAGCACTTAAAAAAGTGTAAGGTCTGAACCGAACAGGGATATTACACCAACATTTCTGCCCCAAAGGAAGCCCTCACCCTACTGCACATACAAGACAGCGATTTTTGTCTAGACACGTTTAACACTTTAAAAAAAAATCATTTCCTATCCTAACAAAGTCGGCCTATTGGACTGAGAAAACAAGTTAATCTAAATAGTTTCATTGGCTAATCTAGATCAAGCCTGCCTATGTAGAGAAAGGTGTCACTTCATTTCAACATCGCCTATATAAGGAGAGGCCATCCAAAGACATTTTGTCACAAACTCAAAGCAATTCCTCTCTGCTGTGGCAGTGAACTACTGCTGGAAGAAACGATTTTAATTTTTTATCAGCAGTATAACAGTGAACTCCCCTTCAGTCAGCAGCAAATTTGTCATAGGAGCAATGAGCTTCTCCTTGATCATCAGCGAAATTCATTTAGAAGGGGCAGCTAATTGTCTAATGATGGGGCAAATCGACTTGCAAGTGGCAGATCAACATAAGGGAAAGACCAAGATTTTTAGAGGGCAGTACTACTGGGTGAATTTGAGCATACTGCTCTCAAATTAGACATAAGGGGCTGAGAGAAACAAAATCTAGGCATGTTTTCATGATGAAGGGCTTGTATAAGCTTTAATTCTTGGTGAAATTTAGTTTCTGATTGTAAGATGATAAGCAAAATCTGATTATACATTTAAGAAATTTATGAAGATTGCATAAACTTTTAGATTTCCTCCCTTTTATTTATCAATTTTGAGAGATTAATGCCTTTTCTTTCTTGTTTTGCAAGGTGAGTTGCTGATGGAGAAGCTTGGAAGGCAAAGTGAGCAAGGAGATCAAGTTCTACCTCAAGAACTTCAAGACTTCAAGTGGATGCCTCATTGTCAAGCTCAAGATTTCAAGCAAGAGGGATGTTCAAAGACTTTCAGATTAGAAGAAATTTCAAGTCAAGTTATCAAACTGCAATTCAAATTCAAATCAAGAACAAGATAGGATTCAAGTTCACCAAATCTACATGTGGAAGAAATTTTCATCAACTTAAATTTCCTCCGGAAATCCAAGTTTTCTTTAAGGGAATCCAACCACATTGAGGACTCCATCACTTCGAAGAATCAAAAGAAGTATCAAGTATAAGTGAGTTCAAGTCAAAGCAATGGGAAAATTTCCACAAAACATGAAGAAGATTTGAGAGGATGAAGCAATTTGGGAATATGCCATCACTACTGAGAGCTAGACAATGTTGAGTATCAAGAGACATTTTCCCTTCATCAAAAAGATTGATCAAGTTAACAAGATAAGGATGATGAGGTGGCACCTAGTTGTCTTCTCCAATCATAAAATCCCAATTTCAAGCACAGTCAATCAAATCATGCCAAGTGTACAATTTTCTCATTGGCTATCGAAAGCTTTGTAATTTTCTTATTGGCCCACAATGTAGTGCCCTCGTGTAATTGGTTGGCAATTTGGCAACCCTAATTAGGGTTTGTAGGGATGAATCTCGGCCCTTCATCTTAAATCGAACTTGGCCCTTCGTTGTAATTGAATACCTATAAAACGCCACGGCCTTCTCATTTGTAACAGTTAGTGAGACAGTTAGTCATGAGGTAGAGAGAGCATTAGAGTAGGAGAAGAGAGCTAGAAGTAGAAGTAGGTTAGCTAAGGGAGAGACTTGATCACATTGTTGCTATAATGCTATCAAAGTGATTGATGATTCATTGTTGGTCTTCATGGTGAATTATTTAATATTGCTTTGAAGTGTTGCATGGTTTTCTCAATCCTCACTTGGGATAGATTTCATTTCATGTTGTTTAGAAGCAGCTTAGTTGGATGAAAGAAATTGTTGATGTTTACTTGTTTGACTCGAATATAAACTAGGCCACTAGCCTCTTGCTGATTGTATGTGTGTCTTGTGTGGTAAGCTAGTGTTTGTAATTAGCTTCAATTGATATTCAATCTTTAGTTTGCATCCATTGATGGGATGGAAGAGGAGATATTGATATGAAAAATCATTTAGTATACCTTAGAAGCTTACACTAGGTGGGTGGAAGTCGCTAATAAAGCCGCATCTAGTAGAGTCCGAGTTCATTCACACTTCCTTGCATCCATAGGTAGAAGTAGAAGTTATAAGTTTGAATTTAAGATGAGAGTTGAACAATTGGAAATTTAAAGAAGCCATATTTTGATTGCACATTGTGAAGCTAAATCTTTAGAAGTGCAAGCAATTGATATCCATTGAATGAATAGCGTAAGTCCCCTAAGTGATTACCAGCAAATCACATCATTTCAACTGAGCGAGTGTCCACAATTGAAGGGAACCTTGAAGTCATTTCATGATCTTACTTTGCAAGCTTAGCGTGAGAGATGACCTTATTTAAGAGAGAGTTGGATAATTGATATTTCATCTTGGAGTACCCAAGTATTCGATTTTGTGTGTTGTAGTGGAACAAAACTCATATCAACATGTCCCAACACAACCAATTAGAAATATGAAGCACCTATTCAATAGTTACAAATGAACTACAAACAGCAGGTTTGAAGTTAAGAAACATCAAAGTCTCATTTAACAATCTCTCAAAAAGATGTCTCCAAAGCCATTTCAACATTCTTAATTGTGTATCTTGAGTCCATTAACAGATCCTCAAAATTAAGCAATACAATCTTGAACTAGGTGGTTCTTTTTTTCAAAATTATCAGCATTAATTATATCCTTCATCTCATTGAACTAGGTAGTTCTTTTTTTCAAAGTTATCAGCATTAATTATATCCTTCATCTCATGACAAATCAAATCATATGTAGATAAAGGATTGCTGTCCACAATCATTAAATTAGCATTTTCTTCATACCGTTCATTGATGACATCGAAAATCTCATGTGTCTCTTCTAGTTTTGGTTGATCATCATTAGATGCTGATCCACCAAGAGTACCACTATGAAATTTGTTTGTAAAACCTGTTATAGCAGAAATATCATGGCTGCAACTAGCATATTCATGTGAAGGTTGATCCTCCAAGTTCCAAAGTTTAGATTATTGATGTAACTCCCAACCCTATCACCATATTGAATTTCTTTAGTATGTAAAATGTTGGAATCGTTGTGCCCCATTTCCTCCAAAAGGAATTCATCAATCCCTTCTACCATTGTTTTTATCTCCATCACCCTTGCACAAGCTTCTTGTTCCTTGGTTGTAGTTGTAACAGATATCTGATTTTCTAATTTGTATAGAGAAAAATGAACCATACTTAGCTGGTAGCAAAGATCATCAACCTCCTTTTTCTTGTCCTCTGCAAACTTGATAACAAGGTCCCTATCCTAAGCAATTGCAAGCAATCTTATATCATCCCTTCCAATGCTTCTTTAATTGTATGTAGTTGTGCAGTAATGACTCCACTTGAAATTCCTATTTGCCTCTCCTCAATTTGGGTTTTCAAAATAACATCTTCTAAGTATTTATGAGAATCATTTGCCTTTCTAAATACATGCACAATCTTCTCGTCTAAGACCACTAATCTATCCTTCAAAACCTGCCATGCTAAAGGTGTTTGTTCAAATTCATCTAGAGAACATAGGCTGTCACATATTAAATTTTCTGATTTATTCTCAACTATAGGAACATTATCACCATCACACTCATTTTTTCTCTAGATGGTGTCATGCACTCTTCATGTAGAGATAATGGGACAGCATTATGATCACACATGGACTCATCAAAAGAGTTTTTCTCTTCACAAGTTTTATCAATAATGATTTGGAGGTTACCAATAAAGACTTTTGTCTACCCCTCACCTATAGCATTTGATTCTTCCTCCACAACATCAACCTGATGTCAAGTTGTGTTGGTTTATCTTTCTTGTTGCTTGCACAAACCTCTTTTGTTGTCATAGTGAAATCGGGTCCTTTGATATTGTCAAAGTATTCATCTTCACTAGTGGAAGCATAGGAAGAATTAGCTTCATCCCTAATTTGGTGAGCATCAAAACTAATAGAAGCAATTTCCTCTTCCTAAGCCTTCTGAAATAATGGCATGGGAATACAAAAATTTCCAGTTGGTTCAAAACTAGTACATCCGTCAACTGAGATATCCAAATTGATAATGGGATAGTCTGTCTAATACTTCTTTCCAATTTCACCTTCCATTTTGCCTGTGCATTGGTGATTATGCCCTTGGAGCCCTTGGCAAGAAAAAGAGAGATTTTGCCTTTGTAATTCATTCTTGCTCTTATTTGAAGATCCTAAAACTTGTAAACCCAATGAAGTTAGCTCCTCTTCAATCAATAGTTTCTTGAACTTCGCTCAATTGTATGCTCAACCAATCTCTTGAGAACTCAAAAGCAATAGGTGATATAGCCCACTCCTTCCTCCAAATGGCCAACAAGTCTAATTAGCAATTGCATCCTAGTTCTCACATTGTCTTAATGGTGTTTATTACTTTTGGTTAAGAAGCATTGAAACATTTAAAGAATCAAATCATTGCATTTAAGATCAATCATAATGACAAATGAACTGACTCTTCACTTAATTTCTAAAATATTACCCTGACTACCAAAGATAGGGCCTTGAACATCATGTAACCCATGAAAGCTCTCAACAATCAGCTGTCGAATCTTCCTCATTATCTCATCATTATATGATGCTTAAGGAGCTATACTCTTGTGATCTCTTTGGGACAAGAGGCAACTGCGAGTCTTACATCTTTAGGAGGATGCTCTAAAAACCTATGTAGGACCAAAGCGAGCATTGATGGTTTCAAGGCCCAATTCAAAAGCCTCGAATCTGATTGGTCTACCTAAGACAAATACGAGTCTAATTCCTCCAACTTAGAGAGAACACAATTAGAAAATTTCATGGACTCCAATCCTAATCCAATCATATGGAGCCAATTTCCTAGTTCCTTTTCTTTATACAAATCTCTCTACTGAACATAATTAAATGTATCACTGACTTCTTTTGAGAAAGGACTCATTCTTTGATTTTCTATCGGCTTCATTATTTTGTCTGAGTTAAACTTTCCTTTCCAATCATTAGAGTTCCCAACAGGCTGGCGAGAAGATGTTTGTGCTCTAATACCATTGTAATACGCAACTTTGTTCTAATCTGATTTTTTTGTTTGATTTTTTGGATGCATTTTTTTACAATGGCTTGAAGAGAGAAGATAGAATAGAAGGGCAGATCTATATTGCACAGAAATACCAACAATAATATATAGAAAGCCTTTAAGCTCAATCACCCAAAATCTGATACAAATCTGAAAATGAACTAATAATGTAACTGTGAATACACAGATGAATAAATCAGATTATAAGCACAAATTCAACACGCCCATTTGCTGGAATTTAATATAAATGTCTATAGAATTATAATCAGCAAATACAAAGGGTTTTCAAAGTCAAACCCTAGCTCGCATCAATACATCACCAAAATGCTACGGTTAGGTCTATTATGCAGCAACAGCAAAAAATATAGCAAGAATACACTTGCGAAACTCCCCAAAAACTCACAATAGTAACTATAAATCAGATTTGCAAGATTCACCGCTAAAGATTGAAGTAATAACTCCAAATAAGCTCCAATGTGACTCACGTAGTCAAGCCACTCCCAATCCTCCAGATTGTATAAATCAACAGGGAGAATGTCACCTGCAAAGGTTCCCCTCCTCACAAACCAGCAAGAAGAAGCACAATCATCTTTAAAATATGAAGCATGAGCAATAACAATTTTCAACATGCCCAAATGACAGCCCAATTCTCTTTTTATAGCTTTATAGCTGCTTTTTCAAAAAAAAAAATGTTTTTCTGCTATTTTGGGGGGGACTTCTTTTTTCCACTATTTTCTCGAGAATGCTTTTTCACTATTATTTCAGGAATGTTTTTCACTATTTTCCAGGATCATTTTTTTCTATTATTATTTTGGGAATACATTTTTTCTATTATTTCCGAAGTGCTTTTTCGCTATCCTAAGTCACAAGGTTTGAATTCGAGTTTGTGTTCAACAACAATAAAATTCAAATGAAGTTCGGCAAGGAAAAAATTCGAAAAAAAAATCGACATTAAATTCACCTTATATACATTTAATTTTTTAAATCTAAATAATATATCTCCAAAATTATTAAAAGAAAAATAATAGTTAATATTTAAAACATCCAATAAATTTTATTTTAAAAAACATTAAAACAAAATATATAACTTTTTGAGTTTTTACTCTAAAAAAATGAAAAAATTATAAATTCTCTTTTAAAAACATAATATAACTTTATAAACATAATACTCTAAACTTTATTTTGAATTTTTAAAATAAAATAAAATATACTAAATTAAGTTTAAATAATAAAAAGTTAATATTAAAAGGTAAATGAAAATAAATAATATTAAATTTAAAACACTATAATGTTAATTTTTTAATAAAATTTTCAGATAATAAAATAAGTCATTTTTTATATACATTAATTACAAAAAAATTAAGAATGCATGCTTATTTTATAAAACATTAAAAGCTAAAAACATAACTTAAAAAAACCTAAAACATATTAAAACCTAAAAGCAAAACTTTAAAAAAACCTAAACTAAAAAAAAAATGCAAACACTCCAGTTGCGAAATTCGCAAATCGACACGAGGTCAAATTTGCTCCCATTTGACTCATCGTGCATTGCCCTAACTCACGCCTAAACAAACTCATTCGCATTACAGAAGCTGAAGAAATGAATAACTCGTGTAGTAATTTGCAGAAAAAATGTGTGCCCTAGCCGCTACTTCTCGCGGATGAACCAGTCAAAAACCAAAAATAAAATGATTTTCTAAAAACATTTTTTATTAAAATCTACCGTCTTTTTCATACAAATATTGAAACGATTTTTTGCGAATCTCATGTCATATATAAATGTTCACCAAATTTTGAACCTCAAGCTACAAATTCGACGAACCCTGACTTAGTCGCTATGAATTTATGAGAGCCTTTTTTGCCTTTATTCAATAAGAATCACTTCCCTTTTTAATCTCCAATGTAGCATTAAATAATAATAAAGACCCATCCATTAAAATATATCACCTTTGATTTAATATTTGGCCTCTATAGTCCTTTCATTAAATAAATAAATTAAAATAATGATAAAAAACATTTTAATTTAACTCTACAAATCAATAACTTGTCGTTATTCAATAACTCTTGGCTATATCAAATCTCATGATAAGCATCAAAAACCAACTCCACTAACATTACTAGAAATAGCAACTAACCTCGTCGGTGCTCATCACTGACTTACTAAATTGGTAAGTGTAGGAGACAGTATCCAAAAAAGCTCCAGAAAAGGGGGTTACGCTCCGTATACCTGACTGAACGAGAAATTGCTATTGTCAACACCTGCAGAATTCTCTAAACCCACACATTAGCTTACACGAATCTCATGAATAGGCTAATAGTCTCTCCATGCCAGACTACCATAGGAAGGGTACATTACAAAATACTCTACTCCAAGAAGTTTGAAGAGCACCCAAAAGGTCAAAAGTCGACTCTGAATGCGTCAAAGGGCTCCATCTAACCAATTGAGTTCAAACACAAGAACAATCGCTCTACAAGACTCATCAAATGCTTCTCCAAGAACATTGGAGCTCTCCCTAACCAGCCAGTTAGCCTCTGAAAGAGCTTGGAAGATGGATAACTATGCACAAACATTGCAAGGTGATTCGCTTGAATATGCTAGTGTGGAAGTGACACTCAACTTTGTAAGTAAAAATTTAAGAATTCGTAATGAATCCATTTCACCTTCCAACCTGCTCCTCAAGAAGTTTTGAGTGAACTCAAAAGCTCAAAATTTGATTTTGAAAGCATCAAAAGCATCCATCTAACCAACTGAACTTAAACACACAAGAACAATTGCTCTACAAGACTGCTCAGATGCTTCTCCAAAAACATTGGAGTTCTTCCTAACTAACTAGTTAGCTCCCAATAGACTTGTAAACTAGCACAATATACACAAACTTTGCAAGGTGATTTTCATTGTGCAGGATGGATATGCAGTCACAGTAGTGACCCAAGTCAAATCTGCAAGCATGGAAGTGACCCCCACCTGTGTAAATAGAAGGGCAAGTTTGTGTTTGAAAAATGGTAGGGTTAAACAAAGTTATATTGAGAAAAGAAAAGAGGATCAGCTCTTCATTAGTGGTTTTTGAGGAGAAGACAATTGTGTATTGCTATTGAAGGAAAAAGAAGCAACTTGCATGGAATGGGTCAAATTCCCAAGTTATTTCAAACATAATCTTAATCATTGATCATAGTAATTTTCCAGATGGTCCAACACAATTTCTAACTACTAAAAACACTATGAATTCTTTGCAAAAGAAACAACAATGAACTAACAAAATAAATATAATTTTAAATTATTTTAAACAATTGACAACATATTTGCTACCTTGGATTTGGCTGCTCTGATATATTGGTGATGAGATTTGGGACTTAAGCCTATGGACACACTCCAAAAGAGGAACAATATCAAATACTAATTCACAACAACCTTAGCCAACACATTCCAAGCCATACCTTGAATCCTTGGTTGTACAACACTGCATGTCCCTTCTTCATTGCCCACTACCTTTTCCATATGTTATCATCCAAGAGATTTCCACATTGCCAAATATCCAATTTCCAAGGCGAAGTTTTATAAGGGAGTTCACCAACCAACATATCCTTTCAGGTTTTTACTTACAATATTTGTTGTATCAGTCAAACTAAAAATGTTACTTTATATAATTATTCAAACATATAATTTATTCTATTTATGAACTCCTTTCCCACTCAATTGTTCAAAGGAATATAAATCTGTATTACTTTTGGGTAAAAGGTTTTATTAGATTGCACATATACCAATCCACTGTACGTGGGTAGATTTCATAATGTTAGAAAGTAAGGGATTTGCTAAAGGTGAATTTTGCTTTTGATTGTGCATATTTCTCTTCCTCTTTAGGTGATCAATGTTGTGGCCCTGTCCACGAGTGAATAGAATAAATTTAATAATGTTAGAAAGTAAGGGATTTGCTAAAGGTGAACTTTACTTTTGATCATGCATATTTCTCTTCCTCTTTTAGGTGATCAATGCCTTGGCCACGAGTAAATAGAATTAGCAAATAAAACTAGAAAGTTGTCTTACAATATGACAAATATCAATTCTCATCGGATCGGATACCTCAATGTCAATGAATCAGATAAATAGTGGTGCCAAATAGGGAGTTGGTTGGAAGAATAGATTAAGAGGAACATCAATTAAGAGGAATCAACACAAGGAAATCAACGATACCTAAAGATTTAATTAATATTAAGGAATGTTAACTAAATAAAGTCTAACTTCGACCGAACTAAGGAGGTGCGATTTGGTTATTATTAAAAGGTGTGATCTCAAGAGACATCTCTCTCCAAAAAAGCATCCTCTCCTATCAAGCCAGGTATATATCTAGGTGGACGAACATATCCAAAGACATCATGGGCAGAGAAGAGGAAAAAAGACAAGAAAGACAGATTCTAATAAAAATATATGAATAGTGATTCATTGGTATGAAAATGTCACATGATCTCAATATTTTATAATAAGTGTATTGACTCTTCATTATTTATCATTTGTAATATGTATACATTTCAGTGTTATGATATGATATAGATATACATACATTACATAGATATTTATATCTGTATATCAGTAGTTTAATATACAATTTCTTCGATAATTCATGTGTTATAATATGGAATCTATGTATATAATATGATATATGATTTCTGCCTAACATAGTTATTCATGGTAAGGGAATGGGGAGGTCACAAGTGGGAGAACGGCGATGAGGTCACCTTCTAAGCACCTCACCTCATGGTTGTGACCGGAGTATCTCCATGGGGCCAAAGGGGGACAAGTGGACTGCCTTTGGGCTTAGGAGGGATAGACTTTCAGGGCAACCTACTATGGATGACCCTTATAGACCTTACCATGGTAAATAGGTGCTCAATCATTTTAAGTCAAGCAAGTGGTGGTAAAATGGAGGAAAACGGCGATGGGATCCCACACTAGGTAGCTCGTCTCATATATAGGCAAGGGCCACATGAGGCCAAGGGGGAACAATGCATCTGCTTTTGGGCCTAGGGTGGGAGGTTACTAAGGCACCTCATCAAATCACCCTTACTTAGCACTTCTATGGTTGGGTCACCTTAGTAAACTAATGTCTTGCTCTTATTTGTTTAGTTATGAAATGTGATTATAAATAATAAACCCTAATTGTGTTGCAGGGCTTCAATCAAAGAAAAAGTTCTCTTAAACCCTAACTATATGACAAAAATTGTGATTTAGGGCAAATTTTGGATACTCGAATTTTGGGGACATTAGAGGTGGTATTAGAGCATCTTTCTTGCCATCCTATGAGGTAGTTGATGTGAACTAGCCAAAGGGCTCAAAGAGCATTGGAAAGAGACAAAAAGAAACTCACTACTGCCATGAGTGATCAAATGAGAAATGAATTGAGGGCTTTCATGGAACAAACAGCCCAAACCACTCAAGCCCTCGTGAAGCAGAATGAAAGAACTAATCAACTCATCCTTCAAGTCATTCAGAAAATAAGTAGTAATGGGAGAGATACTATCTCTGACCACTCCACAAATAATAATGGCTCTCCTAGAGTACCAAATCCAACGCCAACAAGACCCCCTTTCCTACCCAACGAAATGCCTAGCGAAAAAGAAGAAACAAACTCCCCTCCTAACAATAATATCAAGCAGATTGTAGAAGCCTACTCTAAAATTGACCCCAAACTTAGGAGGGATATCTCTTTTAGGGATTATGATGAGGCCAAAATGAAAACCACATCTAATAAGAAAAGAAAGGCACCACAAGATAGAGACCTAGAAGAAAGGGTGACTAAAATAACCCTTCCTAACTTTGACAAGTCAAGGAAAGATACGTCTCGTTAATGGGTACAAAAACTAGACACATGTCTCTCACTAAGCCCCATGATAGAAGAAAATACCATTAAACTTGAGGTACTCCACTTAACAGGGACAACCAATAAGTGGTGAAATCATGGCCTTATCAGCAAAGGTCACCAACAAATAAACAATTCTGATGAGTTCACACAAAAGCTCATAAAAAGATTCGACCGAACACACCCACAATGGTACTTCAAACAATTAACCCAACTTAAGCAAGAAGGGGCAGTGGAAGAATTTACCACTGACTTTGAAAGGCTGGTGGTCATGGTACTAGAAGTTTCTAAAGAAAGGCTTTACTTACCTATTCATACAAGGATTGAAAGAATCGATCAGAAGCATGGTGAGCACCTTGGACCCAACAAACGTGGAAGAGGCAATCCAAAAGGCATTAAAGTTTGATACACCCTCAACCATGGATAGATCCAAACAGTTTACATCAAAAACACACTCCAAACACCTCCATAAAGAAGATAAATACTTTCATGGAAAGGATTGGCAAAAACGGGTCTTCTTATCGAAAGGTGACCAAGAGGAACTAAGGAGGAAAAGATTATGCTTTGATTGCAAAAAGAAATGGGAATTAGGTCACAGGTGTGGACAAGAGGAAAGGTTATGCTTCAAGTGTAAAGACATATGGAAGTCGGGACATATACGTAATTGAAGAAAGATATGCTTCAAACGTGGAGAAAGACAAGAGATAGACCATGTATGTACAGGAAAAGGTCAATCACACCAGATTGAACTAGTACCTGAAAAAGATGAGAAGCCAAGTAAAAGAACAAAACATGGGGATGAAGATGAGGAAAGCAAAGCTTTCGCATGTATCTCTAAAGCATCCAAGTACAATCCCTTTAGAATCTAAGGTGTCATAAAGGTTGAAAAAGGTAAAAGCTCTTGTGGATAGTGGGGTAACCCACAACTTTATTGATGAAGGATTGAAAATTAGAAGATTGGGGTTGGAAACTGATGACTTCAAGGGTTTCCAAGTGACCTTGGCTAACAAGGCTACCACCCCATGCAAAAGGAAAATCCCACAACATAGCATCACCCTAGGAAAACACCCAATCAATGGGAAGTTTTACATTGTAAACATGGGAGACACTGATGTGATCTTAGGCACTCCATGGATATATTCCCTAGGTTGCTACATACTTGACCTCCCAAGATTGGAAATATGCTTTATGCACAAAGGGAAGAAGGTAACTTTACATGGAGTATTCGATGGATCTCCAAGGGTAATATCATCCAAAAGAATAGAAACAACCCTACAAGTAGAATGGGTCGCCCAATGCTTGGTCCTGGTGGATCTCCAAGGGTAATATCATCTAAAAGAATAGAAACAACCCTACAAGTAGAATGGGTCGCCCAATGCTCGGTCCTGGTGGATCTCCAAGGGTAATATCATCTAAAAGAATAGAAACAACCCTTAATCGAGGACAAGTAGAATGGTCGCCCAATGCTTAGTTCTGGAGAAGTCCTCTACCAAGGGAAAATCCATCTACACAAACATACAGCCTCTACTGAGCAAGGATAAGGTGTTTGGGGACATGCCCCCAAGACTTCCCCCAAAAAGAGGGTTTGAACATTCCATCGAACTGGCAGAAGGAGCAAACGCAGTAGTCACCACTCCCTATCATCATCCTCATAAGTACGAGGAAACTGAAAAGGCTATTAAAGAGCTATAGAGATTGAACACAGCCACCTAAGTTCCAATGCCTTTGACTCATCAGTAGTACTCTCAAAGAAGAAGGACGACACAATGAGGATGTGTATCGACTATAGTGCATTAAATAAGAACACAATAAAGAATAGATATCCTATTTCCCGAATTGATGAACCTATTGATGAACTCCATGGAGCAATTTATTTTTCAAAAATTGACTTAAGGTCAGGATACCACCATATTAGGTTAAAAGAAGAGGATATACCTAAGACAACTTTGAGGTGCCACTACAGCCATTTCGAATTTATGGTTCTACCATTCGGGCTAACCAACACGCCAGCCACCTTTCAATCTTGTATGAGCCATATTTTTCAAGAGCAACTAAGAATATTTTTATTGCTTTTCTTTTGCCTCTTTAGGGAGGGCATGGTCACTCTCCACCTTCTTAAGATATACGGACCAGAGATGCCTTACCCTTTACTTTTAGTAATCCCTTACGCTTCGGGTCCACACACTTCAGCACCAGCATCCTGCAACACCTCTACCCTGTCAACTTATTACTTCCTTCTTCATAGGGATTCATTCAACGCGTAGTACCAAGCGTCTCCTTGGGCCCGCCACTTATTCCAGATTTGTGAGGCCCAGGACGGGCTCCTTTCTGCAACAACCATCCTCGTCCAGGGTCACTCCGAGGCGGCCCATGATTCTCATTGGTCCTATTGCTTATCCTCCAATTCGGAAGTTCTTCATGGCGGTTCAAAACCCTTAATTGGGGCCAAGAGGATTTCTTTTCTTCTCCATTGGACCCTTCTTTATGTTTTTATTTCAGTTGTTGCTTTCTTCTTTGGGCACCGTTTGGTGTCCTTGCTGCGGGCTGGTCCCTTTTTGATGTACTTGGCAATCCCTTTGACCCTTTGTGGTCTTTTGTTGGACATTAATAGATTTATCTTATCTTATCTTTGATGACATCCTCGTCTACAATAAATCCTGGAAAGAACATCTAAGGCATGTAGACGAAGTACTTGAGATACTTGAGAAGAATTCCTTGTCTGCTAAATTAACCAAATGCAAGTTTGGTATGGAAGAAATTTTGTACTTGGGGTACAAAAGTAGTGCTCAAGGAGTAAAGGAGGATGAAGAAAAGATTGAGGCAATTCAAGGTTGTTCAAAGCCAAAGACTCAAACTCACCTCAGAGGATTTTTAGGACTTTACAATTGTAAAATATGATGTATGATTTATACCTAACATAATTAGTCATGGTAAGGGAATGGGTAGGTCACATATGAGAGAATGGCGATGAGGTCACCTTCTAAGCACCTTACCTCATGCTTGTGATCGGAGTGTGTCCATGGGGCCAAAGGGGGACAAGTGGACTGCCTTTGGGTTTAGGAAGGATAGACATTCGGGGCACCCTGTTGTGAATGACCCCTATAGACCTTACCATGGTAAATGGGTGTTCAATCATTTTAAGTCAAGCAAGTGGTGGTAAAATGGAGGAAAATGGCGATGGGACCCCGCACTAGGTAGCCCACCTCATATATACGCAAGGGGCACATGAGGCAAGGGGGAACAATGTATCCGCTTTTGGGCCTAGGGTGGGACGTTACTAGGGCAAAAGATTGCAGAACAGTAAAAGAAAAGAAAAAATTGCAAGTTTGCTCAGTGACCATTAGCAGCAAGAGCAGAAAAATAGAACATAGATAATTTCAAAATAAAATATATTTAGA
The DNA here is from genome assembly GCA_018584345.1 of Thuja plicata. NCBI lineage: Eukaryota > Viridiplantae > Streptophyta > Pinopsida > Cupressales > Cupressaceae > Thuja > Thuja plicata. Next base: position 1,049,633 of record MU226746.1, on the reverse strand, counting down.
CATCGAAGTTTTGGCCTTAACAAACCATAAGAAGAAAATTTAACACGGTATAATAGGTATTGAAACACACTATGTTACCGGGTTCCTCTGGTTTGGCCCGGATTCGGGTTCCAGTGCGGTTCTGGTTCCGGTTCCTCCCGGATTCCGCCCGGATTCCACCCGGGTTCCGGAATGGAATCCGGATTCCATTCCGGAACCCGGGCGGAATCCGCAGGAATCCAGGGGAATCCCATGAGCAGTAAGTCAAAAAAACGGGCCCACAATGTTTTTTTTTTAATTTTTTAATAAATAAAGTAAAACTAAACCTAGTTTGACCATTCTAAACCCTAATTCGACCCTTTTATGGTTGCCATTTTGCATTTCATGTTCATTCATTCATCTCAAGCATTTTTCACCATTTTGGTTTTGTTCTTCAGCTGTAGCTTTTTTCTTTGAATGCGAACGTTTTGGAGGACTAATATCAGCATCATAGACTTGGGAATCGTTGGAGAATCCAGATTTAGTGGGCAAAGGTAAGTA
>MU226746.1:1000716-1040746 GCA_018584345.1 Thuja plicata | reverse complement strand
TCTAGTTTCTTTGGAATAAAGGCTATGAATGTGTTATTAATTTCCTTGAGGAGGGTTCCTGATTTTATGGTATTTTCTATGGCTTCTCATAGTTCATCCCCCCATAAAATGCCAGCATTTCTCGAAGTAGCCTGCTTGGAAACCGTCTGGACCTGGAGCTTTATCTAGTTGCATTTGGAAGAGTGCTGCCTTGATTTCATCTTTAGTGAAATTTTTATTAAGCCATTTATTATTTTCTGGTGTGATAAGTTTTGGGATATTTTTGAGTTCTTTTTGTGCACTTAGGTTGGAGGAATCCCAATTATTGAGAGTGTTTTGAAAGAATGTGACTGCCTCTTTTGCTATTTCCTCAGGATTCTCAATAGTATTTTCTTCACAATTTTTTATTTTGGTTAATCTATTTATATTTCTTCTTAGTTTTGTGTTGTTGTGGAAGAATTTAGTATTACGATCATTCCTCAGGATTCTCATTAGTATTTCCTTGCCAATTTTTTATTTTGGTTAATCTATTTATATTTCTTCTTAGTTTTGTGTTGTTGTGGAAGAATTTGGTATTACGATCACCATCTGTAAGCCAATTTTCTCTGGATTTTTGCTTCTAGTATATTTCTTCTTTAGATAATAATTCATGTTTGTGCAGAAATTCTTTTTCTCTAAAATATAAGTCATTGTCCATCCCAACCCTAAGCACTTCTTCGTTTAATTATTGAATATCTTTTTCAACTTCAATATTTTCTTCAAAAATGATTTTAAAGTGTTCCTCATTCCAGTTTAGAATCTTAATTTTCAGAGATTTTAGTTTATAGATAAAGCAAAACATCTTTGATCCCTCAAAGTGATCCTCCTGCAACCATTGTTTAAGCAGATCTAGGAAGTTGTCATCTAGAAACCACATGTTTTCAAACTTGAACGAGTTCTTGGTTGGTTTTGCTTCTTCAATTATGTACAGGGTAACAGGAAAGTGGTCGAACCCTGATAGAGTAAGGATAGATGTGGATAACGAGTGATTAAAAGATGCCATGTCTCCTACGAATAGGAATCTATCTAGTCTCTCTGCAATGTTACTAGCCCCATCCCTTCGGTTATTCCATGTATAGATTCCATTATTTGTTTTTAAATCAATCAAATTATTGCTGAAAATCAGTTCTCTGAAGTCTTTAATTGCTTGGGTTTTTATTTTAACACCTCTTTTTTCATTCAGATATACTATGGCATTAAAGTCGCCTCCTATAATGGTGTTCCTATCAGGGAAATCTTTGCATAAATTGCCGATTCCATTCCATATTTTTTGTTTACCACTTGTTGTAATTGGACAGTAGACATTAATTAAAAAGAAAGAGAGGATACTTTTGAGCTTCTAATCCAACCGCCCATCCAGTTTGGGTTTGAAATTTCAGCCTCATATTTGACTTTCCTAGGATCCCATGGGATGAATAGGCCTGCCGAGGCAGTTGCAGTGTTTATTTTTTCCATCTTCCATAATCCTAGTTTCCTTTCCAATTTGGCATTTTCTTTTTTACTAAGTTTGGTTTCCTGGAGAAGAATTATTTCAGATTTAAATGTATTAAGACAATGCTTTAGGAGACGTTTGTTAGGAGCGTTTAAGCCCCTAACATTCCACGTAGTGACTCTCATTGGGTCGTGGGAATGTACTTCCCCTTCCCTGCATAAAAGGATAAAGATAGCTTAGCTCGAGTTCCAACTTTCCCATCTTTCTTTCTAAGCTCAGTGATGGATTTCTTGCCTCTTTTTTTAAGGATCTCCCATAATTGGGGGTCTTAGCTCCTTTCATTGTGGTAGCTATGCCAAGTTTGGAATTGTTTTGAGCATTGGTTATTGTAGTTTCATCTATGAGATTGTTTTCCATTGGCTCATTCTCTTAATTCATTAAATTTAGAAGGGCCTCATTGCCATTGTTTTCTTGTTGGTTTAAGTTTTCAAATCTGATCTCATTATCTTCAAAGTTGTGATTAATGCCCATCATATCGTATACAACTTCTAGTTCAGGAGGGATTTGAGATTCCTTCATAGAAGATTTGTCACTGGAAATTTCCTGAGGATGTTTGTTTTTAAAGTTCAGGTGTGATTGAAGTGTTTGCAAGTACAAGGAGAGTTTCGGTTAAATTATTGGTAGGTTTCTCATTGTTAGATACTTGTTCCCCATTTTGGTTATCAAATTCGACTTTATTAATATTATTTGCATTATCTTGATCGGCAATTAAATTATATGAAGAAATTTGCTCTTGGAGTTCATACCAAGCAATTAATTTGTTTCTTACTTTGTCATGAACCTGCATAATGTCATCTAGTAGCTCACTAAGTATAGACATTTTGGCTTCCATACTTTAAACTAGATCCTCTTTTTTTAATCTATTAACATGCAATGTTTCTGTTTGTGTGTTGTTCTTGTCTGTCATTGAAGGAATTGGGGGGTTGGCAAGGGGAATGGGGAAGTCGCTATCTATCAGAGATTGAGTGACCAATTCATTTGCAGATATATGTGGTTTGGCTATCATAGGCTCTAGTTTAGAGAAGTCAAGATTAATTAGGAGGATGGAGCAAGGGGTGGGTTCAGTATCAATTATTGGGTTAGGATTAATCTGGTTGTCTAGATCTTCTTTGTTACAGTCCAAATTAAGAGCTTCCTCCTTAGACTCCACTATTTCTCCTTTTATTTCTGTTTCAAGATGCGGAGCTTTGTTGCTATTATTTTCATCTAAATTGTGAATAGTGAATCCTCCTGAATTAGAATTTAACTTGATGATAAGATTGGTATTTACTTCAATCTTCAAGATTTTTGGGCTATTGTTTGTCATAAAAATCTTTTGAAGCTCTAGGGTTTCTAAAAATGATTCTGTTGATTATCTTTCCTGAGAAAAATTATGGTCTAAGAGCGTAGATTGAGTTATTAGAGATTATCTTGATTGGTTAAGTTCTCTGGAAGTGCAATAATCAACACGAATTTTGACATTGTTGGAATTCATATAATTTTCTTCTAACCCTTCGAATCCACCCAAAAAATCACCTATCTTAGCATGGATTTTTTTTGTAAAAGTTCTACTGGAAAGAAAGGTATACTAATCCATCTGAATACAGTAGAAAATTTGACCTTGGATGGGACAAAGTTAGGGGACCATTTGAAAAACTTAACAAAAAATCCTTTACAAAATAGTGTTGGTCTATTCAAAAGCCTATTTTTTAAAGAAATATCTTTGCAGACAATAAAGAAAAAATTGTCATTTAGAGCAGTGATACTTACCTTATCCTTAAAAGATTTAAGGAGCCAGTTAGAAAATTCAGAGTCAAAGATATCGTGACCCCCCCAAATGGCGAAAACCGCACGTTTCTGGCAGTAATCCTAACGGTCGTTGGAGTACTTGTTACTTACGATAATGATACCGGAGTCCACCTCTGGGTTAGGGTATTTCTCAATTCTAAAATCCCTAACTGGAATAATGGCAATTCTATTCTGATTTTGAGCAGAAATCTGTAAGAAGCCCTCATTCAGATAATCTGACGGTTTTTGTATATTAATGGGTTTTCCATCGAAACTAGGATTACACATACCCATCATAGTTTAACGTTTGTTCATACCATGAGAGAATCTTGTATGATTTACCTCTCTCCCATCCCTTGGTCTAGGCTCAAGGCCGTGGATAGATCTGATGGGTCGGTTACATGCCCTAACCATCGAGTCTGGATTTAGTCTAGGGTTACCTAGTGGAACCCTATTCGCGCCCAAAGCTACTTGATGGTTGTTGTTTGAAATTGGGGCTTCCTTCCTACGACAATTGCGGACGGTAACCCAACAATCAGCATTGATTCCAGTACCTTGAGCTCCGATATTTGTCGATAAGGGATTCCCATGAAGTGGGTGAATGATCGCCTCTGCTTTCTTACGGATAGGCAAAGGCCTATGTGCATTATGATTGACAAAACGACGGTCGAGCCCTCTTTGATTAATTCGTAGGTTTTTTGAAGCCCTCAATGCTTCAAATGAATTGCCTGCAAGGAGAGTAAGGGCGTCGAATCTGTTGGAGCAGGCTTCTTGCCAGAGCCTTGTATTACCAGATCTCTAGTGTTTCAACGGGCAGAGACAGTCTCTATGTTGAAATTATGTTGCTTTCCTTTCAGATTCATAGTATGTGTTGCATGAGCTTTAACAAAGTTTGCGAAATTAGCCATTTTCACAATTTTTCTTCGGCTGACATATTTTGGCGCCTAATTTGAAGACCTAAAATACAAATAAATCTATTATACTTTTTGTTGTGGGTTGACCTATATTAGAAGATTTAATTTGTAAATAAATAGTTTAAATAAGGGGTCGACCCCTTGTAGTTGAGCACCCAAGTTTTTTATGAAAAGCTGCATAAAATTAAGAGTTTCCTCCTTGCAAAGTGATATGTCATTTCAATCAAGTCACCCCCTTTGACAAGATATAAGAAGACTTTGTGAAGAGTGTGTGAAGGCAATCAATTATTTAATAGCTTTGTGGAGCAGATCTGTAGGAATAAAAATCAGAGCTTTGGAACAGATATAATCAAGTTTATAGCAGATCTAACAACTTGAGACACAGGCAAATATCATTGCTGCATGATCATGTTTACTTATGAAGGTAATCAAACTAGCTTGTATATGACAAGACTATTGTGTCTTTAAGGTTCATTTATTAGAGGGCACATGAAACAAGTTTTAAATCCTTAAATATCTGTGGGTTTTTTGAGTTTGTCAATTTGTCGAAGTTGCGCCGAGTCTGTATCCGAATCAAAAAATCAACTTGTGAGTTTAAATCAAAACCAGCTTGCGAAGTTTGAGGCAAGTCTGACTATTGTAACACTGATTTTCCCTTATAATTTATTAGTTCACTAGTGGGGGCCATTCACATGTTTATTTTACTTAGGTTCTAAGAATCTTTCGAGAAGTCTTACTTGTCAATTAGATCTTATTTTATCTCTTGTCATTTAAATCTTGAGTCCTAGGTTCGTTTAATATTTATCATGTTGGTTGTCTAATTATATAGGATTAAGACACATTTCACAAATTTGTCTAGTACAGCCTTTTAACCTTGTCTTTATAGCCAAGGCATCATATGTATATTTTATGATGTAGTATCTGATTCAATCTAATCCCTCGTGTCCATAATTACGTATGATTTTTCTCTTCTTGAAGTAATCTTTTGGTTTTGTAGGTGATCTTGGACAATAGAATCCACTAATGACTCTAACATGGTATTAAAGCTTCAGATTTGCAAGCCCCTTTTCAAATCTAGGAGATAATCACACTTAAACTTTTGCTAGGTGCAGTTTGGTGTAAATTGGACCCCACCAGTCAGTGTATAGTTCGCATAGAATCCAGTGTGTTAATAGGTCGACCCCCATAGGTCTTGCAGAGACTAATACGCAGGAGACAACTGTCTCTCTCATTCGTTGGCCACCCTCTTAACAGTTCTAAACATAGAGATTTGTAACCTCTTAAGAATTGCTGAAAGCAGGTTGGAGAAACAAAATTTCCAACCAGTTATGGAGATCAAACTTGGCTCATAAATTAATGCGAATTAGACTCCAATGAAACCATAAAACTACCGGTTTAAAATCTGAGTCTAAAATGTATATTGTTTCAGACCAAATCAGACAGTTAAGTACATCAATGTTAGAATTTGTGTTAATTTAAATTAGTCCTATTCAAAGTATAAACAAACACGTCAGTAACGATATAAAATTACTGTCTCGTGTATTTTGCCATGGAAGTGTGCAATGTAATCAGCAATCTCAAAATTGCTGGAAAAAAATATGTATTTCAAAATTCATGGTGTCCTCTCCACACAATTAACTCGGGTTTAAATATAAAAACCATTAATTGTTATTTTTTTCTTTTTTGAATTCTTATGCATTTTTTGTTCCAGACTTAATCCAAATTAATGAAAAAAACATTTATCATTTGGTTTAACAAGTTATTACCCAGAGAGATTTTTGCTGCTACGAGTTCAGATGGCTATATTCACTGTCATACTAAATGTTAATTTCTGGAACTTATGTAAAAGCTTCAAGTCCTCTAGTACTCGACATCACTTGTTTAATGACATATAATACTAAAAAAATTGTAAATGACAATTTGCTAGCAAGTTAAAAGCATGACTTTTCTTTTATTAGTTTACAAGTAAACTAAGGAATATCAAAATAAATATCTGCAAACCATCCAACGAGTGAAATTAAATGAGCACATGCATATGACTACTTTTGCTTTATTCTATACCGTGACATTGGTAATCACCTCACATCACAAAATCTGTGATCCAGTTACAAGAAAGAATGTTTTACCTGGTTAATAATGTCATCCAATGGATTTATAGGAAGGTCTAGTTTACGAATTGCTTCAAAAATTTCACTTTGTCTCTGTTTTGCAGTCTCATACCTGCAGGAATGGCAACACAGCATGTTTAATCTCTCCATAATAAATAAAACCACAAATACTTGCAACTTACACCATTTTTAAATATATTTCACCTCTTCCATAATCCTGCATTGTATGCCCGAGTCTGCTCTACTCGTTTCTTGCATTCAGGACATGACCAATTTCCTTCTTGTGACTCTATTTCTGGAGTACTTACACAAGCAGGATGCACTAAATTGCCACAAAAGGAACAACAAAGCAGTTTTTGTGGACTCTGTTTCTCAAGAGGAAATAATAAAATTCATCAGTACACCTAGAATCGGAGCTACTAAAATCGCATTATTACTGTACGTATCAAAACAAGACAGACAGAATAATATATGAATGCTTTATCCCACATCTTCACCGTCGCAGATATAACAAAACTTGTACTCCTCATCAGAATCTTCAGATTCGGATACAGACTCAGCTGCATAAGAGAGCGAGATATATTCCATGTCAGAATTAATATAAATGCAGAAGATAAGATTCACTAAAAGGAAGAACAGAGAAAGGCACTGACCCCATTTTTCAAAAGCAAAAATATTCTATCTAATAGTAAACTAAGATGTGCCAAAATGCAGAATCATAGTTCAGCCATACCCAGTCCTTCAAAATACTTATTAGATCACATGTAGAAGAAGCAAATGAAAAGCTACATAACCCAACAGATGCATCGATCATAGATTCGTTACTGGACAGTTGAAATCCTATAGGAAGTTAGAAACCATATTAAATCTGTAACTACATAATAATTTCACCAAACACATGAATCTATGCCACATGCATTTTGCAGAGGTTGATCCGCAAATTGGAAAATTATAACTTGGACAAATGACTCCAACTTAGAGGAAAATTTTCTGCCTGAGAGAAGATTTCCTTTTACTTCCCCTTCTAGCATACTAGTCAATAGTACTTGTTATCCGGAGCATATTGGCTGGAAGAAGATGCCTCAATTCTGCAAATACAACACCTTCATGGGAGCAAGAATTCTTAGGTGCAGACAGAGGAGAAGAACACAGTTCTACTTAATTCAGTTATTTATTGGGTTTTACCCTGGCATCCCCATTAATTACTAATCTCCTTTTGCATCTTCAAACAGGCTATCCAAAGGACCTAGTTATCCTTGTATTGCATAATTGGCTCATACTATAAAAAAATGTTTCCTACAATATCATATGTAGTCTGCCTCAATTACTTTCTCCATCCTTTCTTCAAACATAATGACGAAATTCAATTGTTGACTTAAACCAAATTTACAGCCTGAAACTAAGCGACATCATACCAGTTTATATGAAGCAACTATGATGTGTGCAATCAGAGGCTCTATGGTAGGCTGGATTGTCAAAGTTATAGAATGACCAAATGTTGTAACCTTCTAAACATCAATCCAGTGAGATTTAAGGGTCAAATGATGCTTGAACCATGCTTCACCAAAGAAGCAGTTTTGGGCATTCTCAATAGAGATGATAGTGTGAAAAACTCCCTATTTCCCACACCATGGCAACTGCCCCTGCAATTCTATGGTACATGAGGTAGATGCTGTAGATCGGGAGTCTCTACAGTAATTCCTCATGCAGGGTCATGGGGCATTTTTTCGTATTTCATAAATATTTCTACCAAAATCCCTTGCTCTTTGTAAGTTTCAGGCATCGTCCCGAGACAAGAAGTAACCATCTTAAGTTCCATATTGTCAGTAACCTCCCCTTCTTATCTCAGTGGACTGATTTTATGCACTTGAATGGACAGAATTTTGCCTTGTGATATGTTTTTAATTTTACATTCAATATTTTCATTTACTGAGCATTTCTGCTCTTAATAGAAATGAACAGCCCCATTGAACAGTTCTGATTATCTCCTTGAGCCGTCGAAATCTTTTAGGCACGGGGTTAAAATCTGCATTCAACAGGTGTAAACTGTTCCTATTAATAGAAGGGAATAGTCTCCTGGCACAAATTGGATCACCCCCACAAAATCTAAAAATGTTTAAAATATATTGAAGTCCAATCCTATAGGAAATGAATGTCACCTTCTATGAGGATGCAGTTTTTGTAACGGCTCTGCCTCTGCCAAATCTGTCAGAGACTGTGAAGGCCAATCCTTTCCTCTCTGTCTGCAACCACCAGATGCAGAACCGTTTCATATTCCCAGAATGTTGTGATGCCAAACATAGATTATTCTGTGCATGTATATGTAAATCATATGGAGCTGCTGTAAGATTGCTGTATTGTGATAATATAATCTGATATCCTCTGCTTGAAGAGTGGGCGTAGTCCAGCAATGGATGAACCACTATAATTTGTTGTCTTTGTGTCTTTTGCTTCTGATCTTTATATCTCTGTTCTGTTTTAATTATTTGTTTGTAGATTTAATTTCAACAATTGGTATCAAAGCTGGGAAAGCTCGTTTCGTTTTTCTAGGAATCGGTGAAGATTTCTCGAAATCATGGACGAAGCAGACAAATGGAAAATTGAAAAGTTTGCTGGGCAAAATTTTGGATTCTGGAGAGTGCCGATTGAATCATTGTTGATTAAGAAGGATCTCTCAGCGGCACTGCAAGAAAAGACCAAGGGTCAAGGATCTCTAACGCCAGAAGAATGGGAGAAGCTCGATCAGAAAGCACAGGCAACGATTTTTCTATCACTCTCAAGCAATGTGCTCTTCAATGTCTCAGCAGAGAAGACAACGAAAGAGCTATGGGATAAATTATCTTCATTATATGAGATAGCTTCAGCATCGAACAAAGTGTTCATTATGAAAAAGTTATATCATCTGAAAATGAAAGGAGTTATGTCAAATCATCTCAATGAGTTCAATACATTACTTTCTCAATTAATTTCAGTAGGCATTTCATTAGATGGTGAAATAAAAGCTATTTTACTGTTATGTTCACTGCCAAATAGTTGGGAAGGAGTGGTAATGGCAGTCAGCACTTCAGTGGCTGCCAAAACTAAACTTAAATTTGATGAGGTTGCTGCTACACTTCTTAGTGAAGACATGCGTAGGAAGAATCATGAGTCTTCCTCAGGTGACGCATATACAGCGATTCGCACAAGCAATCGAGGTAGGAGTCAAGAAAGAGGCAGAAGTCACAACAATGGAAGGTCTCACTCAACACATCGATCATAGTCAAGAGGTAGAAACAGTACATGCTGGTTTTCTGGTAAACCAGGACATACGAAGAAGAAATGTTGGAAATACAAAAAGGCCCAAGATAGAGTGATAAATGATGGAGCACATACTGCAGCTGATAAGGATGATGGTGTATTGGTTATTGCAACTAGTGACACAAATGCAAGTTCGTGGGTTCTAGATTCCGGAGCCTCTTTCCATGCTACTCCATGTTGGAGTGCTTTCACAAACTATCAAGAGGGTATGTTTGGTAAAGCTTTTCTTGGAAATAACAAAGAATGTGACATTGTAGGAAAGGGTGATATTTTATTATCACTGAAAAATGGTAGCAACTGGCTTTTGAAAGATGTTCGTCATGTTCCTTCTCTTAAACGAAATGTGATTTTTGTAAGTCAGCTTTATGCACAAGGCTGCAATGTACATTTTTCTTTAGATTCAAGGAAAGTAACCAAAGGTTTGCTGATTTTGGTAAAAGGAAAGAAATTAGGGAGTTTATATGTTTTAGAATGCAATGGTGAAGTGGGAGAAGCCATGACCGCTACGGATAGTAATGTTGAACATTGGCATAAGCGACTCGGTCATATGAGCAAGATGGGTCTTGAAGTTATGGTTCAACGAGACCAACTTCCGGGTCTTAAGTCTATTGATTTGGAGATATGTGAACATTGTCTTTATGGTAAACAAAATCGAACCAGCTTTGTGCGAACGGGTCATGAGAAGAAATCTTCTCCCTTAGAGCTCATTCATTCTGATGTTTTCGGTCCTACAGAGGTAACTTCTATCGGTGGTGCAAATTATTACGTTTCTTTTCTTGATGATTGCACTCGTAAAGTCTGGATTTATATGTTGAATAAGAAATCAGAAGTATTTACAAAATTTAAAATTTTCAAGACAAAGGTTGAAAATCAGATTGGCAAGATAATAAAATGTCTTCTAACAGATAATGGTGGCGAGTTTTGCTCTTCGGAATTTGATTTTTTTTGTGCAGATCATGGCATTCGTCGCATTAAAACAGTCCCATATACACCTCAAGAAAATGGTGCAACTGAAAGGTTAAATCAGACTATTCTGGAAAGAGCTCAATGCATGCTCTCCAATGCTGGTTTGGGGAAAGAATTCTGGGCAGAGGCATGTAATACAGCGGTTTATCTAATCAATCAGGCTCCTTCATCTCGACTTGATTTTGATATTCCGGAAGAAAGGTGATCTGATAAAAGGATTTCATTCAGTCATTTGCGTGTGTTTGGATGTGATGCTTATGTTCACATTCCGAAAAAGCAAAGAACAAAATTAGATTTTAAATCAAAGAGGTGCATATTTTTGGGGTATGGTGAGGATCAATTTGGTTTTTTGCCACGGGCAAAGCCTGCGCAGCCCTCATCCAACCCGCGTGGGACCCCAACTCCCCAGCGCGAGCAGCATCCACTGTTGCCTACACCCTCCCCTCTGTCGCGTGACGATTTTGCTCCCCCACGCGTGCACCACTGTCTGCAACAAGGAGAAACTTCTACGAGCCAAGCACGGAGCATTTGCCAAGAGACAAAGTTTGGCAAACACAATCATTTACAAGATTTAAGAAATACAGAGGGTTCTAATGTTGCTCACACTCAAGATGAAAATCAAAATATTCAGCTACGACGGTCTACCAGAGAGAAAACGTCCAAGAAAGTTTGATGATTATGAACTTCTATTTTCTTTATGTTCTAATCAGGCAGAGCCACTGACTTTTCAACAAGCATGTCATGATACAAATTGTGTACATTGGCTTGATGCCATGAAAGACAAATTGGAGTCTTTACAAGCAAATGTGACTTCGGATTTGGTTTCTCCTCCACCGAATTGAAAGATTTTGAAATATAAATGGGTCTACAAGTTAAAAGAAGCTGGAGGATGACAAAGATACCAGGCCAGGTAGTGAAAGGCTTTGCTCAACAAAAGGGCATCGATTTTACTGAAATTTTCTCTCCAGTTGTAAAAATGCAAACAATACATTTGGTTTTGGGAATGGTAGCTGCCTGGGATCTCGAGCTTGAGAACCTCAATGTTAAAACAGCATTTCTTCATGGCGATATTGAGGAAGAACTATATATGGAGCAGCCTGAAGGCTTCATTAAAAAGGGCAACGAACACTTAGGTTGCAGACTAAAACGGAGCTTATATGGGCTTAAGCAAGCCCCGAGGCAGTGGTATCTAAAATTCGACAGTTTCATGACTTAGCAAAATTTTATTCGCTGCGAATCAAATCCGTGTGTTTACTACAAACACCTTCCTACTGGTGAGTTTGTCATATTATTACTTTATGTTGATGATATGCTGGTTGTCGGAAGTAATGTGCGGATCATTAGCGAATTAAAAAGGCATTTGGCTCTTCGTTTTGCAATGAAAGATTTAGGGGCAGCGAAGCAAATTCTTGGGATGGATATAATATGAAATAGAGAGAAACGGAAAATTAGATTATCTCAAGAGAAATATATTTTAAAAGTTTTGGACAGGTTTAATATGTCAAATGCTAAGTCGGTTTCTACTCCTTTGGCTGATCATTTCCGGTTGTCCTTTGCGATGTGTCCTTCATTCCGAAAGACGAAAATGAAATGGATAATGTTTTGTATTCATCTGCAGTTGGGAGCCTTATATATGCAATGGTTTGCACACGTCCGGATATTGCTCATGCAGTGGGAGTTGTGAGCAAATTTATGAGTAATCCAAGAAAAACTCATTGGCAAGCGATTCAGTGGATTCTCCGGTATTTGAAAGGTACTTATGCTCATGTTTTATGTTTTACTGGGAAGGAAATTGAACTCCGTGGTTATGTTGATTCGGATATGGCTGGAGATTTAGATGAAAGAAAATCTACTACTGGTTATGTGTTTACTTTTTCTAGGTCAGCGATTAGCTGGGCCTCTCGTAAGCAACTGGTTGTTGCTCTTTCCTCTACTGAGGCTGAATATGTTGCTCTAACTGAGGGAGCCAAAGAGATGATATGGCTACAGCGATTGTTAGGAGAGTTGGGATGTAAACAATCTGGTCTCACTCTGTTTTGTGATAGTAATAGTGCCATTCACTTGGCTAAAAATTCAGCTTTCCACAGTCGCACGAAGCACATAGAAATATGGCATCAATTCATCTGTCATGCTCTTGAGGAAGACACATTCCAGCTAGAGAAAATCCATACTAAAGTAAATCCAGTCGACGTTTTAACGAAGGTTGTATCTCAGGAGAAGTTTGATTTCTATAGAGCTTCTCTCAGCATTGTGACGACATAGACATAAGGAACAAGCGAGGGGTATCTCGATGCAGCTCTTATCGCAGAAATGATTGGACTTCAAGTGGGAGATTGTAACGGCTCTGCCTCTGCCTCTGCCAAGTCTATCAGAGACTGTGAAGGCCAATCCTTTCCTCTCTGTCTGCAACCACCAAATGCAGAACTGTTTCATATTGCCAGAATGTTGCGATGCCAAACATAGATTATTTTGTGCATGTAAATGGAAATCATATGGAGTTGTTGTAAGATTGTTGTATTGTGATAATATAATCTGATATCCTCTGCTTGAAGAGTGGACGTAGTCCAGCAATGGATGAACCACTATAATTTGTTATCTCTGTATCTTTTGCTTCTGATCTTTATATCTCTGTTATGTTTTAATTATTTGTCTATAGATTTAGTTTCAACAGTTTTGAGGCATTCACAGAGCCATGTGGTTGTGGCTATGGCTACTTGTAGTGTTGATCGTTAAAATTCCAATAATTCTACAGTCAACATTAAAAAGATTAGTTGTTTTTTTCCAAACTCGCAATCCCTTGAATGCTAAGGGGAAAAAATGATAAGAGTGATATCATGATGATCTGGAAATAAGAAAACTTAATATTTTTTGAAATATTTAACACTTAACTGACATGCTAAATGAGATAGTATACCCTCAAAGTTAAGGGTTCACTACTATATTCCACCTAATTTTTTGGACGGGTATGCAATTCAACAATAGTTGGGACTGGAGACAATTATTTAAAGACAAAAACAAAGGAAATTAAAAAATAGGAAAATATTATAAATACAGGAAATTTCAAATATTCGTATGTTAAGGCATTCACCATATTCACTATGTAAACCTATTATGAAACGTTAAAGCTGCATTGAGAACTCACATGAGGGAACATACGAATTAACAAAATGTAAATGTCTAATCATTTGATATTTCATATTCAATTTACAAATAGATGAAAATGAAAAGGCCAAATGTCTACAATTACAAAATGACAAAAAATGTAGACAACTAGATATGATGCCACTATTTGTTTCCCTCATCTTTGCCTAAATTAAAATCAATGTCTAAATCTGAACCACTATAAATGTGAGGGGTCACCTCATCAAATCAAACCTCAACCAATCCCTCTTGTGCCTCCTCAACAATTTGTGGCATATTTAGGATCAACATTCCACTGTGCAGGAGTCTATCAATCCTAAAGTCAGAAGGCAGTATACATAACCACCAACTTATCTGCTTATCAAGAGCTAAACAAGATTCCTTTGGCCTGTATGAATGAAGTTGTTTATGCACCAATTCCACTATTCAGTAAAAGAACTAGCAACCTGTGAAAGAAAGTGAAAGACAGGCATCCTCAACTCTATGGCATCCTTTTCCACCATCCAATAGGGTTGGTTTGAGCTAATGTATTCCCATCTTCTCTCTCCTTTGGTTTATTAAATGTTCAACCCTATTGACAAAGGTAGCCATCATGTTCAAAGTAAACTTGTCTCCTAATTGTTTTACATGTTTCAATGAGCCTTCATGAGCCCATCTGTTAGCACATACTATTTCTGATTTAGAACATAGGCTAACATATAAAGCAATATTTTAATAGAGTTCAATTGGTGTGTCAAAATGGGCTTGCTATGCCCCTAATATTATCCCAAATCAAGATTATCGATATTTCATCAGTCCAAGCATGTTATCAAATGTTTCATAAATCTCTCTGAGACTACTAGGAGCCTATAACATCTCTAGCAAATTATAAAAGAGTAAGTTGTGATTATTGCAAAAGAACATATGCCACCAATTTCTCCCTCCAATCTATCATTCTTATGTCTTTCGATGTTGTAACATAAAAAAAATTGGTGAACCCAAAATGTGGGGCATCTTCAGTCACCAAGTTATGTGTACATTAGGGAAACGAGGAAGAAGAAGGCGGGGAGTCCCTCAAATGTAACCCTTGGACGACCCAAATTAGATTAGCACAACCCAAATGGATGTAGGGGTACTAATACAAAATCCAAGTCCTTTTAGGGGTTTCAATTCAAAGGTCTCTTTGCTTTTTCTTCCTTGGATATGCTTTTTCCCTTTTGTTTATGTTGTTTAGTTAATTGCCTAGATGAAATGCAAGTAAACCAAGTACATGTGTCAATATAGACAGCAATAGATCTGATCAAAATAAGTGCTATGAAATGACAAAGGAGGAATATACTCACCTTGAAGGCAAATGAAAGATGCAAGTTCAGATCTGGAAAATGATTGGCAGACTGTGTCAGAAACTGAAATTGTGTTAGATATGGAATATGGAGGCTGGAATCTATTGATTGTGAAATTTTGGAGATCCCAGGAACAGGGTGACTTCCCTAATTTAGGTCGACTTGGGGTATAGGTCAAGGTTAACCTAAACCTGATAGACTACAAACTAAAACTTCTGATGTGAGACGGAATCTCCAACCCCAGATCTGCCTGTTCTAAGTCTGAAAATCCAAAAGTCTGCAAATCTGATCCTACACACAAGAAAAAGGGAATTTGTTGGGGGGAAGGGGCTTGCCTTGGTCAAGCCCCTGTTTAGGAATTAACCTTGAAAATGAGATAAAGTTTGTAAAGCATGTAAAAGCAAAGACGAATGTTAGTATTCACCTTGCTTGTCGAATCTCCGGGAATGGATTTAAATCCGCTATCCACAAAGATGTATGAATGCTTGTATGTAGAATGTTGAATGTAGAATGTCTTCACAAATGCAATGGATCTACAATCACCAAATCATAGATCATGGATGTACATGTACTTGATATGCTTGAATGGAGATGGATGTGTAATGCAAGTGCAAATGTAAATCTCCTCCTTAACAGCCAACTCCACTATCTCACATGAAGAAAGAAGCTAGATCAATGGAAGGAAATGCATGTTTGAATGGATGTATGAATGCCTTCAATGAATCCTTGCTTGGCTTGCTTGAACTCCTTGAATGCACCTTGAACTTGAAAGCTTGCTTGCAAAATATGTAAATAGCTTGCACAATTTTGTCTCATGTAGGCGCGTGTGTGTGTATGATCTATGCATCTCTCTCAAATGAAGGAAAAACACCTCCTTTTATAGCAACACGGAGTTCAAATTCGCGAAGGCCGACAAAGGAGAGCGGGAAAGAAAGATACCTTGCATCGGGCCCAGGAGCCAGTCAAAATTAAAAACCTTGGGTATAGGTCAAGGTTGACCTATACCAGGTATAGCTTGAGGTCGACCTATACCTCAAGGTGTAAAAACCAAGAAAAACTCCCCATATCCCAAGAGCTATTGAGGCCTTCGGGGGAACTGAGGTGGAAAATGTGGGAAAAAGCGGGAAATCAAGCATAAATACATCCATATTCTAGGAGATCACTAAAATGGGGCCTAATAGGTCCTTTGAGCTTCCAAATTATTGGGTGCTAACTTTTAGGACGGTATAGATGCATTGTTTAATGCATCAGCACAACGCGAGGTCCAAAAAATGTGCTTGTAAGCAAACACTCTAGCTTACTCACACATGCCAAATCAATGACAACCTATACAATATTTGAGACCCAACCTCCTCTATGGCATGTGCCAAAATCTGAAATTGGAAGTGTGCATCCTTCCATTCCCTTGCACAATCAATAGCTCTAAGAAAAAACAAGCTAGCAACACAAGTGACTATGATAATGATTAATGGTCAATGTTTAATATTGGTCCACCCATACATGATAAAGAGCAGTCTATTCTCAACCAAGTTTGCCTCATGTCCTCCATCACAAAACTCGCCTTCGAATACTCTCTATCAAGGAGATTGGGTTTTAGTTTATGTTATGCAAGGAGAGCATATGAGAGACCAACATCATTTATATCTTTCAAAATTTGTTCATGCCAGGGGAGAACATGCCACATGAAATGGGATGTGGCCAAAGAAAATTTTGACAATCAAACAATGCAACTTCTCTTTCCATTGCTACATACCTTTCCCCTTTCAGTCTTAAGGTCCATGGCATCAATAGACAATGGAACACTAGATTATGTTATCTATACTAGAATTCCCTTATTTCTGGCCCCACATCAATGAACATTCTAAACAACTCGCCCTTCTCAATTCTATCTATTTTTTCACATCCTTTTACCCCCACTCATCTATGAAAAAAAATGATTATAAACCCTTGTGTAACCACCCCTTTAATCCTTGTTGCATGAATCACTATGGCTTCTAGTTCTTTGTTGAATGTGTTGCTCTTCACCTTCACTACCCTCCTTGCTACTTATATTGGTTCTTTAAAAAAAAACACAGCTGCAAGTGCAAACATAAAATTAGAAAACCAAAATTTCAATTGTTAATGTAAATTAACAATGGATAATAATTCTGATACCATTTGCTGCAGCAGGTTTGCAAACTTGTTTTTATGTGATAACAAGCTTCCAAATTATAGTTTTAACAGAGTAGAGCAGTAAAAGCATGATGGATACGAGTCCAATAAAGTGAGCACCGATTTTTGCAAAATGAATGTGGTACTTATCAGCTTGATTGCATTGTGAGGAGTGCATATCATTTCTCTTTCAGCCCACAAATTTACAAGTTGAATATGTTTATCATGAGAAATAAGAAGAGACTAAATGATTCGTACAAAGAGAGTAATACCTCATCATGGTATGAGATGTGCTCTCCTTCATAAGGAAGATTTGCAGCTTGCAGGGTTTTCAGTTTGCATTTTTTGGATGGTTGTTATGCTGAGTTACCAAGAGGTGAAACTAAGAATGAGCTTAAGTCTTTAGGTGATAGGAGTGATAGTTGTCCAAGTTGGCCTTGGGAGCCAGGGATCTTAATGATGAATGAGTTCATTTGATGTTTCACAGTGTGTCAGGGTTTGCTTTTGAGTTCAGTTGTCCCAGAATGTGCAATGGAGCTGTTTGCAGATTTTTTTGAGATCCTAGTATTGGTACGCAGATTCATGATTGCTTGAGAACAAACAATCTCTAAGGAGGACGGATTGTAATGTCCCCTTTTTGGGACATTAGTAATTAATTAAATAATTAAAAAAATTAAGTTATTGAAATATATTAAATTTGATGACAACTTAATTTAATTATTTAATTAAGGATTAAAGTGACTTTAATGGCAAGCATTTCAAAATTAACAAAGCCATTTTATTATTATTTCCCCAATTTCAAATTAAAAGAGGGGGAAATAAAGAGACCAAAAAAAGGGAATACCAGGAAACAAGGAGAGAGAAAATAAAGAGTCACAGGGATTTGCTTAAAGAACATTGCGAGACTCATTCTAGAGATGTCGGGGTTTATGAATTTCTTGGAAGAGCTCTCTAAGCCTCTTGTTTCATTTTCAGTTTCCCGTGGACAGAATCCCTTGGGACTAGTTTCGAATTGGACAGAAATCCAATTAAAGTTGGAGGTTTCATTCAGGAATCTCACAAAGGATTTCATAGCAAAACATCTAAGGTTTCATTCTAAAAACAAACTTGCAAATGTGAGTTTAATTAAAATTTACCCTTTCAATTCGTGAGTATTATATTGTTCTATATAGAGAGATTATATTTTATGAGGGAGCATTATTCTGAAAAGATATTTTGAAGAATATAATACTATATGCGTCTAAAGTAGGCATGAAATATTTAATCATCTGGCTTTATTAATTTGGCACTATGACTTAATGAATCAAATATTAAAATTTTGGATTAAGAATTGTGTTAAGCGGTGGAGTAAAGTTTGAAATTAGACGTCTTATTGTGAATTAATTGAAATAGTAGACTTTGTTTATGGCGAATTTATCACAGTCTTCGGCATGAATTCAAGGAAGAGTAGATTCCTTCAGTATTTTGTAATTGGCGTGAGCTGGTATTGCAGAATTTTCCTAGAGCTGCAAGGGTTAATTTTTTTTCCATCTGTGGCTTCTGTAATCGTTCCAAGTTTGTGTCCTGAATGAACGCCTTGTAACCAACCAGTGAGACACTTCAAATTCTAAAACGACAACCTGGAATGAACTACTCTTTTTGAGTGCTACTGTGAATGACTTAACTTAAAAGAAAACGGAATCTGGCAAAGTCTTGTGTGTTGAGTGTCATCGAATTATTCGTGATACGAATACATTCTAAGCCCACGAGTATCCTTTTTAATAATCAAAGTTACTATGAGTCAATAAAAAGGTTACGGGTGGAAATACAAATAAAAGGAAATGTTGCCGATTGAGATAGTATCGTCGTTCCATGTCTATTGAAGAAAAACGGGAAATTGAACAGTCTGTGTGAAATTACCCTACGTGAAGAAGAGCAAGTGCGGTCATGGAGTATGTTACTGAGTTACCATCACAATTCGTTGGTTGCTAATGAAGAATAAGAAACAACTATCAAGAATTTGACGTATTAACCTACACACTCAAATTCAAGAAGGGAACGGGTCTCTAAGAGTTTGAAGGGGCAATACTTATAGGAGTATTTTGAAAATTTTCTCTATCCCAATCAAGCTCATTGATAGACTATAGTTTCCTACTTACTTGCTCGAGTGTCTATTGCTTTGGTGTAATGATGTCTGCAGGGCACTTTCTTATAGCACGAGATTCTTCACAGTGAAAGCTTCTCAAATGGTGAAGAAATTGATGGTATTAAGCACTGGTACAGACCATTGCATGAATCTTAGAAGAACTTGAATGAGTTTTCAATCTAGGAAATTGTAAGCAGATTAGATTCACATCAATTACTCATATTGGACGTGAATGACCATTTTCTTCAATCTGGGTAATTGTAAACAGAACAAAATTAAAAATCATTTACTCATATTGGAGGTGAAAAACTACTATCAGCTGCTTATTTAAAAGTCTGAGATTCATAGGTCAGATTCTCTGCACATATCTTCTACTATATTCTGTCAACAGTAATAAGGTGTTGTTATTTTCTGCTCCTCTCTGTATTAAGATTACGGTCTCTGTCTAAATATTGTTGTGTTTTAAAGTGAATGTCTTAGTGAATAAATTGAAGAACAGCAACCATTTGTGATTTGATATAATAGCTTGTTTATGTCCTTACCATTTGGTTGAGTTTAGAATGGCATTGCATAGAACTGTGAATGCATTTTGAAATCATTTCAATGCAAACCAAAAACCAATTCATTGTCACAAGCAAGCAAACTGTTCGACAAAATGTTAAGAGGAAAGAAGTTGCAGATTTGTAAACAAACATCCTGGGTCTGATTTTGCATAACTAAGGTGAGGGAAAAATGGTGTTTCGTTTCAGGTAGCTTCTTACACCTTCTGGTTAAGTTGATGGAAAATTAATTTTTACCTTCTAATCCTCCCCATAGATAACTCATTTTCATTCTGATACAATCATCTTGATATTTCCTTCAAAGAGACAACAAAAAAACCTATATCAGTATCATTTCACAAAATTGCTTTGAAAAGAATTGGTCTCCATATTAGTATTGATCTTACATTAATCAAATCAATAAATTGGCTTCGACTTTGAGGAAAAGACCTTCCTTTCCTATCGTACTGCTCTTTATGATTCAATCTATAATGGTATACCCAAGTATTTAGTGGGCAGCTACACTTCCTTCAAAATTGATCCACTAATTTCGTTCTTACTCTTGGGTGGACTATTGTGTAATGTCCCCATTTTCGTGGGCATTAGACTTTGTTTGGATTAGCCTATCATTGGCCCTCGTAGGCTAAGACTGATGTTAGAGGGTCCCAGCTGGCAAAACAGGAGGCTCATTCCCTTCCGTAGGTCAAAAATGTTTAGGATTGCTCTTTGTTTGGGTCAGTTTGGTACACTTGGCATTTATAGTAAGTCATATATCCAACATTACTATATTTGGCAGGGCACTTGGACCAGCCTTACTTGCAGTGATGATCCTTCGTGATGGGGAGAGGCTAGGTTATGGTATCAATTCTTGTGGAATAAAAGGTTAACCCACAAGTTTCTCCTTATATAGGGATCACTGCCCCAAGAGTGTCTCTTTGATGGCCTTGAGACAAACTCTAAGTCTCCTATAAGGCCCTTCAACACACCCTTCTCTCAACCACAACCTCTCACCAAGAATCACAGCCCTTCAACTACTCACCCATTTACCCAATCTCCTTGCAAATTAGTGATGGTTACTAATCATGGGATCTCAACTTAGAAATGGGTGGAATGGACTCCCATGTTCTTCTAGGACTCAACACAACCAAATTTGGTCACTCAATCCCTCTAAAATGACATGGAAACACACAATGCCAATTAGAACTAGTGGACAAGGCCTAATTGCTAGTAGGTCTAGTCTTCGAGTTTTCAGAACTTAACTCTGCAACTTCCCAAAGGACCCTCTGATTGGATCACCTTTTCTGATCCCCTTTAAGGGTCTCTAACAATACCCCAACTCCTGGGTTTTGACTCCCACAACAAGGGCATTGTCCTTCATAGGGCTAATTAGTCTAAAAGTCCTAATTAGGGTAGATTTACAAAACAACCCTATGCAAATGTAACCTCCCAACACTCTCCACCCTTCAAACACTTCGAGGGACATCCAACATCACACAATCCACCATTAGTTTGCTCCTATCCACTCCACCCTTCCTACTGCAACTCAATTTGCAGATTTAGTCATGTCAAGCACATAGAGATGCTCGCCTAGGGCATCAAACTTCTGACACCTCCCTTAATCTTTCTGCCCCAAACCTCTTGAATTTTATGGTACATTCTGCTAACTTGGATTTCACCAAGGGTCATTGAATTTACACGGTGAAATCTCAAGTTAGAGACATTTGAATTAGAAACCCTAGATAAGGGTTAAGTTCTGGACCAGTCTCAGTAAATCGCTTGTGGGATTCGCCAAACTTCACCAAATCAGATAAGATAAAATGCATTGAAGTCCTAACTCACCCTACAATCAGATCATGAAACCAATTCTACAAGATCAATCACCTATCACACATGCCAAACATAGAAGCCGAGAAATAAGCAGAAAAACATAGAGAATTCTTATTGCTTGATCACCAAAACTTCTCCAAATTCTCCAACCCATACATCCTTGGCCAAAAAGGCTTAAAAACCCCATGCTCAACCGTCCTCAACTGGTTTTTAAAACTTCTTGACCGTTGAGACCACTTTGCAAAAAGTTACTCCAAAGTTGCATAGCAACTTTTACATCTTTTACAATTTTTGCCCTATGGTGCCTCTAACTCCTCATAGACCCTCCAAATGACTAAATCAAGTCATTTTACATCCAATAGGGCCTATTATGGCCATTACAATACATTTCAAGCCTTTTAGACCAACATTACATGTTTTACCCCATTGGGCACAAATGTCCTAAAGGTTATTTTGACCCAACTATGACTCTCTATTTAGGCTTATAATTTTGCCTTATTACATTCAAGACCCATAGGGTCTGACACTCTTCCTAAACCTCTAGTCAAAACCAAAAACAATTAGCCCCTAAGGACTAAGCCTTGGTGCTCCTGCACCATAGTCCCTAGGTAGAAGAAACTCAAGTCCCTTGAGTTTTGAGTGGGTAAAATTTGCCCTTTCGATGAGACAAGATGCTCCCAGAAGGTCTTCTTCCTAGTATGTTTTGCCACTCTACTATCCAGGACACCTTCCACCATTGGAGTTTTCTTTGATGGCAACTGGTTCAACCATTCCTTCTACTCTTCATCCACAGATGCACCATTTCCCTCTGTGATTGGAGGCCCTCTATACTGTATCAAGTCTGCAACATTGAAAATAGCGGAGATAGCCACATCTAGAGGCAAGTTCACTTTGTATGCATTTGCCCCATACTTGGCCAAGAGCTCACATGGTCCAATTCTCTTCATCATCAACTTGGTGTGACTGCCTTTAGGAAGCCTCTCCTTGTTCAAATGTACCATAACCAAGTCTCCCACTCGGAATTGCACATCCCTCTTCTACTGATCTACTCTCTCCTTCACTTTTTGAATGTTTTGCTTGAGATTGGCTCTCACCTGTTCATGGACTTCCTTCATGGCTTCTACAAACTCTTCTGCATGGCCACTCCTCTTCTCCATACCTGCTAGATCTCTCAACTCAAGGATTCCTCTTGGGTGCATGCCATAAACCACTTCAAAAGGGCTTCTGCATGTACTCATGTTCACAGAGTCATTGTAGGAAAACTCTGCTTCTGGAATGATCACATCCCATGCCTGGCCATGTTCCTTAGTCAAACACCTAAGCAAATTCCCTAAGGACCTGTTGACCACCTCGGTTTGTCCATCAGTTTGGGGGTGATATGCAGAGCTGAAGGACAAGTTAGTTCCAAACCTCATCCACAATGTCCTCCAAAAATGACCAATGAATTTAGAGTCCCTATCAGAGACCGTGCTCAATGGCAAACCATGAATCCTTACAATCGCTCTGAAAAATAGATTCGCTATATGAGAGGCATCATGAGTTGTCTTAGAGGGTATGAAGTGGGCCATCTTACTGAACCAATCAACCACAACAAAATATTGTCATAGCCACCCTTTGTTTTAGGCAACCCTACCACAAAATCCATGCTAAGACTCTCCCATGATCTGCTTGGTACTAGCAGAGGTTGGTACAATTCTGCATTTAATGAGGTTACCTTGGCTCTTTGGCAAGTTGTGCATGTCTCCACATATTTCCTAATATCCTTATGCATTTTGGGCCAGTGATAGAACCTCTGCACCAATACCAACGTCTTATTCAGACCAAAGTGCTCACAAAGACTCCCATTGTGCTTCTCCTGTATCAGATTCTCTCTTTGACCCCTTAGGGACGCACAGTTGTCCTCCTTTGAAGAGAAGGCCATTCTACAAAGTGTACTCTGAGAAGCCACTATGAAAGGTGTTCTCAAACTCTATGCATACCTTGTATGCCTCTGAGAAGTCTTCATCCTCACTATACAGATCCTTAAAGGCATCTATACCTATGCTCTGCAATTGTAACTCCTGGATAGTCATCACCTTTCGGCTATCAGCCACTTTGTTGGCTTGCCCCTTCTTATGTTTAATAGTAAATGTGTATACTTGCAAATGTTCAATCCATTTCATATGTCTATGACTTAATTTCTCTTGTGAGTTCAGAAAGCTTAAGGCATGATTATTAGTAAAAACTACAAATTCGTTGGATAGGAGGTAGTGCCTCCATTTTTTCAAAGCTTGCACCATAGTATACATCTCACGATCATAAGAGGAGTATTTCCTCTTAGCTTCATTCAGTGTTTCGACAAAGAAAGCCACAAGCCTTCCTTCTTGATTTAATACAGCACCTATGGTCGTATTGCTAGCATCACATTCAATGGTGAATAGTTTATTGAAATTAGGCAATACCAAAACAGGTTGAGAAGCTACCCTTTGTTTCAAGTACTCAAACCCTTTGTCTGCTCCATTTGTCCAAAGAAACTTTGTTTTACCTCCTTTTATGGTGTCCAAAATTGGAGAACAAATCTCACAAAAATTATTTATGAATTTCCTATAGAATGAAGCCAGCCCATGAAAGCTCCTTACATCTCCTGCACTCCTCGGAGTGGGCCAATTGAGTATGGCATCAACCTTAGCTTGATCCATCTTCAAGTCTCCATGAGAGATCACAAAACCTAGGTAAACAAGTTCCTGTTTCAAAAATTCACACTTCTCAATATTTATTAGTAACTTGTCGCCAAAAAGCCTTTTCAAAACAATTTCTAAATGATTTAGATGCTCCTCTTTAGTTCTATAAATCAATATATCATCTAGATACACTACAACAAATTTGCCAATGTGGTCCTTCAAGACATCACTCATGAGTCTTATGAATGTGCTTGATGCATTGGAGAGTCCAAATGGCATTACAAGCCATTCATACAAGCCCTTTGTGGTTTTGAAAGTTGTCTTCCAATCGTCCCCCTCTCTGGTTCTTATTTGATGATAGCCACTTTTGAGATCAATCTTTGAAAAATACATTGTTCCACCTAAGCAATCCATCATGTCTTCCATCCTAGGTATGGGCAATCTGTATCTTATTGTGATTCTATTTATTGCCCTTGAGTCAGTACATAATCTCCATGTGCCCCCTTTCTTTGGTGCCAAGACTGTGGGGACAGCACAAGGGCTAATGCTCTTCCTTATTAGGCCATTGTCAAGCAACTCTTGCACTTGCTTAGCAATTTCCACATTTTGTTGTGGGGTCATTTTATATGCAGCCTTGTTTGGGAGAGAGGCTCCTGGTACTAGGTCTATTTGATGACTCACACTTCTCTTGGGAGGCAAAGAACCAAGTGTTCCATCACTGATGATGTCATTGTACCTATCCAAACAGTTGCTCCAAAGTTGCAAAAGTTGCATAGCAACTTTTTAACAACTTTTACATATTTTACAATTTTTGCCCTATGGTGCCTCTAACTCCTCAGAGACCCTCCTAATGACTAAATCAAGTCATTTTACATCCAATAGGTCCTATTATGGCCATTACAACACATTTCAAACCTTTTAGACCAATATTACATGTTTTAGCCCATTGGGCCCAAATGTCCTAAAGGTCATTTTGACCCAACTATTGAATCTCTATTTAGGCTTATAATTTTGCCTTATTACATTCAAGACCCATAGGGTCAGACACTCTTCCTAAATCTCTAGTCAAAACCATAAACAATTAGCCCCTAAGGACTAAGCCTTCGTGCTCCTGCACCACTTGGCATCTTTGTTGATCAAGTATTCAGGGATTTACTAATTATAGCAAGTCAAGGGCTGATAGAGATGGTCCCTTACTATTTTTAGTAAGGCAATTGGATGCGCAATAGAAACATTGGTTGACCTCGAGGTTCAAACGGAAAAGAGTGATAATGAGCATTCGAAGAGATAAAAATTATAATGGCATTATTGATTATTTATTGATGGTTATATTATTAAGTAATTAACTATCTTTATAAAGTTTACAAAGTGAAAGGGGCCAAGGACATCATTTATATGCATTAAATATATCATTTATGTTTCAAATCTAACAAAGGCATCCGCCAAGGAGACCCAATCTCCCTTTTTTTGTTCATTATTATGGCAGAGGTATTGGGTAGACTTATTAAATCCAAAAGACAATCTGGAAGTTGGAAGGGAATTAAATTGGTAGGCGGGTTAGATCCTTTGACACACCTCCAGTTTGCGGACGACACCAACCTTTTGGAAGAGGCCTCCCTTCGGGAAGCAAGAACTATTAAGAATACTTTGGATGACTATAGTATGGCTTCGGGACAGTGCATTAATTGGCAAAAATCAGAAATTTACTTTTTCAATGTTGGCCAAAGAAAGCAACGAGCCATCTGTAGGATTATTGGGATAAGAGGTGGTAGATTACCAAGCAAATATTTGGGAATCCCCCTATTCAAAGGTGCTTCTAAAGCTAGTTTGTGGAAAGATTTAATTGAGAAGTGCACTAAATGAATGGAAGGATGGAAAAGTAGATGGTTAACCTTTGCAGGCAGAATTCTCTTACTCAAATCACTAATCAATGCCATACCCATTTTCTCTATGATGTGCCTTAAAATTCCCAAGAAAGTTAATCAGATAATTGCAGATAGAATGAGAAAGTTCTTATGGAGTAGGAAAAGTGAAGAGGAGAAACGTTCTCTTATAACTTGGAGTAAGGTCTATAAATCAAAAGAAGATGGTGGAGCTGGTTTGACGGAATGACATTTGATGAATGAAGCACTAGGTGCCAAGCTAGTATGGAGTATTTTCCAAAACCCAGATTTACTTTGGGTGAAAGTATTGAAGGCCAAATATCTGGATTCAATGGAAGCAGAGAGAATCTTGACTACCCCTTACCCACCTAAAGGCTTTGCGGCGTGGAACTTTGTTTCAAGCTGCAGACCTATTATAACCCAACATCTTACATGGCAGATTAATAATGGAGAGAAGGCTAAATTTTGGGATGACTCGTGGAATGGAAATCTCATTTTGTCAGATAACCCTACATATCAGGATCTTAAATACCTCTTTTCAAATAGATGGGGGGAATATGTATGTAATTATGTGGAAGTTAAGCAGGGACCACTAGGTGATATTTGGGAATGGAAGCAAATAGAAAATATGGGGTTGAGTGCCCAGCAATTAGAGACAATGAAAGGGATTTTGGAAACTCGCAATGTAGCTTCACTAATGACAGAGACACAATCATATGGTGTGCTGCTAACAGTGGGAAATATTTGGTTAAGCTTGGTTATCAACTCCTACAAAAAACAGAAGACCCGGAGGAATCGCCATCTAGGATGCTGTGGAGCAAGGAATGCCTCCCCAAAGTTGGGGCTTTTGCATGGTTGGCAACCAAAGAAAGAATCTTAGCAAGAGTGCGAAGACAAAAGATTGGTATACAGGAGCCGACAAGATGCCTATCATGTGAAGAAGCGGAAGAAGATGTGAATCATTTGCTAGTTTCCTGCAAAATAACTTCAGAATGTTGGGAGATGCTGAAGAGCAAAGTGGGCTGGCATGCTCCCTTACCTAATAAGTTAAAGGAAATCTTTTGTGGATGGCCAAAACCAATAATGAAATCCACGTTTTCGGCTGCTTGGGCAGTAGGACCCTCTATTCTGATATGGGAGGTATGGAAGGAAAGAAATCGGAGGCTCTTCCAGGAGAAAAGAGAGGATACAAAGAGGCTGAAACAAAGGATTAATAATGCCATAGAAGAAACAGTGAATGCATATGCCACCACTACCCCTTTATCTACCCCCTTTACCAGGCAGGATCAATATTTTCAAAGGGCCTGGCCAAGACTGAGATGCAAAAATGGACAGGGAGGATCGATTAGAAAAAGAAAACAAGTTATCCAGGAAGGTGTCACCTGGGACGCTCCTGAGAAAGGTTGGATCAAAGCCAACTTTGATGGGGCATCGCAAGGGAATTCGGGGCCATTAGGAGCAGGAGCAATTCTTAGGGATTACAATGGGGAAATTGTGGCGTATGGTGCTATGAAGTTAAAAGTGGGAACTAATAATGTAGCTGAGGGAAACGCTGCATTACTAGCAACCAGAATGGGTGCTGCTTTGGGAGTCCAGAAACTTCATCTGGAAGGTGACTCCTTGCTAATGATTAATGCTTTCAAAAATGAGAAGACAGAGGCATGGCACCTTCAGCCATTGGTAAACTCTGTTATGTCAATAATTCGGAATTTCTCAGAATTTTGAATCACTCATACATATAGAGAAGGTAATAACGAAGCTAATGTGCTTTCTAAATGGGCTTTAACCTTTGAGGAAGTTGGAGAATTAAGAATGGATAATTTGAAACTTAACGGTTAGTTCCTTTATGACCGAAGTTTCTAAGTAATGGTTGAGGTCGTCTATGTGGCATGCTGAAGTGGCAGATGAAGTGGGTGTCATAGTTGAAGTCAACATGAAGTCATCCAAATGAATTTTAAATGATGAGAAATCTAAATGATTTCGACGGCGCTCGCAAGTGGTTTATTAATTGCTCATTTCAAAATATGAGCCGAATGTGTGCGAATTGGCTCCATAGAGGGTGGATTTGACATTTACACTCCATGCAATAATGAGTGTAATGACGGATTAGACAACATGCAGAAGGAGATGGAAAAGTTTAAAGATGCATCCCTCCCTTCGATAATGCCATTGCTTAACTAACAAGCTTTCTCTCCGTTTTTTTCTTAGCTCTCTATCTTATTGCAGGTTTTCACAAGGCAGCAAAGATGCACGCTAACTTCACGGTGACAACCAAGCAGTAGATGAAATCATTCCCGGGCGCTGCTAGCAAGGAGCGGATTGCAGGTTTGATCAAAATCAAGACGGATGCAATGGTGAAGGTGGTGACGGGTGTTTTGGGCCCAAAATTTCAAGAATTCCTTCTTATGCACAGAGACAACACGGCCATTATATCCATGGTGGTTGCTTGGGGCATACAACTGGGCAAGTCGACGGATACAGTTAAGTGGGTAGCGGAGACATTGTTCGCCGAAGACCTTCTGGGTGGTTTGGATTCTATATTAGAGTGGGCAGTGCCAAGAGTGGGCACGGACATCTCCGAGCGCATTGAAGATGAAGCTGCGATAGAGGAGCATGGGCTGATACCCTTCATTGGGTGGGTAGGCAAAGAGAGTAACACTGCATATTATGTGCAGAGGAGGACAGCATGGGATATGATTGTTGCAGAGATTTGGAACCAAGCAGCTCCGAATGCTGCTTTGGAGGCAGAAGCACAAGTGCCAATCCCACGGAGGGCAAGAACAGTGATGCCACGACGGGCCAGGATTCACCCTACTGCATAAGCTAGCCAGAAGATTGAAGTATATGCAGTTTGTGGCCCTTTTTTGTAATTTTGCACATTTTGTAACTGCGAAAACATCGCCATATATATAGTTCCGTGTATGGATTTTAAGGTTTATAGCTAGCTGCATAGTAGGAAGGCCTTTTGGGTAGTTTTTGTTTTGCCTAATAATAAATATCAGATTGAAGTATGGAAAGTGCAACCTACTTTCTATTCAGAGCCGAGGGTTGGTTATAGCCTGGCGAAGTAATCTTTTGTAATACCTTATGTAATGCTTTTATATTAATAAAATACCTTCTATTACTGACCAAAAAAAAGGCAAATGTATTTAAGTCATTAAAGTGACTTATTGTTGAAACTACTTGGATCGAACTTATTGAAGGAATTATAAAAAGCCAAAGTGAAAATCCATTCATTATGCTATTGTCTATTAGCTTTTGTTATTGAAAGTTCTTGCGCATTGAGCCATGAAACCTAGGGTTTCTGTGATTTCCAGCATTGGAGGACGTTAGTTTTCCAGTGTTTGTGCAATTCTAAGACTGTGAAGACCAGTTGAATTATTGCTTATCTGTGGGCTTCATTCAGAGGTCCAGATTGTGCAAATTGGTTGATGTTTTGGGGAAATTGAGGCCAAATCAAAGATATATCTATAGCAGATTTATTACTGTTGTTTACAATATTTTTGGTGATTGAATTTATTGGATTTCAAGGGCAGCCGTACAGCATTCTTGGTCCACGTGAGAGCCAAAGTCTAGGCGTCTAGCTTCTAGAATAAATCGTCTACAATTAGTGCATCTTGTTTCTTCAATATTGGGCGTCTAGTATTTAATGTGCATTGCATTCTGGAGTTGAAGGTTTTTTGGCAACATTCCAAGTGTTGTGTTTCGACTCCAGGTTTTCTTTCAGCTACAAATTACATTTCCAGAATTTAATAAATAAATCCCATATGATTGTATCAATCTTTCAGTAAATAAAATAGCATTTTCCATTGCAAGGTTCTGGAAATTAGTTTTAGTATTCTTCTATGCAAGCATTGTTGTATTTGCCAATAATTATAAAATCCAAAAGAGCATATATTTGCAAAAACCGCAAAAAACCTAAAAATGATGCAAAAACACAAAAAACCTGTCAATTGCCAAAAGTGGGTAGAGATTGAGCCAGCAAAACTCATCACATATTGCAAAAGAATATGCAGTATTTAAAATGTAATGTCCCTCCTGTTAAATTTTAAGAACCAAAATAACATCAACAAATAACAGATAAATCAGTAACACAAGAACACCAGAGATACCCTGGGAAAACCTTCCTACGCAAGGGAAATACTCAGCCACACCAAAGAAATACTCCTTTATTGTATACTCAAACTGGATACAATGTTTTGAAGCTTAATCAGAAGATAATCTAAACAGGATTGTTAACTCTTAACAATCAACCAAAGAAAACTTTCAGCAGTTCGTGCATAGCCTGCTAGTATCTACAATATGAACAGCACAAATGAATCTCACAGATTACAAAGTATAAGTGATTGCTATCACAAATGATCTTATACAGATCATACATCACAGTCTGAACCAAATCCGACAATCAGCAAAGACACTAATGTCTGATACAAAATGGAGATACAAAGAAGTAGATGTCGTAAAACTAGAAGCAGGCCCAATTAAAGCTCTTTGTCTATCACAATAATATTGCCCCACTTTCTAATAGATCACCGTTTTTATATACTCCGCACAGCCTAGAAAGGCTATAACTGATTGTAGCCCAAGTGTCACCACCTGTGGAGCTATAACGATTCGATTGCAGTTACAATACATGTCTTTTGATATTCCATCAACACTCGGACTCTTCAATTCTTTTCATTTTGTGACTTCAACAGCCACGAATGCAAGACTGCAGTTACACATGAGATGACACCTAGAATTTCGAAGGCTACGATAATCAAGGAGAAGGCTTTAATACCGATCTCGTTGGAAGTCTCTTCATTCTCAAACACAAGAATATGAAAGAGCACAATAATCAGGATATCAGGATATCTCCTGCAGCTACAAACATCAACACCTCCCTGCTCTAATATGAATTTTCTAATTTTTTGTGTTTTTGCAATTTCTGTTTTTTTTGTTTTTTCTGCTTTTTTTTTGAGTTTTTGGAGTTTGGAATTGATAGAACAAATAATGCAGAAATTCTGAAATGCTTGGAAACTGAAATATTGGATGGAAATTTAAACTAGGAAAAATCAAGTTAAACTTTCCTCTAAAACCTCAAAATCTGAAAGTGGAATTTATTTATTCAATACATACCAAAATCTGATAACAGGCAGTTTAGCAATTCTAAAAATGCCAAGTCTAATCACCAAAAAGCCA
Organism: Thuja plicata; assembly: GCA_018584345.1. Classification (NCBI taxonomy): domain Eukaryota; kingdom Viridiplantae; phylum Streptophyta; class Pinopsida; order Cupressales; family Cupressaceae; genus Thuja; species Thuja plicata. The sequence goes on along the minus strand of MU226746.1, from coordinate 1,009,355 downwards.
TGTTTCACACTTACAAAGACTCCATAACCCCAACATGCCTCTAGAATTTCATGAAATGATGCATATAGGGACGGCTAGAATGGAAAATTTGAAGCAAATGTGTAAAAAACTGATTTCTGCCCTTGATGAAGTAACTCTGATTCCCACACAGCCTCTTGGAGTGGTACGGTTGGCTGTAGATGCACATGAAACTGCTGTATGGTGTAAAAAATGTCCAGATCTGTTCCTAATCACCTTGAATCTGCAAACCACAATTACTTTCAATCTGCCCTGAAATTCTGTTGAACTGATTATTGAAGCACAATGTGAATTCTGAAAATAAATTCACCAATATTCCTAATTGAAAGCTCATATGCAGCCTCTAATTGAAGCCACCTGTATATTATGTCCTTGGGCGATCTTCCACACCTGCAGACATTTAGATCTGTGAAGGTTATCATCTTCACAAATATTTCCTGCCAAACCCTAGCTCTAAGAGCTCTGGAGTGCCAAAGATGAATACTCCAAAATAATGATTCCCAAAAGGTACCAAAATGAAAGCTCAAAAGTTAGTTTATTTTTCCTCCAACCCTAATGTCAATTTTAGGGTTCTCGTGATTTAATTAAATATTATTTAATTCTCCCCCTACGCTATCGAACCTTCTCATGGCCCTTTTTTTATTGATTGTCTTTTAAAAAAACAACTTTATGTCTCCATAAACAGGCGTCCACTTTATTACAATATTTCATGACATAATTAAGTCAATTTATTAATAAAATAATAAAGTTACTTTATGAATCATTAAAAAGTAACTTAAATTATTCTAAAATCGCTTAACAAAGTAACTTTAATTTATTAAATTAAAATATTAAATTCAACTATAAAATAACTTTAATATTTTAATTTTTTATTCTGAAACCATCACTTGACCTCTGCAGCTGAAAACCGATGTTGCACCTACTCCCCAGGTGATCTCTAAATATAGCAAACCAACTGCCTGTCTCCTCCTTAAAAAAAGGATCCCTCCTAAAAAATTGGAAACTATCTATGATCTTCTGAAATGACTCATACAACATAGCAGGCCATCTCCCAGTCTCCTAAAAAATAGAACACTATCTCTAATCATCTGAAATGGCTCATCAAGCCCCCTGCAAGGCTCCACACGCTACAGATGGTCAACAAGTGAATTGCAAGTCTCCTCCTAAAAAAATTGGAACTCCTAAAAAATAAGAGAATGACTCTGAGTTCTTCAAATGCCACTCAAACCTCACAAAGGCCTAGAGGACCCCTGTATGGGCTCTCTATCCACTGTATCAGCCTACAGGAACCCTGATAGTAGGCTAACCTCTGCAAAAGATACTAACCTAGGAAATAGGGACATTACATAAATACAGAAAGAACACATGAACACTTTCAAACCAGCATATGTGTAACTGTTATAGCAGGAATGAGACAACACTAAGGGAATATTAATGTCATTTTATTTATGATAATTATCTAGAAAATTACTATGGCATAGGCATTAATAAACAAAATCTGGAGGTAAGGCTGAGTACGTATGGTTATCACAAAAAGTTGGCACAATTTTTTGAGCTTCAGTAGATCCTTGAATCAGACAAAACCTTGCATTATTCAAGAGATGGTGTTATTATTGAATTCTCTGCATACAGGTTTTCATAATTAATAACAACAGAAAATCAAAAATCCTCCAAGCAGTTGCCAGCTTCAAAGAAACCACTAAGAGGCCACTCCCTGCCCATTTATCATACAGTATATCATAAAATCATGAAAAAAGTTAATATTTGAGATACATAAGTTGGCTATTGTCCATAAATTCGATAGATTGATACTGTAATGGTGTAAGATAAATTCCATAACAAACCTAGGATGCCGGTTCGGGTTCGAATTCGGGTTCGGGTTCGAAGAACCGGTTTGCCGGTTCGACAAAATTTTGAAAAAGGGGTTTTTGGGTTCGGGTTCGTTTTTTCAAAAATATATAAATTTTTTATATATATATACATATTTTGATATTTATGCAGCCTAGAAGCATGAGTTAAGATTAGAATGTCACATAGTATCATAAAAACTAAAAGTAAACATTTAAATTTGTAAACATAGCATCATGAATCATGAATCCATGATCATACCATCATATACTTCAAGTTCAAGTTCAAGTTCAACATCAAAGATTCGAAACATCTAAATTAAATCAGAACATCAGTTCAAGTACATTGTTTGAACTACAAACCTATAGAAAGGGGCTTCTGTAATTGCAGACTTATATATAACATAACTGGACTTCCTCTTGCTTGATGGAGATTTGGCAGCTTCCTTCTTATAGGTGAAAAATACATAGTAATTTAACAATAAAATTACAAATTTATAGAACCAAAGAACAACTGAGCATTCAGGCTTAGTGAACTGTCGGTAATTAGTGAGCATGCAATGGTAATTAGTAAGCATGCAATTGTCGTTAGATGCAAATAAGAATATGCCTGCTACTATGAGACATGGTTATTTATGGGGGTAAATGGAAATTTCGTTCATATGGCTATTGTATTCACTTTTCAATAGGTAATATGCCCAGTAGATTCACTGAAATCAAAATTTGAGTTTTACAGTTTTAAATCAGATTTGAAACTCAACCCTGACTGCAGACAAGAAATATACATGAAGGAAGCATTTTCAAATTTTCAATATCATGGTTCCTGATCATTGGTAGATAAATTGATCGATGTCCACAATTATGAAAGGTCAAGGACTATCAGAACTTCAAAGGTCCCAATGGGTGCTCAAAGTCTAGTAGACGATAGAGAGGAAACATAGACACTCCTTAACAATTATGCCAGCAATTGACAATAGACATGTTGAAAAAAACCTATTTTCTTAGTTTAATAATCAATGCATAGTTCAATGGTCACTGATGAAAAATCTTGCCCTATACAAAAGTATATCAACATCAAATAGTACTGTGTTGTGAAGTTCATCCATTTCTTTACAGGTCTTTCATTTCTGTACTATCAATATTAATATCAAAAGATCATTAACTCACTTTCAGACTCTGCATCAGTTTCAGTATCATTCGCTGCCTTGTTACACCTTGCGATTTTGCTTGTTCTTCCTTTGAAATAGACATCACCTGTATGTGCCAAATATCGCTTTCTACCATATTCACTAGTTCCGTCATTTTCTGCTGACAAAAAGGAGTGTTAGATTAGCATAGTAGCATAAATACAGTTTTCCCAAATGCAAGGAAATTGGAATAGGCACTAAGACAAACACTCACACTGTGTCTTACAGCTGCAAAGATGTAAAATGAAATTGGCAGTTACCCCTTTAATTAACCAATGACAGAAAATATCCTGCTATGGACAATGCATTTGTTCACCTGGTATGTGAATTGGCTTTTCAGGAAGTGGATAGCTGTCTTCAACTAATTTTAGCAGCAATTCCCGAGGTCCCGAAACAAAGTCATCAAGCTCAGCTCCCTAAGCATAATAAGTTCACCAAAAAAAATTATTTAATTTATTTTTTAACCAATTGATTAACATCCTATCTGAGAAACAATTTGATAGAAACCCCCAGGTAACTCTTGCTGGTTCGTTCCAATTTTTTAAAGCTTGCAGTTAGGTAGGGCAGTATAATATAGCTGCTAGAACTTACTTCATAACAAAACTACCCTACATGGATATAATATACAGATCTCGTGCTTCAACATACATATTTCATCACAGCCTCCTCTGTCCTAGCTTCTCCTGTACTCTGTAAGCCGATAACAATACATTTGTCTTCATTTAACACTCGTTTTGCTAATGCAACAACAGCAGGTACTTTTGCAGACATGCACATATGCCGAAAGAACCGCTAGCAAATTCAAGTAAACAGCACTTGTTAATTTGAATTATCTGAGTAGATGAATGCATTATGTATATGACATATGCAATCAACAAGCTAAACTAGATCATGTACAATTATTCAGTACCTGATGGCTTGCCCAGTACAGCCTCCACAATTGATTTGCATTAGGCCTTGGATTATGCCGATCTTCAGTTAAGCTGACTATTGCTGTCATTAAATCAAGACGTAGCTCTATCCAAAATTGAGTAGCCTCTGTATACATTTTCTGCAATTTCATTAAATGTTCAGTTCATAAAGCAAAAACTAAAACAAAAATTTATATACACAGAGTCTTCTTCCAAATATTTTTCTGTAACTGCAGAAAATTAGAGGATCTAAGAGAATGTGAAATAGCTTACAAATATAAGTATTAAACAAACAAGAAACGGAAAGAGATAATGAAGAAAAGGAGACAGGAATTCAGTGTCTAACATGAATATTGATTAAATCGATTAGATTTCCACAATCCATTGAATTTGAGCTTTGATTTCTGGGTTTAGATTGTGTGTATTTTTAAGCATCAACGTTTCGGATCACACTCCGTGATCCGTGATCCGTGATTTTTACACTTCCTTTTTGCTCTTACATCCTGATGATGGATCACGGAGTGTGATCCGAAACGTTGATGCTTAAAAATACACACAATCTAAACCCAGAAATCAAAGCTCAAAAATGAATATTGATGACCACCATGTCACAACAGCACCTAAATGAGATAATTTATCGTCTCTTGTGCAGTGTTATGATTCAAAATAGAAATGTATATTGAAGTTTTCTATCCCAGAATTTTGCTTTCAACATAATGCTTTCTAGCATCAATGTGCAATTTATGCAAGCCAACGTACCTTTCTTATAGCTGCAACTGGGGGGAAAATCTCACAATCCTTAATATTGGTATTCCTAAACCATTAGCCCCTTTTTTTATAAGCATCAACTTGGTAAGATGGATGACCAGTACAATATTTACAAGGCAATAGATTTACTGAAATATCACACTCTGATAATGCTTCAAATCTGATTTTGATTTTGATTTTTGCTCAAGATTTGCTTCATCATAATGCAATTTGAACATGCAAGATAAACGATATAGATTTTTAAGGAAATTAAGTTGATAAAATACAGAGAATCAAAGTTAACCAATGGATATTCTTGTGATATAGAAATGTATTGCTGTTTACAAACACCTACAGCTGTTACAAATCATAAAATGCACAATGCCATCATGTAACACATACCCGAAATGCCTCCATACATAAGATAACAAACCCTCCGAAGTTTTGTAAGATAGATCAACGAATCTCCATGAAAACTGATCAATAATATGCAACTGTGAATCCTAAGATGAATTCACCAAGTGGGCTGATATGGATTTTCGTCCAAAAAGCCAAAACCTTTAAGGTTTTCATCCTAGGGTTTACTCAACCTGCAAGCTGAAGCTCTCAAGCTCTCAAGGAAAAGTTTCTTTGAAAATAACAAGTCAAGAATGAATCCTCATTTTACCTTTTCCTCCTTTTATAATGCTTTTTCTTTTTGAAAGTAATACTTTAATTGATTTCTCTTTTAATTTACTTTTTTTTTCCCTCAAAAGTGACTTTACATTATAATTTGTCATTGAAATTATTATAAAGTCACTTTATAAAATAAAACACATCTAGATGTTAATTAATTAAATTTAAATAATCGCATAGGACATAGGACTATTTAACATTTAATTAAATAAATCCAATTAGCCTACGGCTAATGATCTCCTCTAGGTGATCACTTGAACAAAAGGGGTCATTACAGTCCTCCCACCTCAAGATTGCTTGTCCTCAAGCAATCACATGTATCAGATCTGTGTGAAGCTCAATTGTTCCAATCAAAACCTATATCCCAAATTAATCTAGGACCTTGGTAAGTCTTCCCATGTGTATCTCTTTCAAGCTTTCACCGCTCCACTCTGATATAAACATAATTATGCCCAAAGCTGTGAAGCAACTCATCATGATTCCAATAAAGTAGTACACCAAACATGCCAATGCTAGGATCCCATATCATCATGATCTCACACCAACAAAATGTGGAGGAATAAATGTCTTTTATCATGCCACAAACGCCATATGTCCATCTAAATCTTAAAGAGCTCCCATGAACATGAAAACTGATAATTACAAGTGCACAATCAATCATGTCAATCCACCATATGCTGCTGGAAATCCCACTCAAAATAATGCAGCAAGTACCTTCAATGACAAAGGAAGATGGAATCTCATCACTGTACCAACCTCAAACAAAGAAAGATTGATCCCAATCTTTCCAAATCCTCCAACCAGATGCTGTCCTAAAGGACCAAACTGAAGTCCTTGTGATCAATAGTGTGAAACAATTATCTATCACCATTGTGAGAACTCTAACCCACTGAACTATGGTTGAAAATTCCATGCTCATAAATGTGCAACAACCCTCTATCCTTATGATGTAACTCAAGCCCAAAAGGTTTGAACATAAAGTACTACTATCCTCTACATGCTCCATGATGTCTTCTTCATTTACAAAATATAGTCTCCAAGTATGATCAAGGAATGATATTGTTATGAAATGAAGGCATAATGTCAAACCTTGCATGCAATGTGGTTCTTCAATTCTTATTGAATGTTCTATCATAACAACAAGATGAATGAAACTATTTAAAGATGGGAGATGGCTGATCATCAACATGACACCCGCCTTTATTTTGTAGCTTCCAAGTTTGCCTTCATAGATCCTATCATAGTCTGCTATCCCAAGGTGTGTGATAGGTTGTTACACTTCCCACCTCAAGGCTATTGTTATAAATCAAGAAACCAACTAAATTGATGTCAATGATATTTGTATATCCATGCATAAGAAAGAAACCTATCTCATATTCCTTACCTATCAAGTGAATGTGTCTCCGCACAGTCCAATCCAACCAATAAACAGTTTCATAAGCATTTGAAATAGGTGACAAATCCATAGTTGTGTTGGAGTTGTTTCCATTAATACCCAAAGTCAAACCATGAGTGGCTGATCCACTAAACATATCACACATAAAATCATGATTCACCTCAATGAAATTGTCAACATCAATTGAAAAATCAGAATTTTGTATGTGAGAGCTCTTGCTTCACATCATCCATGGAGTCATGTGAATAACAATCTTGATGAAGATGAAGCTTGGTCTGATGAATCGTCAACTTAGCATTCACTGCCTTCACCAACCAACTCTCTTTTATTCTTTGGGACTGATTTAATGTTATTGTCCCAAAGTTTACAAATTCAATCCTCTCATACGATGCATTATCACAAATATTATGTCTAACCTTTGCATCTTGTACACCATTAAGTGAAGAGTCAATAGCACTTACTTTTTCATGAGAATAGACAGCTAACTCATGAGTACAAAGAGATATAGTGTTGATGTCCTTAATCAGAGATTTAGGACTAATTATACCTTTACTTTTGATGCAATCTTCAATGCTAGAGTACACTTGCATAAACTTGGCAGCCCTATCGTGTAGCATTTCATGTCTTGAAGCTATGTCATCATCATAGTACATCAAGGTATCAACATCACAAATTGATTCATGCCCGTCTTCAACTGCTGGTATAAAATCAGATTGTTGGCAAATTGAGGTTTCAACCTTTACTTCATACTTATCTATCCACTATTGAATGTCTACCATGCTACACTTCTTGTCACCGTTATCCTTCTAGGATTTGTGCCCATTTGATGTCACAAGATTGCTGTCCCAACTCAAAAATACAGAATTATGCTCATACCTTTCCAAGGTGTCTATATTGCTCTTTCTTGTATCTTTTTTGAGGAAAGATTGTTACTCCATGAGTAGCATAAATTCCTAGTTGCTAAAGCTGATATGTTTTTCATAACTAACCAATTCCATGGTGTAGCATACAAAACAAACCAAACATTATCAAATTAAAAGATCTTCTTCCTGTTGGGCAATCTCTTAGTCTCTATAATCAGCTCTCTAAGAAGAAAAACCTCATATGATCTTGGCAAATGTTCCTCCCATTGTTGCAGGACTCGCCGAGTGGCGAGTACTCGCCGAGTTTTCAGAGCCTGCAAGTTTTTCGGGGTTTAACACGCCACTCGGCTACTGCCAAGTTTTAATTAAAAACTCGGCCGCGTTTTTCTGGGCGCAGCTAAAGCCCGAAAACAGTTTTTTTTTTTGTCATTTTACTGATTGCTTTGCTTTGCTTTGTTGTTCTTAAGGGAGAGTGATAAGTTATTGCCCTTGCTAGGTGATTTGAGCGGATTGGAGGCGGATTTGAGCAGATTGAAGGCGGATTTCAACCGTTTTTTCAAGAAAAATCAGATTCACATGTAGGTTTTTGAATTTGTTTTTTTATTTTTTAAAACCATTATATTCTTTTTTTGTTGTTTCTAAATGAATACAAAATCATTCCTAAGTAGTTAAGAAATGATTTTGTATTATTAGAAGAAGATTGAACACTAATTTTTACATGTTTTGTTGAATCTATCACTATTTAGCAAGTATTTATCACTATTTTTAATTTTTTTCAAACCCTAGCTTGTTTTAGCTTTTTTAAAGTTTGAAAGTTTGAAATTTGAATGATGTGTAACTGTAGACACTAAACTCTACGCTAAAAGCTTAAAAATATTGAAAGTTTTAAAGTTGAATGTTTAACTAAAATATTTGTTTTGTGTTTTTATTTTGTATGTGTAGGGCAGCAGTTAAGCGTTAGCCATTAAATCAATATGGCAAGTTCACAAGAAGTG
>MU226746.1:956412-974059 GCA_018584345.1 Thuja plicata | reverse complement strand
TACCCTTCTTTAAAACAGCAAAGTTTTAAATTAAAATTTAAGCAACAAGAATTTAGAAATGAAACAACAAGAATCTACTTCAATCTAGAAATGAAACTCAAATAACTATATCAAAATGAAACAAGAAATATAAAAGTAAAACTCAAAACAATGAACAATGCATTCATTTGAAAATCAAAAAATAAAATAAAAAAATAGTGAGAAACCCTACCTTTTGCTTGAAAAATCTTTTGAACAAGGTGAAAAATCTTCCTCTTCTTATTGCTCCTTGTCACTCCTCTTTGGCTTGCAATCACTCTTTTCACTCTTACAAACACTCTTTTATGAGCTCTTCACTCTTCTTGTTGCTGTTGCAAACACAAAAAAACCATAAAATAAATGCAAATGAAGCCCCATATGGTTTTCTATCATTTTAGCACAAGAAGTGGACCCCACATGGCTTAGGGTTGAAAAACGAAACACTAAACATTATTATAATGTTGTTGTTTTTTTTAAATTGCTTTATTTTATGTGCTTTGACGGGCGACGCCCGTGCGTCCCCTTTTGGGGTCGAGGGACGTTTTGGCGTCCCCATTCCCCAAAGGGGAACGTGGGGACGTCCCCGCGTCCCCGACGAATGGTGGCCACTGGGTGGCGCCACTGGAAACGCGGGAACGGCATCCCCCCGTCCCAGGTGTGTCCCTGTCCCGAGTGCGTTGGGGATTTGGGGGGGGACGCGTCCCCGTGTTACTCTGCTATTATTTAATTGTTTAATGTGTTCGGCAAATTTCTCATTGAGACTACATAATAGAGTCTTGGCTCTCATTTTAGATATGTTGAAGAACATGATATTTTCTCTCTAGAAGCCCTTGGGGTTTGAGGATTGTTTGTTTCATCTTTTTGGAGGATGGAAACCCTTCTCAAGAAGATCAACTACAGAGGTGAGAGATCCACCTTGGCTGATGCTATGGGATTCGCTCAGGGTCTCAGCTTGTGCACTCTAAGATTAAGATATTTGCAATTTCAATTTCAAAGAGTTTGTTATTTGCTGAAGTATTTCCAGGTTTGCAAGTTAAAATATGTGAAAGGTCATTTTGAGCTGCCTATGTGTATTTACTCAAAGATAAACAATATTAAATAATTGTTTTGAATGCTGTTAGGGTTTAATGCCAAGCGCTGTCAATTTTACAAATAAGGATTACAAAGAGGACATATTTTCTGAGTTTAATTTTGGGTGCTAAAGACAATATCAGAAAGACATCTTACAAAAGAACAAAACTGGCATGGAGTTTGAAGTATAGTGATATCAAACAATTATTTTAAGTACGGACACTTTGAGTGGTGTTAGCAAGGAGTCGAATTCAAATAAGAAAAAGATCTGTTTTTTAAAATCCAGGAAATGAGGAAAATCAAATGCTGATAGATTTAATTGAGATCGCCCAATTCTTAATTCTGCCGCCAGAGACAAAAGATACTAAGTACCATATTTTTGGTGCTAGAAGACAAACACAGCTAAAGACAAAAAAATTAAAGGAATTGATTGGGATTAAAGGGGGAATCAAATCACACCTTTTTTGAATTACATAAAACAAAAGGGAGTGTTACAGCAAAGGAATAAATAATGGCACCTAAGAGTTGCTGTTTGCATCTGGAGGAAGTTGTTTCTCATCAAAAAAGGTTCCAAAGAAGTGATGTGGGAAATCTTTGACCCCTGAACTTTCAAACCTCGGTGACTTTGTAACCCTAAAGCTGTGTGGCTCTTGTTTGGTTTCAGCAGTGACATTTACTCGCTTTCATTGTGCTTCCTTAGGCATATGGTTTGTGAGAGTGTTTGTTTAGCGAAGAATTATCACTCTATTGCTTTCTGGTGGTATTGGTAGGTTTTAAGGATGTGTAGCAGCCATGGCAAGGTAGTCTCAGGTGTGAAGAACCTACAACAGCACTTAGAAAAGATTTGCAGACCTCTGGAGGAAGATAAACTAGCTTCAACAGCACTCAGAAAACAACTGCAGACCTAAAAGATCCGTGGAAAGTGCTGGAAGAGTCAAGAATCTTGCACAAGCAGATGCCATTGCTTACTGACCATTGTGGGTGTCAAAGTTAACCTATTATCAGTGCTTGGGCAGCTTATGAGGTTAGGAAAGTTCATCATATGCACTATGATCGGTTCTGTACATTTGAAATAACAAAAAAACTATTTGCTTTCAGTTTGATCATTTGTTATGCTTGGCTCTTGAATATTTAAGTTGAATGACCTTATATACTTGTGCACTTAATTTCAAGACTGCCACATTCAAAATTATTAGCTGCAACCAAATTGTTTATCATAATGTCTATTGACTGTCCAAGGGAAAAGAGTGTTTAAGAGGTGCAAAAATCCATTGAAAATTGGCCAAGGACATTACACTCAGTATAAGAGAAATCAAACACAGAATGATTACCAAGATATTGGATATTGAAGTAATGAGTGAGAGTCTCTTCAAATACGAGATTGCAAAGATCTATCCATAAAGTATAAAATCGACAACTAAGAAAAGTAGACAATAAAAACTTAACTAAAAGAATATTCCTAAAGTCTATCCTAATAAACTTAATTGACCATCATAAACTAAATATTACTATATTACATTAATACCCTCCCTAAAAGTTCAATCGACTAATTACACAAGTTTGTCCCAATATTTTACAAATTTGTCTAGACTGAAGGACTTGGTAAGAACGTCTGCACTCTGATTCCTCAGTCGGGACTCGGAACATACAGCAACATCACTGATCCATCTTCTACAAGTAGTTGTATGAAATGACAATGAAGTTCCACATGTTTTGTACGCTCATTGAAGACTGGACGCTTGGCAAGCTTTAGCACCCCATGATTGAAACAAAAGAAGGGTGAAGGCCCTACTCAAGACATTTGCATGTCAAAAAGCATCCACCAAATCCAGATTGCTTCACATGTTGTAATGTCCCCTTTTTCGCGAGCATCAGAGTTTGAGGGATTAACCTATTATTGTGACCCTCATAGGCTAATCATTGTGGATAGAGGGTCTTCTGACACAAAGGCTTGGTTAATGGAGGTTCTTGTCTTCTTCAGAATTCAGTATGCTCCAGTTTGATGTTGGTTTGGCTCAGATTGGACTTTGTTTGGGCTCAGTTTCATATACTTACTATTTATAGTAAGTCAGAGGTTGATCGAGAAGGGCCCTTTTCTATTTTTAGTAAGGCAGTCATATGGACAGAGGATGCAGTGGTTGACCTCCTGGCTCTGATAGAATCGAGAAATAATGAGTATCTTTGGAGTTTTGAAATTTTAATTATAAATAAAGTAATATTTTATTAATAATTAATTAAAAGTGCACATCATTAAATGTTATTTGACTTTATTATTAAAAGGGGTTATTTAATGATTATTAAGTCAAATTATAAAGTGCATATGAGGAATTATGTAAAGTGCCAATTTAAAGGGAGATATAAGTGACTATTAAGATATAGTTTATATTATTCTGTTGTGCACCAAATACTATATTTCAAACTTTGCAACAAAAGCACATGTTCTTTAAGTTATGTGAGGTGTAAGCTTGAAGCTTCAAGTTTGATTTGTATTTGGTGAGTTATAAAAAGCCTTCACATGAGGAAATTGAGGCAATAATGACTTGTGTATTTTGCTTTTGTTGGTGTGGAGAAGGGATTGCAACAAGGGTTTCAGATTATCAGCTTGAGGAATTGTAAATTATTCATTGTTATAGCACTTTGAATTGGCTGCAAGATACCAGTGAATTGTGCAAGGGCTTTGGATTCATACAGAGGCAAAGATTGATACAACGGTTAGCAAAAATTGGTGATTACAAGTTCCATTTCATTTCAGATTTGATTGCAAGGGCAGGAAGCTTCAATTTGTGCAGATCGCAGCCCATATATAGTTCAGTGTTTGAGTTTGGAGAGTGGCCGCAGGTTATTTATTGTTTCTAGGATGGTTTCAGGAAGTGACGTGAGCAATAAAGGGTATTTGTTTGGCATTTGGGGCTTCTAATATCTTCAGTTGTGTGCATTGGAGGGATTGTTATTTGTATAGAGACAATTCTATGAATGTTGAAGAAATAACACAGCATGTGCTTACCAGGTTTTTATATTATTTGCTTGAATAGTTTCAAGTCTCCATAAATTGCAAATTGATTCATTGTAAATAGTTTGGAATTGAAATAAGTAGGTGCAAGGTTGCTCAATAACTGTTTGATGAAATGCCAAGCTGTAGTTATTCGTTTCAGTTTATATTGAATCACTAGTATGCATGCCAAGTGTTTGTAGAAATGCCTAGTGGCTGTAGGTGTACACTGGTATGCATGGCAAGTGTTTGTCTTTATGTCAACTAGCTGTACTAGTTAATTTTAGTCATTTACATGTTTGTCAAACGGTCTGAAACGGCTAGTATATCATTTCTATAACAACCTTGCATTGTTAGAAGCATTCAATAACTTCATTTGCAGCCTACGAACTCAAAGAAGAAAATCAGAAAATTCATAACAGCGGTTTCAGACATTACGGTGGTATCAGAACTAGCATGCTAAGTGTTTGACAAAATATCAAACATTCAAATTTCAAAACAATATCTATCATTGGTTTAGCAATCCAGTGTTTGTCAAAGTTAGAACCCAAGGGGTTCTTACACATGCTACCTTGACAATTCCCCAATACTCTGCTTCTGTCAAGGAAAGAGCTACTGCATACTACTTAATAGTCCATTCGACTGCACCCAAACCAAGACTGAAAACATATCCAAAAGTAACATATCAACAAAACTAACCCAACCCGAATCTGTGAATCCAACCAGCATAAGATCTTTGCTTCTGCTATACAAAATGCCAAAGTCAAGTGTCCCTTTCACATATCTAAGTACTCGATTCGCTACAACCCGATATTCTACCTTGGGTGCTAGTCTGCAAGGAAAAGTTTAGCTCACAACATAACTCAAATCAGGTTTAGTAGTTGTAAGGTAGATAGGGCTACCCACTAGCTGCCTAAATGCTGACTCGCACCTTTGAGTATGTTTTGGCTCAGCCCTTTCTCCCAAGATTTTGCAGTCTACCACTTGGAACTCTTCTAGTAAACCCCAAGCATATTTAGACTGAGAAATAAAAATACCATCACTTGTCTACCAAACCAATATACCTAGGCAATAATATCGAAGGGCTAGGTCTATCATATAAAAAGGCCTGACACAAATTCCATTTTATTTGCTCAAGAAAATGTGCCTTGCTATATAATATCTAGATAATATCATCCACATAAACGACGAGAAGAATGATATCATTACCTATGCTTTTGAGTCTTTGACATATAAATTAAGATCTAAAGGACTTCTTTTAAAACCGCATTGCCTTCCCTGCCACATAAGTGGTGGTTATTTCGTGAGGACTCCACAAGCTCCTAAGTCTCCTATTTCTTTTGAATATTTGCAACTTTCAGGTATTGGCAACTGGAAAGATGTGATAAAACAAACTTTTTATCAAGTATGCACCTGCAATTGGAATTTCCTCTTCAAACGCTTTCACAAACTACACACTAATCTTCAACCCCAATTCCTACAAGATCCTATAATTTTTATTAGCTTGCAAATCTCACAAATTATCCAAAACTCCTTCCTCTTAAAGCAATACTCAAGCCTCGGAAAATGAGAAAAGCTTTAGCACAAATCTGTTACCAGCAATCTTAAGTATATATATTTAACCTGAATGATTCCACTTGTAGATTGGCTAGGGCATATATCACACTACGGAAAACAATCTTCACCGTAGGGGTTTCCATCCCAAGACTCGAAACGCTGAATAACAGCTCAAACTCCCACATAATTATCATTAAAATGACCAAACCAGAATGAAATGAAAATGAACCACCTTAGCTCTTTTATAACCTTCATGAGAACTTTCTGAAAATTGTAAAAATAAAAATACTTTTATCACTTAATATTTGATAATCCCTTTTTGCTCCACAAAATGACTTTATTTTATAATTACCTGCTGAACTTTAAAGTCGCTTAAAATATCACTTTTATAAATGACTAATAGAACTTGTCCTGATTTCACTTTTTGAGAATTAAAATATTAATTATTTAACATTTTAAATATTTTCACACATATGCCCAAAGTAGTGGAAAAACACCCAAAAAGTCAAAACTGATCCTGGAAGGCAACAACAAAGCCATCACGAACCTGTGAACACAATGCCACGGTCAGATTTCCAAACCGATAAGGATGTCACTCTCCAAGAGAGTTGGAGTTCCTTGGGAATTCGTGAAAGGCCAAAAGAGGGACATTACATTTACCTACATTTTTAGGACACAACATCATGGAGATTACACTCCGTCACTTCCTCACCTAGCTATGGCAGTAGGTTACACCTCTTGGCATACTGATTATTTAGGTATGCTCGATGTGCCAGCACGTACAGATATCACACAATGATTGGCAAATAATACTTTTTTCAATTATATCATTTGGCAAATAGACATGTTTTGAAGTTTTAAAGAATATGTCATACGTACCAGCCAAATATAAGAAGGCACAAACACTTTGACACAAATGTTCCTCTTGTAAGGCAATGTGTTAACCAAAACTTGTTCACAACTATAAACTCAGTCAGTCAATTAGTTATTGTCCAGACATTCTTACTATTAAATCAATTTACAAACAAGATTCTCAAAACATCATTTCCTTATTTTCATTACAATTCTTAAATGCACAAGCATAACATTTCCAATATGTAGAAAATTCATGATTTCATAATCCTACTTGTAGCACTAAAATATCACACAACAAATTTTTCATAGCCAACATCATGTAATTGTGTCAATTGTGACTTACCATCATGCTAGCGTTCAAAGGTATTTCCACCACCTCAAACTCTGCCCCTCGGAAGCTTAGTGTCCGACAAACATACATGCCCCTATAAGAGTACCAATATTACCTTTGATCACTTAAATGTTAGAACTGCAAATCTGATAACATTACTTACCTAGCCTTCATATCCATTGCAACAAGCTCAAGAGCTCCAACTCCTCTTTTCTCAAGCGCCCCTACATATCCAATGCACATGATAAAAAATGATGGATAAGATAATTTTCTCATATCAGTTCAATACTTAGTGTGAATATCTTCTTATATAAACTAAAAAAAACATGATGGAAATACAAATACCAATACTAACCATCTTTCAAAAATGCACTAGTACTTGAGAACTAAAAGATTTAGTTCAATCTCTCTCCCCTTAAACACATACACAACCACGTGCAAATGCTTGTGCAAGACTCTCATCCATGTTCAACTCCTGTTTTAGGTAATAAACATGTATATAATTCCAACTGAATGAGATAGAACCTCTCTTTTGGATAGTATTCAGCTCCCCGTGCATATATATTTCATCCCTGAAATATTTTTCTGATGCAATTATCCAAGCATATAACAGATGTAGTTGGAATTCCCAAGTTTAAGCTAGAATAAATGGAATTCCATATGTGTGGAAAAGGATTGCATTCTAAAGACAAGGACTATCATTGAGGCCCAACATGCTCAACCTGAAAAATAATGTTCCGTTGATTTTCATGCATACTTTCAAAACTCCTTGATATATTATTTAAGGGGGAAGCATCTCCTTGGGAATTCTACAGATACCTATCACAGCACCAGTGGCTAATTCGCTATGAGAACAAGATTGGATTTGTCCTCTCTCTAAGATTAATAAAGCTTTTCACTTCATGTTTGGGTTCAGAACTGGCATTTGATATTCACCACCTAATTTGGGTTCAATATCGACAATTTGAAGATGCATATTATATGAGCTAACCTAGTCAGTGGGAAGCCTCCCATACATTTACAGCACTGTCCTCCCTCTTCAACTCCATCTGTATGGCAAACAAAATTAGACTCAACTGCTACTCTAACTAATACCAAAAGAATAAAGGTTGGCCTCCGTATTCACCTTAGTTATTTGTAAGAAATTAATCAAATATATGGCATATTTTTGTGTTAACTGCAAAAATGAAGTAAATAATATTCCAATTATTAAAGAATCCACTTACATATCTCCATTCAAGAATCAAAAAATTTGTTTGCATCTTTCAATACATAGGCACAACCCAACCCTTACAACTTTTATTAATCTCTATATAGAAGATATTTTCCATCTAATTAGATCACATGACTCAGCAGGTGATCCAGCTGCCTGTAGCAGAAGATAATCTTTCATACCTCCACTCTTTCAAGGAGATTGCTTTCCATGATATTTGAACAGATAGAAAATGGTGTTAACATGATATGGACTTACAACTTCTGTAATCCATAAATTTTTCATTAAAAGTCTCTTCCATGCATACTCCCTTGGATCTGTCCCAGCTCCTCTCTTTGAAAGCCGAGATCAAGAAGACAAATGTGGATGAACTGATGCATCATCTTTGGCATCTCCACCACAAGCTTACCTTTTATTTGGATTGTTGTCTACAGATTTGTAAAATCCCTAATTATCCAATACAACGATAGAGATATGGTATGAGGATCTCTCATCTAGATGAGAAAAAGAATACAATTCAAGCAATGTCATAGCTCCACCAGCTACATAGAGCTTGAGATGTTTCTTCATTGGAAATATCTAAGTCTGCAATAGAGACTAATTGATGACTGATGATTCTATAAACTTTTATATTAACAGACTTGAAACTCGTATGGCAGATGTGTAGCTTAGATGAATTATTTCTGTAAATTTTTTGTTAAGGTAATCTAGTAACCTTACCTTTAGTTTTGATATCGTAGATAATTGTAATATATAATGGCAAATGATTAAGAGACCCTCATACATTAATATATTACCTAGTGTACTTTACAACCTCTCTAAGTTGTTGGTTTGGATTCTGTTTCCAGATCCGAGTTCGAAATTCGTTCAAATTTTTTTTGGCGTGGGTTTGAATTCGTTTTGGGTTCGTCCATATAAGTTCAACACCACTATGCTAATAGTAAAGCAACATGGCAAAATACACCACCATATATATTAATGTTTGAGTCCAAATGACATATAAAACATCCTTTTTGGTCTTTTTAGTGGTCTATTTTAGGGTTGGAAGGTCGAATAGACTAAATTAGACAAAAACAAACCTTAAAAAAAATTTGAAAAAAGTCATTTTTGTTAATGTTTATGTAGCTGCGAGAGTTTTTGTTCATGTCTCCCTATCGTGTTCAAGAGTTGTATATTTAGTGAGCTGGGACCGTTTCATATCGTGGTCAAGTGGCTCATGTTTATTGAGTGACATGGACACAGCTGGATGACGTCAGTTCATTCTATCATTGGTTCCATCCAAGACTATGTCTCTCCCTTCATTGTCGAGTTGTTCATTTGTCAGCGGCTTTCTCTTTATAGTCGATATTCATTATTCCATATTGAATGTTTATTCAAGACAGAGTGCACGTGACTGTTGATATGGATCATTCCTTCGTAACTGCCGCCAGGTGTCAAATGTTCCCCGAGCGGTGACCTCTTGTCTTCCAGCAGTTTCAAGTTTGCATGGTGTAGAGTATACTTTGGGGCTCCCTATAGATATCATCGTGGATGTGAGACTACAGTTTTTTGCAAGGAACTTGTGAAGTTTTACGGTTGAAGCTCTTGACACCACCGTGTCTGCTACAGACCATATGATTTTTGCTTATTATTGTTTTAGATTCTGATTGTGATGGATGTTACATATTATGATCTATGAGAGACATATTGTAATCTGAGAGATTCTTTTGTATTGTTCGTATTTGTAGAGGTGATGCAGGCTATGCTCAATTGTATGTGTTGCATATGCATAGTAAAAGTGTTGAGTTGTGAATAAGGCTTATTGTTTAACTGTTAATAGTTAGTAGTTAACAGTCATAAGCTTGAGAACATTGTATTTATTGTGAGAATACAATAAAGGATGATCATTTCGTGGGGCTGGGTTTTTCTCCCTCGAGTATGAGGGTTTTCCCACAATAATCTTTGGTGTATTTGTGCTCTTAACTTATCTGTGATCTGTTCTGTTCTTCTGGTTCTTATAAACTTAACATTTTTTTGCCCAAAGTCGACCCACTTCTGCCGCTGGGTTTCAAACTCACTTGAAATTCTGCCCGGGTTCTGCTGACAGACTTTGCAGGATATTTGGCCACCTGTAGCAGAATTTGCAGTGAATTCGACCTACGAGGGTCCAAAAATAGGCAAATCCCTCATTGGAGTTTTAGGGATTTGCCTATTTTTGGACCCTCGTAGGCTAATCAAGATGACAAAGGGGGTCGTGTGGCAGAGCCACTAGTCAATTTACACTCTGGAGGTATGTGATGTCGGGATTGCTCTTCGTTTGAGTCAGATTGACAGACTTACTATTTATAGTAAGTGGTTATTTTGGGATCGTCGTGGATTCTACTTTTAGCAGGGCGCCAGAGCAATGGTATCAACGGAGTGTGGAAACGTTTGCAGAGCTTCCAGTTTGAGGGACTTACTATTTATAATAAGTCTATTTTTGGCAGGGCATTTTGGCGTCTGGTGAACATTGGCATTTGCGAGTCATTCATCCGGAGGAATTAATAAGCTATTTGTTAATTGATGATTATTAATAAAGTGTTAATTAATGATTAAATGAGCTTATTAATAGTTTGCCAAGTTATTAAATGTTTATTTAATAGTCTTTTGGCACCAATGCAAAAAGGAATAATAATTAAATATTATTATTCAAAGTTTACACTTTGCATTTTAAAAATATTGGTTAAGTTATGCAAAGTGTGTTTGTGAAGCTGGAGGTTTGATTTGTTATGGAGAAATTATAAATACCTTGAGAGGAGAAAATCAAACTATGCTTAATTCTTGATTCATTCTTGTTTTTGATATTTGGATTTTGGAGTTTCTTTGGAGATAAGGGTTTGTAAGAATTTCGACCAGCAAAGAAATTGTAAATTTCTTGTTGTTTTCTGCACTTTGAATCAGGGTTTGATGCTGAAGAATTGTGAAGCATTGCGGCTAGTATCTAGAAACTGGAGTTTGCTTATAAATTTCGAAAGAGTCAACAACGTTGAGAAGTGACATGAGTTTATGGGGTTTGTTATCGGCTCATTGCTGAGCGTGGACAGTCATTGCTAACAGCTGCGGCCAACATACAGAGGATGTGGAGATAGGTGTCTTCAGCCGCCAACTTCCAGAGGGTTTTAAACAGTAGTGAATCAATTCTCAGGTTTTTTTCCTTCAATACATTAACGTTGAGAAGTGAAGTCGTTAGGAGTCATTGTTATCAAATGCATTTGATTGGTGTTGATATTTTGTAGTTGGGGTTTCGATTGAAATCTAATAGACTGCATTGTTCTTTGATCCTTGAATGGGCATTGCGGCTAGTATCTAGAAACTGGAGTTTGCTTATAAATTTCGAAAGAGTCGGCAACATTGAGAAGTGGCATGAGTTTATGGGGTTTGTTATCGGCTCATTGCTGAGCGTGGACAGTCATTGCTAACAGCTGCGGCCAACATACAGAGGATGTGGAGATAGGTGTCTTCAGCCGCCAACTTCCAGTGGGTTTTAAACAGCAGTGAATTAATTCTCAGGTTTTTTTCCTTCAATACATTAACGTTGAGAAGTGAAGTCATTAGGAGTCATTGTTATCAAATGCATTCAATTGGTGTTGATATTTTGCTAAGTTGCCAGTTTGGATTCCGGTACAGATGCGGGTTCGAGTTTCGGGTTCGAAATTCGTCCAATTTTTTTTTGGGTTAGGTTCAGATTCGTTTTGGGTTCGTACGTACAAGAATATGTGTGTGTGTGTGTGTGTGTGTGTATGCAGCAGCAAATAAGTTCATACACCACTATGCTAATATTAAAGCAACATAGCAAAATACACCACCAGATATATTAAGTTAAAGATTATATTGCTACCAATATTGATGTAAAAATCTTTGAATAGGTTCCATTTTATCCCCAGGTGATGATCGCATAGTGTTATTGCTGACTGAACCTCTCCATTTGCTGACGGTATACTATAAGTGCTGATTGGGTGCTTCGTGTATATTTTAATGAGTCCTGTTCTCTCCCACAGGAATCACTGTATGGGTCTTTGATTGTATATGTTACTTCGATCCTTGAGACTTGAGTTCATTGTCATCCTACGTTGGAGACCAAACAAAATCGTGTAGTGTGCCCACGTATCACTTCAACCCACGGTGGTTAAAACTGTACATGAGACCACTGATTAATATCGGGCCAGTGTATTATGAGACCACTGATCCTATGAGACTAATCTCCAATTGGTAAGAAAACATTCAATCCTTCCCGTATATTGCAGTTTGCCCAGCTTGTCATACTACCATATACTGCTGATTGGTTAATTTTGGGATGTTGTATTCACTGAATGCTTGATAAGACTCGTCTTCTATTCCTGTGACTGAGAAGAAGTTGCTGACTGTGTATTTTAATGGTGTTTGAAATGCTGACTGTGTGTTACCTATTTCTCCTATTTTCTCACCCCGTGCTTGTATTTTCTTTTGCCTCTCGGAATATTACTTCAACCATGTATAGGAGCTCCCGATGACAATCTCCACCAAGGACCATATCTTAGTCCGCAGACT
Organism: Thuja plicata; assembly: GCA_018584345.1. Taxonomy (NCBI): domain Eukaryota; kingdom Viridiplantae; phylum Streptophyta; class Pinopsida; order Cupressales; family Cupressaceae; genus Thuja; species Thuja plicata. Next base: position 961,480 of record MU226746.1, on the reverse strand, counting down.
ATATTGTGTGCGCTCCATATCATTCCCCGTTACTAAGCAAAATAATCAAATCTGAGACTATACATGAGATGGCGAATTTCCAGCGAATGTGAACCGAATCCGACTTCTGACAGAATCGACTTTCGAGTTTGGGGTGTGCTAAGCGAATGTGGTAACTTAGATATTTTGTAGTTGGGGTTTCGATTTAAATCTAATAGACTGCATTGCTCTTTGATCCTTGTGGTTACTTTGTATTTGAAATTGAAAATTGAAAATTAAAAGTCATGTATTTCAAAATCAACATTAAATTGCAAAAGAACACAAATGTTCTTGTGAGAAATCAGAATTCAGTGCTAGTTGAGGGTTAGAGCCAGGCAGGCTCTTTACAGTGGTATCAGAACGGTTTCCTGCCATTATGATGGGGTGGAATTCATCGAGCTTAATTGTTTGACTTGAGTGATCAACACTCCTGGTTTTATTTCAGTCATGGACAGACACAAGAAATTTAGAAAACATGGAAACCAATTAAACAGTTTGTCTAAGTCTCAGACAGCAGATAGATGCCATGATGAAAAACATGGAGAGACTGGCAAACTCAGGAATGACTTAATGCAAAACTTTCAGATCCGGTAACTGTAATAAAGGAATAAATTACTTGGTTTTTGTGTTCAATAGGTCCTCCAATAGGGAAGATATGACGAGAGGCGTGAGTTTTTTACAGGTGAGACATCCAGGAATCTCCATGATGATTTTTCAGATTATGGTGAAGATGTTCTTGTTCTTAGTAGATCAGCCACTAGTCCTATTTGCACACCTGAGGGTGGAGGTTCTTTACAGGGACACGCGGATGTGCATGTCTTGTTGGCAGATAGTGGTACGGAGTTTCAGCATCTCAAGCCTACCAGAGTTAGTGACACGGATCAGGTTGATGACATGTTCACCAGAGTTAGTGACACGGATCAGGTTGATGACATGTTCACTAGCCTTGATTGCAGCGTGTCATCAGTTGGTAGTAGTAGTAGTGATACAGGTTCTGATTTTCAGGACAGCAGCCCTTTATGCGAGCCTGTTGTTGATACCGTGGATAGTGTGATTGGAGGATGTCGTTGATACCACTTTGGATTCTGACACCATAGATGATGGTGTTATCTTTGAGGACTACGAGGAGTATATGAGCTCTGACAGCTCAGATTTTTATGACAAGAGTCATAGTGTGGAGTCAGTGCAGGAGACAGTAGTCTTTTCCCGTATTGAGGATGTGAGCATGGAGCTATCTAGTGATGATACTCATGATGGGAGTGTTACAGAGGAGTCAGGTGACATAGATTCATGCCACAATATTGATGATTCACATGATGACATTGAGTCATGTATGCTGCCAGAGTTAGCAGAGGGGTCTCAAATAGACGATGTTGATACTAGCATTGTAGATACCTCTGATGTTGGGTGTGAGGATGATGTGTGTTGCAGTGAGTCTGGTTTTTTATATCATACATTGGGTGTTGAATCAGAGTTGTTATCTGATGGTGGTGGGTCCCAGGATCCTTTTTTACAGGGACTCGCGGATGAGGATGGGGAAGCATATGAGTGGCAATAGTTTGTTACAGCCAAGACTACCACTCCTTCAGTTGAGTTGTTTGTAGAGGTGCCCAGTGGCGATACCTCGTTGGTGGTTATGTGCGAGGTTGTTAGCGCACATGAGGAGAGTGATCACGAGGTGAGTTTGGTGGATACAGTTTCCTACCACAGTGCGATCAGTCAGACTGAGAGTGTACAGGAGAGCCAGAGCATGCAGAGACATTTTGTGTCCGGACAGCTGAGGGTGAGTGATAGAGATATTTCTTCATCTCTTGAGCATTATGATGCTATCCGGCATATGTTGGTTGTTTACGGTTGGGGTGCTCCTATGACAGATGAGCACGGTGGTAGTTACCTTTCCCTAGCAGAGATTCATTCGCTTCGTGAGGCTATTAGGATCTTTAGGCAGAGCTATGTACAGTTGGTAGACGACAGGTAGCATCTGCTTGAGTGGGGCAACACCTATTATGAGGCGTTGTTAGGGAAAGAGGAGGTAGTTGAGCTCACCCATGAGCTTCAGGCAACTGTTGGGGTGTTAGAGAGCACCCAGTTGGCTCTTCAGGAGTCGCAATTCCAGTTGGGCGAGGTGACTATGGAGTTGGAGCGAACTCAGTCTTTGCCAGCCATAGATCTAGTTCAGTTGCATATAGTAGTGTTTGGTGGTGAGTCGGCTTCCATAGTTGGCAGTGATGGATGTATTGGTGACAGAGTTACATCCATCCTTGAGACAGATGCAATAGACACAGAGGAGGTGAGTGCTTCAATGGAGGATTGCAGAGAGAGTTTTGTGGTATCGGGTCCTCCAATTGTTAGCACGATGACAAATGATTCGGAGCAAGTTGTTGAGAGGCCTAAGTTAGCAGGAGTGGATTTGTCAAAGAGTTTTTTGTCAGTTTCTGACACTACTCCTTCTGACTTACAGGATGTGGACAAGGTATCATCTAGTTTGAAGACGGGCTCTTATGATGATTTGTTTCCTTTTGTTGGAAGCAAATCTATTCTTTCATCTCATACAGCTGATAGAGATAGGCAGTTAGTAGTGCCATAGTTTCAGAGGGATCAGTTGTGGATTGCAGGGGAGCAGGTTGATGCTGCTTCTTATAATTTCTACTGCACAGAGTCGTTCATGGAGTACTTGCTTGAGAGTTCAATTTTGCAAGAGGGACCTTTTGGGGCTTCTGCGGGTACATTTGTCTGGGATTCTCGCGGTATTCAAATGTTAGTGGGAAAGATTGTAGATGCCTTGACTACAATGCTTCCTCACCAAGATTTTGTGGTTGGGTTTGCTGAGAGAGTTACCCAGGATCCCGCCCGACCAGTTGTTCAAAGTCAGAGATTGGAGCCATCTCTTGATTCGCGGTTTGATTTTGATGAGCCTCTGACGGGGATTGGAGCATTTCACCATGATTACATAGTGAGGAGCGTTCATCACTTCTCCTTTGACCCACTGGTTGAGGACTTGTTTGCGCGTCGGTGTGGGTTGGCTCCGGGGATATACCATCCTTTATGGGATGAGTTTTCTCCATCTGCAGTCGATGGAGTTGGTTACTGCAAGTTAGCAGGAGGCGACTTGCAGGGTCACCATAGCTATGATGATTTTTCAGAGGATGGATATCTGGGTTATAGGAGTATTTGTTCATGTTGCACAGATGGGCTTCATACACATAGCAGATTGGCAGGGTGTGCAGGGAATTCTGGTTTGTCAGATGATATTGGATATCCATTTTTTCTTATTATGGATGGTTGTCAGTTTCATCTCTACTAGGATCAAGGTAGTGACAAGTTTGGCACTGCAGAGTGTTTGGATCGCTATGGTTGGCATGGTGACAGTGTGTTCTGGGTAGCTCAGTGGATGGTGATTTCATCACAGGAGTTTGCAAGTGATTGCAGAGACATTACACCATTCTATCCTTGGGATCCAGGTGGACTTTTGTTTTTTTTTATGAGATTGCTTGGAGACAACCAATTTCAGGAAGGGAGGGTTGTAATGTCCCCGTTTTTAGGCGCATTGGAGTTTGAGGGATTTGCCTATTTTTGGACCCTCGTAGGCTAATCAGGATGACGGAGGAGGTCGTGTGGTAGAGCCAATGGTCAGTTTCCACTCTGGAGGTCTGTGGTGTCGGGATTGCTCTTCGTTTGAGTCAAATGGACAGACTTACTAATTATAGTAAGTGGTTATTTTAGGATCGTCGTGGATTCTACTTTTAGGACAACAGAACAATGGTATCAGTGGAGTGTGGAAATGTTTGCAGAGCTTCCAGTTTGAGAAACTTACTATTTATAGTAGGTCTATTTTTGGCAGTGTCTATTTGCGGTAGGGCATTTTGGTGTCTGGCTCAGGCAGTGAACATTGGCATTTGCAAGTCAATCATCCGAGGAATTAATAAGCTATTTGTTAATTGATGATTATTAATTAAATGTTAATTAATAATTAAATGAGCTTATTAATAGTTTGCCAAGTTATTAAATGATTATTTAATAAAGTCTTTTGGCGCCAATGCAAAGAGAAATAATAATTAATATTTTTAATTCAAAGTTTACACTTTGCATTTTAAAAATATTGGTAAAGTTATGCAAAGTGTGTTTGTGAAGCTGGAGGTTCGATTTGTTAGGGAGAAATTATAAATACCTTGAGAGGAGTGTCAAGCTTTTAGGATAGCTACAATTTGTAATATCACTCTATGTTGTATGTGTTTTCCAAATGCAACAATCTCTCTTTCATTTATATTGGGAATGAGGCTAGGAGAGACATGTCCCTTCATGGGACATGTCTATTCACTATTATTTATAAGAAAGGACATGCCTCTTCCCATTAATTATAATTTAATCAATCTTATAATGTTTCATCAATCAGTTATTAATTAAGAATAATATATATTGAATATTAAATTTCATATGATTAATAATAATATAACATATATATTATATTATTATTAATCAACATGTATTATATATATTCTAATGATCATACGACTGAAGCTACAAACATTAACACTCCCTTTTGGCAAGGGAGGATCAAACAGAATGTGTAGTGGTCTCCTGTGTCAACATTTATGACCCTCACCATAGCTCTATACAAAACATCAACACTCCCTCTTAGCTAGGGAGGATAAATCAATCCAATGTCAACACTTATATGACAGTTGATAACATCAATCATATGATGTACGCAATAAAAGCATCATCCTCGTGATGTAATCAATAGAAACAGTCTCAAGATGTGGATTGCCTCCATCGACGATTTTATCCACAACCTCTCAAGTGGATTGCCTCCATCGACGATTCTATCCACAAGCTCTTAAGTGGATTTCCTCCATCGGCAATTCTATCCACAAGCTCTCAAGTGGATTGCCTCCATCAGCGATTCTATCCACAAGTTCCCGAGTGGATTGCCTCAATCGGCGATTCTATCCACAAGCTCTTGTGTGGATTGCCTCCATCGGTGATTCTATCCACAAACTCACGAGCTTTAATGTGGATTGCCTCAATCGGCGATTCTATCCACAAGTTC
>MU226746.1:922788-956191 GCA_018584345.1 Thuja plicata | reverse complement strand
TCAGCCATCACAAGATGTCTATCACAATAGAAGGTCAAGTTATTGTAAGATCGTCACCTTTCAATAACTCTTACAAATACAAGTGATAATCATTTGGAAGTCGTCACTTCCTCATGATGTACACAGGAGGTAGGCCCGTTAAAAATATGGAGCCACGCACATGACATCCATCATGCCTCAACGCAGAGGGTGAAAACAAGGGATTTCACCTCGAACTTCTCTCATAGAGAAGAACTCATTGAGAAGATATTAATCTGTTGATCATCCAAGATTGCTTAAGATGAACTGTCAGACTCCCTCTGAGTCTGATATCAATCTTCTTAGCTCCTTGTCCAAAGTTACCTCTAAAGATTCAGACTCCCTCTGAAAACAATTTCTTGTGCTTTTGTCCTGAAGGTGTGTCAGAGAGAGATTACAAATAGCTTATAAACTAAACTATCTCATACGTAAATACCAAAGATATCTAAGCATACAAGATTTTACTAGCCAATATTATAGCATAAATTTCAAACTCAATAATTCATGTGCATTAATAAAACATGGAATACTTATCTTGAGTTTCAAATATTTCCTTTTGTAAGGTGAGCCCATATAGGAAATATGGGCTCTCATCAAATTTTGAAGTTGTTTGTGGAGGACACGTTGCAGGAGATCATAATGTTATTCGTGCTAGCCATGTCGACGACCTTCATGTAGAGCGACAACCTAGAGTGGATGATCACCATTTTCTTACTCTCCACTAAGGATGGTTCAAATGGAAATGTAACATTGGTTATTATTCCCCCCACAATGTACAATTCCTACTCTTATATCGTTGAACAATACTCATGTCTTCTTGTTAAATGACTTGATTGCTCCAAGAGAGTTGAAACTCTATAATTAATTCTTTTTATTTTATTTTATTTTTATAAAGAGACACACTTCCTTGAATACATTCTTGTTTGTTAATGCTTGACCACGATCATAACAAATTCATATATCTCTTTAATTAAATCCTCTTTCAGGAATTTCACATAGACCCATACACAATCCGTCATAACTTTTGAACCCCATACTATCTCTCCAATCTCTCCGGTGGGATTCTTCCAAATTTGTTTTTCCCCAACATATCCAAAATTCAGAAAAATCCAACAGTGGATTGGTGAGATATGGTCCCTTTACCAAGACTGTATTTTCTGAGAAAGTCACACATTCACCATCAACAAACTACTCACTTCCATTTGCAGCCTAGCTCTGATACCATGTTAAGTTTTTAGGATAGCTGCAAATGTAATATCACTCTATGTTGTATGTGTTTTCCAAATGCAACAATCTCTTTTTCATTTATATTGGGAATGAGGCTAGGAGAGACATGTCCCTTTATGGGACATGTCTATTCACTATTATTTATAAGAAAGGACATGCCTCTTCCCATTAATTATAATTTAATCAATCTTATAATATTTCATCAATCAGTTATTAATTAAGAATAATATAATAATATAATATTGAATATTAAATTTCATATGATTAATAATAATATAACATATATATTATATTATTATTAATCAACATGTATCATATATATTCTAATGATCATACGACTGAAGCTACAAACATTAACAAGGAGAAAATCAAACTATGCTTGATTCTTTATTCACTCATGTTTTTGATATTTGGATTTTGGAGTTTCTTTGGAGATAAGGGTTTGTAAGAAGTTCGACCAGCAAAGAAATTTGTAAATTTCTTGTTGTTTTCTGCACTTTCTATCCGCGTTTGATGCTGATGAATTGTGAAGCATTGCGGCTAGTATCTAGAAGCTGGAGTTTGCTTATAAATTTTGAAAGGAGTAGGCAACATTGAGAAGTGGCATGAGTTTATGGGGTTTGTTATCGGCTCATTGCTGAGCGTGGTCAGTCATTGCTAGCAGCCGCGGCCAACATACAGAGGATGTGGAGATAGGTGTCTTCAGTCGCCAACTTCCAGAGGGTTTTAAACAGCAGTGAATCAATTCTCAGGTTTTTTTCCTTCAATACATTAACGTTGAGAAGTGAAGTCATTAGGAGTCATTGTTATCAAATGCATTTGATTGGTGTTGATATTTTGTAATTAGGCTTTCAATTTAAATCTAATAGACTGCATTGTTCTTTGATCCTTGAATGGTTACTTTGCATTTGAAATTGAAAATTGAAAATTAGAAGTCATGTATTTCAAAATCAACATTAAATTGCAAAAGAACACAAATTTCTTGTGAGAAATCAGAATTCAGTGCTAGTTGAGGGTTAGAGCCAGGCAGGCTCTTTACAGATTTTGAATTTGCTGCGAATCAAACCAGACTTTGGGCCTGCCAGAGGCGAATCTGGTAACTTAGCTTCCTGTCAAACGCCTCTAAACTTTCTCTACAATAATATGTATTTCATTATTTTATTTTATTTTCGTGTTGTTACGCATCATCTTCACCACCAACATAAATTTCAATCAGTTCTTTTGATTTTCTTTGTTTCCTCTAAGTTGCCGGTTCATGTACAAAAGTTGCCTAGGGTTTGAGGTTTGGGTTCACCACTACAGTAATTAATTTTATCCCGAGCTCAATATGGTTGAGTTTGGCCATACTATATATATTACATATAAATAATAAAAATAAAATATAAACATAGATGAATATTGATTAAATAATATATAATAAATATTAGTAAAATTATATAACTAGATATTATACAATTTATTAATTAGAAAATGAAAGATCAAGATCCCATGACCATGAAAAGCGTAGAGAGGACAGAGACTGCACAAAAAAACTGTAAGTAGTGTTATTAGGCAGGGATTCAAACTTTCCCAATAAACTGACAACTTGCTCATAAGCCTGATATAGCAAATACAACTTCTACGAGAATTCAAGCTTTTGGAGTAAACTTTTGACAGCGCCTCATAAAAGTGGATTCACAAACTGAAATGATTGCAAGATACACAAGGAACATGAAAACTTAAGCGGATGGCAATTAGGGTGTAAAGCCAAGTTCCACAACCTTTATCAGCATGATTGCTGCCACACCAGAATGTGAACCTCGAAACAACTTTCAACGCTCATCAAACTGTAAAGGGAACATAATTTTATCAAATTTTATAGCTATAATCACCCTAGCCGCAATGTATGCATACCGTGGAAGCAGAGACAAGGCATGTGAACTACTTGATACCATGGACAGATGACATGATTTGATTGATCGTGATATGTATTAGATGCTGGATATGTTGAAGCTTCGTACAAACATTTTCAGCAAATGTAGTAGTCTAGTGTAAATTTGAACTCCCAAACCATATCCAAGAATCTTCCTACCTGTGCTCCAATATGGAGATTCATCAAAGCATGATCAAAGCACATGCCTCAAAGAAATTTGGGTGCATGGAATTCATTTACTGATGCTTTTTCTGTCAATGCCAAAATGGGGGCTCTTAAACATGGATATACTGAAAGGCTTTAGAAAACTCCAAGCAAATGCAAATTGATAGCTGCAAAAGCCAGGTTCAACCACCTTTGATAACAGCCTTACAGACTATGCCAAAATATAAGCTTTGTGACAGGACATCTATGCAGACTGTGAAAGCATAAACCTATGCTTGTAGTTGTGATTTGTATGCTTAGCGGAGATGTGCACCTATTGGCAAGGCATGCTATAACTTTGGCAAAATGTCTCCAAAGATGTTCATCACAGCAAAACACGTGTAAGATTATGCAGAGATTTTATATTTTATTATAAAGTATCTTTTGCTGAAGTTTACAATCTAGGAATTGCACACTCATTTTAACCTTCGCGTTTTATTTTAAATATTTGTGAAGTTAAAATGAGAAGTTAAACAGTTACGAGGAAGGTGAAAGGTTTATTGCACCTTTGTATTATTAAAAAAAATATTGTGAGGGCAATTTTTGGCCTGTTTTGCATAGCAAGGGATAGGAGTTTGATAAAGATACTTTGTGCTCTCATTTTCAAAGAATAAGAAGGATTATGTCAAAACTTTACATCTATTTGTTCTTCATGGATTGCATATCATTCCTAAGTTTACTAGGTAATTTGTTCTTCATGTATTCCTTGTATTTTGTGAATGCAAACTACAAAATATTCAATCATCTATTAATGGCAAATGATGTATATGCAGAATTGAACTCTGCATTTTATTCATTGCTACATATGCTAGCTTTCTTTCCCTCTTTAGTTGATGTTCTTTCGTGCAAAGTCTACCTAAGGTTTCTGTTTTGTTTCTTATTTATGTCAAATTTCTAGTTTAAGCTCTTTTGTACTTTCACATAAAAAAGTACACAAAAACACCTAAACCATGATAAATGGGAGCCGCCCCTCTCAAACACACCAAAATCATCCATTCAATGTTGTTTATCCCTCTGTCACAAGTACATGCCGCTGAACATTGGGCAAGTCACATTAACAATCATAAAAACAGCAGTGGAAAATTTACTTGTCAACAGAAACAAATGTTTGTTAGCAAAGAGTGGAGAAAGTCTTCCTACTAAAAGATGCCTATTTGGATCAATGTGGTAGACTGGGTACATAGTGAGTACCACATCCCACAGTTGCTCCTATACTCATTGGCTTGTATTTGGTATAATTTAATTTATTACATAGAAGGCACATTTATTGTTGCTTGTACGTAGTGCCCACACATTCCCCTTTAGCACACTTCTATAATTCTTTGAACGTACAATACAGGAAGCCATTTACCTTTCCCTACTTGTTGGTTGACTCAGTTGAGACAATATATACCTTATTAAATGCCCTGGTTGTTTTATTGTTGCTCATATATAGCTTCCAAATATACCCATTTTAGCACCCTTCTTAAATACTTCGTGCATAGTACATACAATAATGTTAGGATATTACAGCAATGTTGATGAACAAATACCAATTTCATGCATAACCTTTATGAGATAAAGGTCACTAAATAGGTTACTAATCCACAATACAAAGAAATATTTAAAATATACCATTAAATTTGTCAATGCAAACTGGTATGTGTCAGCTACTCTATTATCAAGGGAAGTTCAGTTTATTGAACATGTGTGAAAAGTATGACATATACATAACATATTTATATATCTACAACATTGTTTTAAAAAATAATAGATCGTAGTTCCACAAACAGAATCAATGTTATTCAATGAAGAGAACATAGTTTTTCTTTGTAGCATCAAACTACAAAGAATGCAAACAACTACACGAAATGTATCAAAGAACAATGTGGGGATAACCAGTCTTATGAACCAAAAAGCACAAATCCTACAGAATTAACAGAAATAATTTGAAAAACCATGTGACCTTCACAAAATTAAACGTCTCCAAGGCTTAAAAATCTTCGAGAAAAGGTTTCTATATTGCTTCAAAAATGTCTTTACAAAATACCAACTACACTTGATGGTGGCCTATAGTTGATTTCAGAAAATGATGTCTACACATACAAATGATTAACAATGTCTTTTTATAAGAAGCTTGGATAGTTACAAGTTACCTTTGTAAGGAATTATTCAACCACCTAAACTCAACAATGACTTAAGTCACTTTCAAAACATAAAGTGGGTCCAAATACAATAAGTACACAAAGTCACTTTAAAAATAGAAATGTCAGTGAAACAAATATTGAATTGAATGATCCACCCACTAGCAAATTCTTTTCTTAGTTTTCTATGTCCAAGTTGATGGCAATGAGATCCAATAACCAGAGCCTCAGGTGTAAACTCTACAAGATAAAGGAATGACCAGTTTGTACTCTCCTAGTTTTGAGTTCCTCCACTTGAACTTATAAATTGATGCTCATGCTCAACCCAAAAAACAATCCAAGCAAGCAAAGTCTAGTCTTGTCTCAGATGCAAAAAATTTGGTTTTGTAATGTCCCCTCTATTTGGACCATAGAATTTAATTACATAATCAAAATTTGAGTAGTCGAAAAATAAATAAATTAAATGAAGACTTATTTTAATTATTTAATAAGGTCATTAAAGTGACTTTTCTATCAATGGAGAATTATTAAAGGTCACTTTATTATTTCCCATTTGCAAAGTTAAATATTAAAAAGTGAGTGAAATTCGAAATGTCTTTTGGAAGCTTCCTTGGAGAGATATACAAAGACAGCTTGGGTCGCATTTTTGTATGCTTGGTTTTGTTATTTTCTCTTAAAGAGCTTGAGAGCTTTGGCTTTCGGTTCAAGAAACCTGAGGACAGATACCCTTGGGAGTTCTCAGTGGATTGGATGGAATCCCAATTCATCTGTGGGGAGAATTCATATCAGGATTTACGTATGCACTTCATTGTTTAGTGTTGAGGGTTTTAACTAGAGATCTCATAAAAGGTTTTAAGAATGGTTTTTTCAAATTTGTAAAGTCTCATTTTGAGACAAATTTGCAGAGTATTACTGTTTATTGATTTGGCTAATATTCCAATGGATGTCTTTGAAGTATAATATTTAATGGAATCAATTGAAGAATTATATTCTTAGGTCATTATGCTTAATAATTTGGAGGCGAACCAAGGCTGAAGGAAAATAAAGACAGGATGCTGAAAATAAATTAAGTTTCAAGGAATAATGATCTGTTTGCTGTTCGCTTCTCTCTCTCGCATGAGATTGTTCTCTGGTTGTGGGTAATGCTGAGGTGTGTATTGAGGAAAAGAAAGTTGAGCCTTTTTATGCTTTGGAAAACTGTGAGTTTACTAGCCCAATGCATGGATTTTCTGTGAAGTCATGGGTTCAAGCATGGGTGTTTCAGGTTGGACTTGTGAGCTAATGGCAAAGCCAATGGGTTTAGACTAAGTTACCGGATTCGTCCAGAAAATCCGAAATTCGAAATTCGGTTCGTTCCAAATTCGGGTTCGATTTGAATTCGTCTCAAATTCGATATTTGACTGTGTAATTCGTTCTAAATTCGTCATTACGGACCCTGGATGAATTTGTAGGCATTTAAAACGAATTTGCAAAACAGCAGGCGGACCAGGAATGAATTTCAACGCTTGTTGACGAATTTAGGTCGAATTTGCGGGATTTTCCAATTAGTTTGACTTTCAACGCTTTTTTTTATTGGTTTTTAATTTACTTGTTTCCCTTTATACCCCAAAAGCGTCGCTTTTTTTTCGGTTATGCAGCGTTTTAGTCAAGGTTCTCACGTCTGAACTTTTCCTCTGGTGGGTATTTTGTTTTGACTGGCAGGTTGATATTTAATAGGTGCCCCGTAAAACTCTACATGCTTACCAGAGGTTTAAAAGATTAAAGCTTGCCACGATAATTTGTACATGCTCACACAAAGTTAAAGTGGCGGTTTTACTGAGCGATGCATAATAAAATTAGTTTCTCCTCTACTCTGAACCGTAAAACACTGTGGTTGTTGTTAGTATTGTTTATTTAAAAAAAAATTCATATAATTAAAATTTATTTATTTTCTTATACAGTTAAAATCATCAATATTTAGTATTGAGGACTCGTTATTATTAGCATAGTAATGTATGAACTTATTTGCTGCTATATATATATATATATATATATTCTTGTACGGACGAACCCATAACGAATCGAACCCAGCCCAAAAAAATTTTGGACAAATTTTGAACCCGCATCTGAACCGGCAACTTAGGGTTTAGAAGGCATAAGAGCAGGATTACATTCCTATTTTGGGTAGAACTTCCTTGTGGCAAGTACATGGTAAGCAGTTTTGACTCAGTAATGAGCTGTCTATGTTCTTTGTTCATTTGGAGGGCTTCCTTTTTCTATGCATGAGATCCGGCACCAAATCGTGGATTTGCAAGGCCTCCATTTTGGCGTGAGGACACAGTTTAAAAGATAAATTGATCCCTTTTTATTTTTCTGGCCACTGTTCTGTTTCTGGGCTACATTTATATATATTAAGGGACAACCTCTTCCTTTGTGAATCGACTTTGCTGGAAGTGTTTGGTCTGTAAAAGAGTTTCTAGCTAATTTGTGGCTAAACTCTTGCTACCAATGGGACAACTTGGTGTGTTACATTGCTGGAAGACACGGGGATTCAATGTGCAGATTTCTGGGCAGCGTGGAGTGCTTTCTATTCATAGTTTTAATTGTTTACATGCTTGTTTTTGCTGTGTGTTCTGTGGGATGTGATCAATGAGCTGCAAACAGAGCATGGGATGATATTACTATTGGACAGAATTGAAGATAAGTTGCTAATGTTCCTCTTTCTCCCTACTACTGATGCCATCATATGAATAAGTTGTTCATCTTCTATGCTGCTGTCATTCTTCCAGAAAAGCGATTGGATTGTTGCTGTTATACCTGTGCTAATAGACACTTATTCTGTTGCAAGGAAAGAAATTAAGGATGTCATTTATTACAGATCAGTGGCTCTTCGTCATTCTCTCAATCTGCTAGGCAAGGGAAAATACTCATCTGATGTTCTTTATCTTTCTGCTGAGAGGTGTATCTCAGAATTCCCTGAGCTAGATATCTTCGTCATTAAAAGTTACAAATATTATAGTTCCAATCTGCAATATTTTCACTGATAGTTTTATTTTTGCACTCAATTATTTCTGCTGGATTACTTGCAGATTGTAATGAGAAAAAAGTCAAGTCTATCCATAATCATTTCAAGAGTTCTCTTTCTTTAAAAATCATTCAAAGATAACCAATCCAAATGATCCTGTGAGATCAATGCAACCAAGTACAAACCTGAAACTCTACAACATATATCTTCAAGACAAGTGTTTGATAATATGCTTAAGAAAAGAACAGCGAGAATTTAGGTGAAAAAATCAGTAGAAATCAATACGGACAGTACAGGTTTGATTATAGAACCAAATTGTTTTCAACTGTTTCAACTTTCAACCATTAATGGTCACATATATCAAATGCAACATCTATCATTACATTTCCATTTTTATGTTAAATGAACCCTATAATGTATCATCCATTGAGTACTTAACCTCCACTCATATGATACATAATACACACGATCACATTCAAGAAAACCACAAGTTTCGAAGTAACCACTTGTGGTTTACGTGCCTGTTTGAGAAAACACTAGGCATGGGAAACAAAGACTTTCTAATCAGATGTCATCCTTCTCCTTCAATGCTAGAAGAGAGTTATCTTTTTGTCTTTTCAAGACTATAAATTCAAGAGAACATGGAAAGAAATAGAAAAAGCAAAACATTCTCTGAACAGTGATGCAGAATTGTTGTATGTGGACCAGCCAACAACTATGCAAGAGAATCAAAACAAATTAATGTTTTTTTGCACATGGACAAAGCATTTGTGCGACAAATAAAGAGGAAGTCAACCTCTTCATCAGGGGTTCTCATTCAAAAGTTATGCTTCACATCCAAGTTGCTAAGTTCTATCTTCACTTCTCTGTTTCATAACGCCTATTCTTGGTCATTACTGTAATGTCCCCTTTTTGGGACATTACAAAATTAAATGCCAACTTCACAAAATATTAAAAATGACTACATGGGAGCTTAATGCAAATTGATAAAAGTCACTTTAATATTAAAATAGGTTTGGAAAGGGACAAAAGAGAAAGAAGATGAAAAGACAGAAATGAGAAAACTAAGGGTCACAGGGGGTGCTCCTTAAAATAACAAAGAGAGCTCATTCGCATTATGCTTGGATTATGTTTTGATTCTTGATTTCTCTTGGAGAATTGGGAAGCCTCAGCTTTCAGCCAGTTTGAGGACGGAAACCCTCGAGCTTGGAGGCAGTGGATTGAACCCCATTGTCTGCTGGAGATATCACACGGGTATCTCACTTGTGCTTAAAATCTTTATTTCTTATTATCCAATCTGACTGTAGTTTCTGTGTTTACGATTGGATCTTGTTATTGTTCTGCTGAAGGATTGAAATGCAATATTATTTTCAGAATTTATATTTCAGCTGGGTATTTGTAATTTCTGAATGAATTGGAAATCAAATTGCACGCAAAAATTATCTGTTAAATTCCTGTGTTAAATTTGGGGGAAACATCCATTGGGGATATTACAATTACTCAGCTAAACTCTCTCTATACTCTCTGTTTAATTGACAAATATATAATTGTTTCAAAACCATTCAAAAAACAACCAATCCAAGTGGTAGGAGGGTGATTGATTATCATAAAGAGTGAGGATGAGGCAGGCTCCACTCTCCACATCCCCTCTTATGTTTTCATTTCGATTCACATGTTTTTCAGTGATTGGTGTGCAGAAGAATCACATCATCCTTGTGATTTTACATTAAGATCACCCTTTACATCTGTCACTAGACCAGTGCATCGCCCAGACGCATTTTTTTACCTTCCAAAGAAGGTTGAACCTCATGCGGTACTGGCAAACTCAAATTGTAACTCCCATTGCAGACAAGCCCTTTTGCAGAACCCAGACTATGCCTCCAGCAATGTGAGTACTCCAAGCACCCGACTTGCACACACACATGGAAAGGTAACACATGCAGATCCTTACAATGATCTACCTCCCCTCGTGCCCCCAGCACTCCTGTCTACTCCACTAGACAACTATTGTGCCCTACATAGACTTCCCTATCTAGTGACTACAGTGAAGCCCGGTCCACTTACTGTATGCAAAAATTGCCCCTTCAAGATTCATTGGTACCAAAAAAGTTGCTATGAGTGCTGGCCCACTCAAAATGCACTTGCGAAGAGTGTAAAATGTGTGAAGCAGGAAGGAAATAGGATGTATGGAGGGGGTATTAGCATAAGTGGTATCTAATCAGCCACTCAATATTTGAGACATTTTACAATGTTTGAACCCTTTTTAGTGAATGGTTCATAAGGCACAACACTTGCTGAAGGTTTTGCAAATGGAGTTGCAAGCAAAGCGGGCTTAACCTTGGCGGAAACTCTGTGGTTAAGCACGCTTGAGCTAGAGTAGTACTGGGATGGATGACATCCCGGGGGGAAATCCCGGTGCTTCACCTCTGTGAGCATCACCTAGATGCAACGAGTGCTAAGTGTTCCACTCATTCTCGTGAGAGATGGGTTCTTGTGAACCACTACTAATGAAACATGGGTCAATGAGTTTGACTCAAAAACCACACGATTGAATCCTGATAGCAATATCATAATTTGACTTGTTGTGGAAAATATCTCCTACTTACGCTTTTTAATATTTCATTCCTAACATTTAAATGTTTATTTTGCATGACCAAACAACATATGGAACCCCCCTCCTTATACTATTTTATAAGCTATTTTGATCAGATAAATAAAAATGGAGGACCGCAACAAAAAATGAGGTGGAAACCAAGTGACAGACATTTAAGTTATTTCCAATTCTCACACATCAAACCCAATGGGATTGCAACAAAGACTTAAATGGCAGGCAAGATAACAAAAATATGGCGAAAAATGAATTGCAATCAAAAACAATGATGTTAGAATGACTAGAAAACTTTAATACAACTCTCAAAACATAAATGTGTTGCAAATTGTCATGATAACTCCTAAATTGGTTTTGCAGTTATGGTGATCAGCACAAAGACATTAACACACAATAACACCAAATTTACCAAAGTAAACCCTTATCAGAAAAAAACCCAATAAGAAAGCACCACACCACTCGCTATATTACCAACAGAACATGGTTATAAGGGTGGGAGGGAGCTATAGTTGGGAAATATAGCCAGTAGATTATTGTAGGGGGAAGGGGGCTAGCGGTGAAAAAGGCTGATTAATTTACTGATGCCATTAAGGGGGACAGTCCCAGATGGCTCGGGGGAACTAAAGATTCCCCGGGGCACCCAAAGCTTCATTGGAATAATGACAGTGGGAATTAAGGGATCAGCAATCCCTATATCTCCACCCCCACTCCCGGGGGTTTAAGGGCCTCCCACCCACCCCCAGTGTGCCTACAAAGGAAGACCCTTCTGTCCTCCCACCCACCCTAGGCCCTTCTTACTCCGCAATTCCCACCCTACAATGAGACTTTCACTTGTGCATGTCTTCTTCAACAATAAGCAATCCACTGCAATTCACAAAATAAGCAAAAAGGAACCCATTACAACAGCACCATGTAAACATACATCCCACTCCATGTCCTCTTCAAAATCCTGTCATAGCATGCAACTTGTTCATAGAGATGCTCCTCAAAAATATTCCTAGCACATTCATACCACTGCTATGTAATTTTTTATATAGACCAAACTTGCACAAAACCACCAAGTGGTATTACATAAAACCACCAATCCACCAAACCATATGCTAAACAAATCATGTGCCAAATGTTTTACCCTTCATCTTCCCTAGTGGTCTTCCTTGTTCAATCATTCCACATTCCATGTCAAAGCATCACAGGTGGTCTTCCTTATTCAATTATGACCCCAATATTAAAAGTATTTCCCAATGCGACAAGTTGACAACCCTTGCCTATTCCTAATATGGTGTGCACATCTTCTAATGCACTAAATCTAAATAACAACAGTATTATTATTCAAGGTGTATAACATGCCTTTCCCAACAAATAAGAGAATTTTTACCTTTCCATATTTAACGATTACCTTACTAGTCTGTATAGTGTATACAAATAGAATTTGTGTGATGCTGGAAGCGATCCATAACAAATCTGACTATTCAGATTGCCTATAATACTAATAGTAATATCTTAATATGTTGCATCTTGTTCTCTGCTCCGGAATCTTGTTTTATTCCAGTTATTGTTAACGGTTCCAGATCATAATATCTTAATATGTTTCATCAACTTTCATGTCTACCTTGTTCTCTGCTCAGGAATCTTGTTTTATTCAGGTTGTTATTAACGGTTTCCAGATCATACATATGTCATAATGATCAAGTATTGATGGTCTTTCTGGCTTCAGTACAGTTTTTCTTCCTTGCTGAGGTTTTGTTTAACTGATTCTCTTGTTTCCAGCATTTTTTTGTGGGGCTTGACACTTGAAACTTTAAAGTAATAACCAACCATAGCTGTTTCCTTATCCTGCTGTCTAACATTTAGATTTCATGGAATGCCTTTGGATAAGCAGGGAATTACTTGGTATACCTACATAAATGGCTTTGGAATTTCGCCCACTTCAATCTAATTTCTCATATTTCTTATCCAGAAATGAAGAAAGGAATGGTGCAAAAGTTGGTTGGAATCTCTTCCTTTTGAATGTATTAATGGGGAAAAAAATGATTGTTTGTTGTATCTAACAGTTTGGAAAACACACATGTAAGAACAAATTAAATGTAAATGTAGAAAAAATGTTAAAAAAGGTAATTGCTCCCAGAAAGGAAAACTTCAATTAAAAATATAATAACACACAAATATGACTAAGAAGTATACACAAACCTAAGAAATGCTGGAATTCAGGAAAACTTGTTCCTTCTCCCCAAAGTCCAAGCCGCACCATGTACCCCATATTACGTGGCTCTGAAGCTCCTGTAGCTGAGCAATAAACCACCCTTGCTTCTGGCAAACGTAACTGCCAGAATAGTTCATATACACAAAGTTTTTAATAGCCTAGACAAAACATAGAAATGTATATCCATGTGTATCCAAAAAGGCTTCAAAACAAGTAGTTCCTTGCCATTCATTTTCCCAAATGTGGCTTAATATACTTCCATTCAAAACTAACATAAAAGACACAATGCAAGCATATTGACTTAAGTACAGTACCTGAATTTCAAGAACAGCCTCACCAGTCCGAGTAGCTTGACCTCCTGTCTCAGGAACTAAATTCTTAGCCTTGTGACACTGCAGATGAGATATGCTACAACATATAAGCATTTTAGAGACTAAAATCAATCTTATAGCCATGACTCTATTGACAACAGTCTTTGCAAAAAAACATTTTTCAAAGAAAGAGAAGTAAAAAACAGTCTTGCAGAAAACATACTTCCAAGAAAGTTTAAGAATATGGAAACCATACCAAACCCCTACAAGAATTGTCATTGGCAATGACCAATATATAAATTTAATCTTAATTGCAAAGCATATAACCTCATCAAACACCAGAAGCCCATCATATTCTGTCCCACACCACTGCACCAGTTGCTGTAACCGAGAACGCCCTCTCTCGGAAGATGCTATGAGGCTACTGTATGTTAAAAATATGACTCCTTCCTTGATGCCAACAGCCTTTGAGTCAAGCTTGGCATATGTCAGTTTATTCAAAGCATGGACTGTTTAAAAAAAAGCAATGTAAGATATTGATATTTCTCAGGTGTAGCAAGGAAATTAATATAAGATTCGAAATATAAAATTAAACAATAAGCCCCTTACAACACACAAAAACATAAAAGTAAACTCCAAATGCACAATTCCGGCAATGGAAGTAGTTTCCTGCTAATTCCAACAAAGCAATTTTGAAAGCTCCACATACCAAGAGATTAAAATATAATGAAATGGATTTGATGATGACAATGTTCAATAAGTTAAGAAAGTAAGATATTCTACAAATCCATATCACCCACAGCATCAGATCAAAACATATAGTATAATGCAGGCTGTCTCGCCACACATACATTTTTTTCTTATTAAGTTATGTGATCCATAGGCAAGAGAAACTTTTTAAAATGACATTTTTATGGCTCTATGTCCAAAGTATACCATATCACATCTCAATCCCACGTGACATAATCTCATCCATACATTATAAACTAAATTTGATATTTTGTATTCGCGATATCTTGGCTTCTATAATATTGACATCGTTTCTAAGCACCTTAAAAGTTTCAGCATTAGAGAGGAAAATTTTGTCAAATATGAAGTTTGTGATTATTATTATGAGCAAAATGAACCTCAATTTTTTTGTTAGAGATGTACATATCGTTTTTTTTAAGCCATTTCGGTAGGGAAGCTCAAATTTTAGAAAAGGTACATTACATTTAAGAAAGAGAACAAGGGCAATATTTTGACAAGATAAAAGGCTCTCGTCTCTAAGACTACAATTGTAATCTTTTCTGAGAAAAAAATTGAATTACAACGTGTTGATGCGGGCACGTTTTAACAATGAGGAGACAGCAAGGGACATGTTCTAGAGATGGCGGGACAGCAAGGGACAAGTTTTGGGGATGACAATCTATGAGCCATTTTTGTGAGGATGGCAAGGTCAATATATATATATATATATATATATATATATAAGCACGATCACGCGTCCAGCAAGGTTAACAGGAGCAATTACAGTTTACCAATAGCCATTGCCAATTTCTATGTTCTTCATCTTGAGTTGCAAATGGTGAGCTGGTTGGAGATTGACGTCCCAATGAAGGTATTTTACCTAACGCTCCTACATGTTCTTGAATGTCCTTTAGCTGAAACCCCGACATATGCCTCTTCCAAATCTTTTATGTCCACTTGTTGCAGTTCCTAAGATGTCTTCCCCCTCATATGAAGGTTAATTAAGAATCCCTTATAAGAAATTCATTTCACTACTCTACCAATAGGGATGATTCAATCATCCCAATACTCCTCATAAGTGGTTGGCAATCAAGTGGGTGGTAAAATAGAATGTTGCCACATTTCACTTTTGTTTGTTGGTGCCAATGCTAAACAAAATTCAAGCTTTTCTACAAGTGTGTGATCCTCTCTAATTGTAAAGATCCTCTTTTATCAAGTAAGGATGTCCTTCCAATGATGGGTTCAAAGAAAAGTTCACTAAAATTTTTGACTTCTGAGAGGATGTTTTGCAGTTAGAAGAGAGTCATAGGGATCACTCTTTGATTTGTAATTTTCATAACTTCTAACAAATCCTAGCTGATACGAATGATTGGATTTCATAAACATAGAAGCCTTTTTCAACATGTGAGCTCTTTATTTGTCAATGTACAAAGGATTCCTTCATTATGATGATATGACCCATAAAACAACAAACGAGAGGAAAAGCCACTACAAGAGCTGTTGTGGTCTTTGTGTAAAGCTTATCTATGTTTTAAACCCTGGTACCCAAAGTTTAATCCCTAATTGCCTAACCTCGCTTTGATTGCCTAACCTCCCCCTACAATTTCTCTTTCATTGGAAATTCATTGTGGTTTTGTGTGAAGCTAGGTGACAATTTCATCTCACCTTTGCCCAAATTCTTGTATAGATAAATTTATCCAATTAATTATCCAATGTGATTGGCTCAATGTAAGGAATTGAATCTAGCTATAACAATTGGATTAAGAATTGCTTGTAGGTGTAAATTGTGCTACACTTTTGGTCATTTGGCAAAATCTTGTCCTAAGACAATGTGATGACCCCTTCTGAAAAAAGGATTTAATAGTAAATAATAATAATATTAAAATATAAATTAAATTTAAATTTAAATTTAAATATAAAAGAATTATATTAAAATTTAATTAGGTTTAATGAATGGTCAAAAGGCAGGAAATTAAAAGATGTGACCCCCTCAAACATGAGATATAAAAGGGAGAATAGAATTTCATTTGGAAGGGGAGAAGGAGAAAAGAAGATTGGAATGGGAAGAATTGATAAAGGGTTGTGACTCTTTCAAAAGGTGGTAGTTATGAAAAGTTGTGACTCTTTCAAAGGGCATAAAGGATGAAGGATTCTGACTCTCTTGAAAGGTTGTAATAATGAAAGGTTATGACACTTCCATCATGAAGTTATAAAAAGGAGGGAAAGTCATATGTTTAAGGCATGGAAGAAGGGTTAATCGTAAGGAAGGTAATAATAGTAAGCTCTGTTCTGAGATATAAGACAGTTCTGATCTGTATAAAGGGAGCATGGGAATTAAGAAAGGATTAATGGAAGAAGTAACTTCCAAAGGGGAAGAAATTATTGAGGGTTATGACCCTTTTGAAGGGTGGTAATTGTGAAAGGGTGTGACCATTGAAAAGGACAGGCATGGTGAAGAGGTGTGACCCTTCCTCACAAAACGTATAAAGGGGGAAGAAGGATCAATATGGAATGGAATTGGAAAAGTTATCTCTTCTTTTAATCCATAAGGATCAATATTTAAGCAGGGAAGAATATGGGATAAAAAAATATATTGGATTCTCTTCATAAGGAAGAGATGAGAAAGGAAATGTATCATTTAAATTGCTAGCAAGCATTGTGTGACAGCAAATTATGCTGCAACGTATCTGAGTTAAATATTGATTTACAGAATGATGTACCTGAATTCTATTAGGGATAATATATATATATATATATATATATCAGTTATGCTATATTTTATGTGTGTGAGTGTATTCGTAATACATAAGATAATAATATATACATAGCCTATTCCTTGGTCACTCGCTAATACCGTTAAGAGGATAGATTGGTTTTGTCAAGGATAGATGGAGTAATACCTTGCAATGTAGGAGGAAACTCCCAAGATGGGGTCAAGGACATATATCACAAATCCTTGAGGGGGATGTCCCAAAATAGCCATGCATATGTGTTCCTGAAACCTTAAGGGAGCCTACTTGTAGATTGGTTTCCAGTGCCCACAAACAAGTAATTCCCCATATGTAAATTTGAAACTGAGTACGCTAATTATCATATGTATTATAGATCCTAAATTGTTTCTTATACTGAACTTAATTTCATGACATAGAAAAATATGATCATCTTTGAATTTGGGCAGATTCCCAGCAGGGGATATTACAGTCAAAATTTTCCAAATGCTACAAAAAGGTTCAATTCTTCCATCCAAGCAACATGGTGGAATGGGTTAGAGCTTTGGCATAATTATATCACTCTTAACCATCTCTAAGTAGTAAGTAGTGTTGAAGTTTGGTAGCTGCAGGAGCTAACTGCGTGCCTGTAATGATTGCTTCAGTATTATGTTTGAAATATTTGCTGGGTAAATATGATGTTTACTCTCTGCTGCTGTGATCACTAATCCTTTCTTATGATTGAGTATATTGAAACTGTGAAGAGTCTTCAATGCTGAACGGTCATCCATTTGAAGAGTCTCGCCTCTTTGGTTTCGAACACTTAAGACTATGAAGAGCCTTCATCGCCAACATATGAAAGGTTCACACTTTGTAACTGCTGTCAGTATGTGTGCCACGGTAGTCATGTACCCTAGCATCTTCCTTTCATTCATATTGGCAATCAAAATTGAAGAGATTTATTATTTCGTAGCCTTTGGAATTCAAAGAGTCGTATTATGCGCAACTGTCAATCATCGTAGTGTCGTATGTGTCCGTGGTTGTTGACTAACAAAACTAAATCAAGTGTCACCGCTATGTATCACAAGAGTGGTCCTATAGTGTCGGTTTTGGTATCTCCGTGATATGTAATCTGTGAGTACGATTTTTTGAGTGCAGGGAAAAGGAATTCAAAGTTGTAGCTTTTGGTGGTCAATGTTATTGTGATCATATTAGCAGGGTGTGATATTTTTTATGTTTCGTTGTTGTAGGAGTTTGTTATTTTATTATTGTGTGTATTTGGTCTAGATTATTGTGATTCTTTTGCATGTGATTTTGGACTTCATTATATTTGCAGATGATTTATTGTAAAGAATTACTATTGTTTATCAGTTAATAATTTTGAAGAGAGAACATTGAGATTTGTTCCTCGAGAGAGTGTAGTCTTAGAAGTCGGAGAGTATTGTATTCAGACATTCCTCATTATTTAATAAAGTGATATTTCTTGGTGTGGCTGGGTTTTTCCCTCGAAGAGGGTTTTCCCAAGGTATCTCTAGTGTTCTTGTGTTTTTAGATATCTACTATGTGTCTTATGCTTTTCTGGTTCAAATTTAACATGGTATCAAAGCAGGTTTAAGTAAGATCCAAAACCAGAATTTTTCAAGCATCAAAGTATTCTTTTCTTCTCTTCTAGTTTGATTCTTTCAAGTTTCAAAAATGGCGAATGGACTCAAGGTTGAAGACAGGCTGGATGGTGCATCGAATTTCACATCATGGAAATTCAGTCCTTATTGCACTAGAAGAAAATGATCTTTTTAACTATGTGAAGAGTGATGTGCCTGAGCCAACCAACAATACTCAGAAAGCTCAATGGAGGAAGATAACATTATATCCAATTTTAATTCAGCTAAAGAAATGTTTGAGCATCTTCAAAGCTTGTATGAATTCAACAATACCAACAGAGCTCTGGCCTTGAGACGTTAGCTCCTTCATATAAAAATGGCTAGTGGAGAATCAGTTATCTCCTTCTTCATGAAGATTACAGAATTGAAAGATCAACTTAGTGCCATTAAAGATTCAATTAAAGATAAAGACCTGGTTATGTTGGCCATGAATGGTCTCCCTCATTCTTGGGAGTCTTTTATTCAAGGCATTACTGGAAGAGATGAATTGCCCAAGTTTGATCGTTCAAGAGCTAATTGCATTCAAGAAGAATTCAGATTAGAAGCAAGAGGAAATGGATAGAAATCTCATCATGAAGAAGATCATGTCCTTGTTGCTCAAACGTCTAAGAGGAAAGGAAGAAAAGGAAACTACAAGAGGAATAGAGATAGAAATTCAGATTCAATTCCCGAACCAAAGAAGGATCTCTCTAGAATTCAATGTTTCAGATGTGACAAGTATGGTCACTTTGCCCGAGATTGTTTAACAAGACCAAAACATCATGTTGTTGCTGCAAATGTTGATGATGCTTCACCTCATAAAGAATCTAGAGACAATTCAAAGGGATTTTTATTTATCTCGGCCCTTTCAAGCAATGTTCCAACGGATATACTTGTTTAACTTATAGTGGTGCTTCATGTCACATTACCGGATACCGAGAGCATCTTTCTAACTTGGTGGAAAAAGAAACTCATTTGCAAGAGATAATTGGTGATGATGCTTGTTATTCAGTGAAAGGTGTTGGGACTACTTTTCACCTAGATTCAAGCATCCCTCCATTTGAGTGATGTCTTGTTTGTTCCAGGAATAAAGAGAAATCTGATTTCAATTTCTGCGTCGGAGGACAAAGGATATCAAGTTGCATTTGCTGAAGGTAAAGTGTGTGCATGGAAGAAAAACAATAGCATTAAGTCAGCTAGTGAAATTGGTATTCGTCAACAGAGTCTATATAGACTTTTTGTTTGTCCTATTCAAGCTTTAGCACATGATTGATGATTCCATCAGTACACGTGGGTTGTGGCATAGAAGATTTGCTCACTTAAATTTCAGAACTCTTTCTTCCATGGAAAAGATGGTTGTTGGTCTTCCAAAGCTTAATCAAGAGCATGATGGTATTTGCAAAGGTTGTGCTCTAGGTAAGAATGTTAAAGGTCCTTTTCACAATAGTGAAAGTAGAGAAAAAGAAAATTTTAGATCTAATTCATTCTAATTTATGTGGACTGATGTATGTTGCATCTTTGAGTGTTTTTGGTAGTATGTGGTCTTTATTGATGATTCTTCTCACAAGACCTGGATTTATTTCTTGAAATCTAAGGAATCTGATGAAGTCCTTTCTAGATTTAAAGAGTTCAAAGCTCAAGTTGAGAACATGTCTGAAAAAGGATCAAAGTTTTAAGTTCAGATAATGGAGGGGAATATACTTTTGGAGTTTTTCAAAATTTATGTATTGAGGCAGGGATCAAGAGGGAGTTGTGTCCCATATAACCCACAACAAAATGGAGTGCAAAAAGAAAGAATAGATCAATTGTTGAGGTAGCGGAAGCTATGATTCATGATCAAAATCCACAAATTTTTCTTTGGGTAGAAGCTTGCAAAACAGTTGTTTATGTTCAAAATCGAAGTCCACATCAAATTTTGGATAATATGACTCCTGAAGAGGCACTCACAAGTATTAAACCTGAAGTTAATCATTTCAGAATTTTTGGGTCTCCTGTTTATATTCATGTGCCTAAAGATAAAAGATCTAAGCTAGAATCTTCACGCAAGAAAGGTATTTTTGTTGGTTACAGTGAGTCTCCTAAAGCTTACAGGATCTACATTCCAAGACAAAAACAGATTGAAATCAGCTGGGATGTATCATTTGAAGAAGTAGCCTTCAAAAGATCAAAAGGGTCTTCTAAGGAGATAGATAGAGAAAAACAAGAGACATTTCAAGATATGGACATTGTTGCTCTTGATTCTCCTTTTGAGATTCAAAGGGAGTCTACTGAATTAGAAGAAACTATTGATCCAGTTGATCCCATAGAACCATCCAATGGGCCAAGTAATATTTCTTTAGATAGAAAGAGACCTTTGTGGGCTAGGCATACTATGCAAGAGGCTGAAAAATATGCAGCTCCTTATGGCACCTTCACAGAAAGCAAGAGACCACATAAGTTTCCAATTTATATTGCATTAATGAGTCATATCATTGAGTCTGAGCCTTCAAGTTTTGAGGAGGCATCAAATCAGCAAGTATGGAGTGACGCTATGATTGAAGAATATCAATATATCATCAAGAATGATGTTTGGGATGTTGTTCCTAGGCCTAAAGAAAAATTGGTTGTCTTCAAAGTGGCTGTTCAAAATCAAGCATGCAGCTGATGGAAGTATTGAAAAGTATAAAGCACGACTTTTGTCAAGAGATTTCTCTCAAAAGGAAGGTATAGATTATGAAGAGACATTTGCCCCTATAGCTCAGTATACTTCCATCAGAACTATCATTGCTATTACAACAGTTAAAGGTTGGAAATTACATCAAATGGATGTAAAGACTGCATTTCTTAATGGTGTGATTGAAGAAAAGGTGTTTATTGAGCAGCCTGATGGTTTTGTGATTTATAAGAAGGAATCTCGTGTATGCAGATTGAAAAAGGCCTTGTATGGCCTTAAGCAAGTACCGCGTGCATGGTATGAAAGGATTGATCAATACTTATTGAGCTTGGGATTCTCCAAGAATGATGCAGATCCAAATCTTTACTTCAAGGTAATTGATGATAAAGCTTTAATTTTAGTTCTTTAAATTGACGATTTATTTCTTACTGGGGCAGATATCTCATTGTCAAATGTAAGAAAGCTTTAGCTTCGGAGTTTGAGATGAAGGATCTCGGTCTTATGCATTACTTTCTAGGACTAGAGGTGTCAAAAGACTAGAAAGGATCAGCCTAGAAATACAGTCAACTTTGGAGGGACCAAGCAAGGATGATCAGACCTTGCGACAAAATGCAACACTTGAACACAACCCACAACAAAATAATAAAAATTTGTATAAAGAACTTAACTTTATTGAATTAAAACAAAATAGCTTCTTTAGTTGTATACATGCTAGGCATAGGCCTTTTGATTACAATATGAATCTTAAAGATCTCAATGTTCTAAATTCTTGTTATTGTTTACCTCAACCATCTTCCTGACTATTACCAACCTCCTCAAATGATATCAACCTTCTCTTTATATAGAGGCTACAAAGTATCTGCATCAGATAGAATATGTGATACACCATCCTAGGCAAGTGTGATAAGGATGAATGGCACCAAAATTATATTATTTGAACATTAGTCAAACTGGGAATTCAGCACATTGCCCTTTTGTACTGTCTAGGCTAGCTAGTAATATGTAAAATCATCAATTCCAATATATCTCAAGCAAGCAATTTCCTGACTCAATGCTACATATAGTAACCACCCCAAATTTTCAAAAAAAAAACTTAACTGAGAATAAGCTATCACTTTCTAATCACCTAGTTCCTGAGTTGAGCAAGGTGAGAGCATATAGTGTATAGGACCACACCGGATTGACTAAGATGCAACAACATCAAGTAATATCATCAACAAAGCACAACAGGTAGCAAAACCAGCCAAATTTACACTTCTTCAATGTGGTGTGTGTGTGTGATGCAAAAATTGAAAGGAAGGACTTCTACACTTACTCAATGGAGTGTACAATTACAATAGGCATAGGCACTTCTAAATTATTCAGTGGAGTGCATTTACAAAAATCACACCCAGTTCTCACTTATTCAAGGAAGACCAATTACAACAATCACAACCACTTCTGTCTCATTCAACAGAGTGTAATACAACATTCACTGCCACTTCTCACTTATTTAGCGGAATGTGTAATTATAATGACATGCAATTTGAATCCACTAGTAGTACTACCATCCATGGAATTACAATACATCAGTGCATTACAAAATCATCATTAGTTGAATGTAACTGCTGCAATGATCCACAATAAGCCAAATAATCATAGATAGGCAGTGTAGTCAAGTGCCAATAAGAAGTATACCTCTGATTGATGTCACAAAGTGCAGATGTAAAACTGATATCACTTTGCAACCACTGGCACGATGTCAAACATGTCTGATGCAAACTGAAACAAATTGTCAACACTCCGAAAATGAAGAAACACACCCAATACAGACATATCAAAGGAAACAACACTCCAAACTATTCCAATCCACACCAAAACCATTATTACCAGTCTGAAAGAGATGGCACATCTGTTGTAGACCTCAAATGGGATTATATGCTGCTGATACAACATGAACAGGAGTGGCAAAAGTCATAAAACCTCCATCAGACCATGAAAGTTCACCTCAAAGTACAGTGAACTGCTCTCCAGGAGTTTGGGCACCAACAAACAGCTCAAAAAATCCCAAAAAGTCAGTGCTCGTCCACAAGTTCACATGCCTCACTAGTTCATGGTATAGTCTGATTATCTGGTACAGCCTCCTTATGCTGGACAAACTTCAGCAAACCAAGCGGTCTGCAATGACATCATTAGCTACAATGTAAGAAAGCAAAAATATGGACTAAATACCAAAAATGATGCTTTCCCAATGGTACGATCAACTGGAAGGTACAACCTGCTGAAACCATATGGCTAGCATGATCAAAACTGTACAAACTGCATACTCTCAGATATAGCATTAGAAAACCAAAATAACTTGTCAACTAAGTTGCGCATTCGGGTTCGGGTTCGAGAACCCAATTCGCCTGTACGGCGAAATTTTGAAATGGGGTTTTTGGGTTCGCTAGGGTTCATTAGTACAAAAACAAAGTAAAATTTATGTGTGTACACACACATACACATGCAGCCTAGAAGCATGAATTAAGATTAGAATGTCACGTAGTATCATATAGACAACAAAAACACTGATCATACTATCATAGCATCATATACTTCAAGTTCAATATCAAAATATTAAAATAATGATATCGAGATCAAGTATCATTGTTTCAACAATTGGAACTTTAGTTTTAAGTCTTAATCATCAAATGGATTCTCTAAATCATCATCATTGGCATTAGATGAACCATAAGCAATGCCAATGCCACTTTCAATCGCACTTGCACTACTAGTGTTCTCAGTTTCCAAGTCCGCAAATGCAGCAAGTTGAGAAGTGGAAGCATCCAAGTTCGTATGCTCTGGCTCTATATCCCACACTTCAACAACCCTTCCTTGTATTCATGTTGCTTGTGTGAAAGGAGAAACAAGTTGTAACGCACATATACTAAGTGGTTTAAAACTCACTTTTAGGGTTTCATTTCACTTTTTAGATGTCGTGGACTTACAAAAAAATTGCAAAAAGATAAAAAAGGGGTGCCCAAGCATCCAAGATCACACCGAATGAACCCGCACACACCCTAGCCGGGCCCGCAGGCGTACAGGACCAGGACCGGTACTGAGGGCACCAGGGGCCGAACCCTGCAACTTTGCTTGTCAAAAAACATCAAATACCGCCACTCTTGAAGCAACAAATTGGAACTACACTTGCAGCCGCAGCTATGGCTCCTATATGAAACCACCAAGACTAGCTTTTCTTTTTTGTGGAGGGAGTGTTAT
Organism: Thuja plicata; assembly: GCA_018584345.1. Taxonomy (NCBI): domain Eukaryota; kingdom Viridiplantae; phylum Streptophyta; class Pinopsida; order Cupressales; family Cupressaceae; genus Thuja; species Thuja plicata. The sequence continues at coordinate 931,617 of MU226746.1, read as the reverse complement.
CATCCCTAAAAAATTGGAGATCAGCACAAGTTCTCTCAAATGTAGAAGCAAATATCATAGCATGTCTAACCTCAACAATGAACTCTTAACCTCATTTTATACCATTCTGGACAGAAAATAACAATAGTAAAATAGTTTCCCTTTTTCTCCACAAAATTTTTCTTCAAAATTAAAATAATGATTCATTATGTTCAAAGACCCCCTTATGCCTAAGTGTCCCCCGTGGAAGCACAACTAAAAAACACTTTCTTTTAATGAATAATTATACTTAGTTGCCTTTTTTAACATTTCCTCTTTAGGACAACTTAAATTATAATTATTTAATAATTTAACAAATCACCCAAATTGTGGGAAGTATCAAAATGAGGCAAATATGAAATCCTAAGAATACCAATATGTCACCAAGGATTTAGGACAATGAATCGAGGCAACTTGGTGTCAATCTAAAAAGAGCATGTTTTTCCAAAAAGTTTGGAGAGCTCCCAAAAGGTTAGAATTACAAACTGAAAGCATTATAAGACTCGCAAAGACCATCTAACAATAAGTACCTTTGCTTGACCACTCCTATGCTCTCCATTGAAATTGGAGTACTGCCTTACACTACATGAATCCTCATAAGGCTGATCAAGAAGTAGATAACATTAGGAATTTACAAAAGTTTCAAATACTTGGCACGTCATTCAAACAAGTTACCATTATAGAGTGAACAATTTAATGTTTGCCCAATTAAGCTCCTTGAAATGAGAAACATGCATGAGGTGACCGTGATTATAATCACGTGAAAAAAGGATGGAGCATTCCATATGCCTAATAGAGATTATGTTAGAAACCACAATCCAAAGTCTTCAAACATAGCTACTGCATAGATCACTAAATGTTGAGTGTGCCTACTCTTAAAGACATGAAGCTTTGAACTAACAAAACCTAAGTGTAGGAAGTTGCAATGCCACAAACTTGGCAGATGTGACTGTAAATTGTCTAGAGATATACGAAAAAATGCCTACAAAACAAACAAATGTCAAAAGAGGTCCATGCAACATTGCTCTTATACCCTTGATGTTTGTAGATGGCAAATCTACAGCAAGTAAAAAAATAATACTTTCTTAGTCTTGAGTAGTAATTAGCGATGTAATTAGTTGTTCCGAAAGGTTGTCTATTGTTGACGGTTGGCAGCCTTAACCAACTGTCAGCCACTATTTATATTTGGTCCACAACAAGTTCAGATTATTATTGTACACACTTCACACTTGGAATAAATGATATATCTTTTTGCCAATTGTACGTGTTATATTTGAGTTGTGTTAAATGTGTTATGTTTACATTTCTATTTACTTTGTAAATTCACGCACTCACCTTAGGGGGTAAACATTTTGGCGTCGTTGCTTGTTTGAACCTAGAGATCTGAAGGAAGGCCAACAGGCAGGATGGTAGAATAATAGGTTGCACGTTCGAACAAGTGTTAGTAACCAACAGTGACGTCGAGGACAACAGGAAAGAAACACAGGAGGATCAGTTGACAGAGGACTTGTTGCACACATGGAAAGCTTAAATCGACCAGTACGTGCAAAGGGAAGCTCGAGAGATAGTGGTCCCTGACCGGCAGTATATGATCTTCTTGGAAGTTCTGAGGTTGTTGGCTCACAATCTAATTGAAATGCAACAACGCGAGGAAAGACAAAGAGAGCAACATCGGCAGCAAATACTGCAACGGTATTGTTTTGATGTTATCACACATTGCCCCATTGCAAATGGGGACCCCGCAATTTTTCAATTTTTAGGGTTTTGTTTAGGTGTTTCTATTCCAATCTTCGTCTCTTACCAATTCAAAGTTTAAAGTTTTGCAAAGTTCAAGAGTGTCATCAAAAAGTAAAAGAGAGAAAGCATGACCAAACGAGTATTATGATGCCACAAAGGGCCAAAGGACTAAGATCGACATTGCTTGAGATCAATTATTATTTAGGAAAAGTTATTTTTTCTATTTTTTGCTTTTTCGAAGTTTTTTTGGCATTTTAGGGTCAATCCAGGAACCTGCTTTTTTGTCTGATGTTTCAAAATTTGGAAAGTTGTTTTTTGTTTTTTTTTACAAAATTTCTATTTTTAGAAGTTTTTATTTTGGGAAGGCCAAAAGTTGTGAAGTCCAAGTGTAAAATTCCTATTTTCAACTTTTAGTTCGTCTGGGATTTCATGAAAAAGCATGAAAAGTGGTGGAAAAGTCCGGATTTCAAAACAAGGAAAAGCATTCATAATTGTGAAAGTTCTTGGAAAACCCATGTTCCAGTATCAAAATTATCTCGGAAAAGTCAGAAGCTATGGAGAAGAACACTGATAGAAGTGTGTTGATTACTGAAATTTGGCTGTTTGAAAAAAGATTTAGGATCTTCCAGAATCCTGAATCTCTATTACAACTCCTAGAGATCTTAAACCACTCTCAGATGACAGTATTTATATAAAATATAAATTAAACTATAAGAAAGGAAAATAATGTTATATTTTATATGAATATTTTGCCCCCCAAGCTTGAAAATCCTCATTTGCAAGTGAACTCCACTCATGAAACTTTTCCAAAGCGCATGTGAAGTCCGACCTCTCCTAGCATGGAAATTCCTCATTTCAACATGAAGTCTAACCAAGGAAATTCCTGTTTCATACTGAAGTCCGTCCAATCAAGCACGAAATCCTTATTTCAACACAAAGTTCGCACACAGGATAACTTCCGGAATAAAGCAATGAAGAGGATCGAATTGGAAGAAGAAAGCAAAGATTAAAGATCAACTTGTGAAAAAAGCAAAAGAATCAGAAAGAAAGAAAAAGAAAAAAAGAAAACAAGCTTTTTCTTCTTTAGGAAAATCAACCAAGTTCACGAGGATTAAAGAAGGGAAAAAATCAAAAATAAACAAGAAAGAAATAAAGCAAATCGACCTCTTCTCGGCCATCAACAATTCCTATAAATACATGGACTTGGTAATTTATTCATTCACAAGTTAAAAATCACAGCTCTGGAGTTAGCAATTTTTCTGATTTCAAAGTAAGGAGAGGGTTTTGGACGATTTTCAGATTGGAGTTCATGCTAATTGAGGATACACAAACACACACACATACTTACCCAAGCCACGTACACACTAATTTTATGGTGTATACAAACACACACACATACCCAAGTTAAAAAAATTGCCCATACCCACTACTGGGTTCTCATACCCATATACCCGTACCCGTGCAGGCAACTTAGATTAAAACCTTCACAGCATGACTGAATTCTACTAGCAACCTGTAATACTAATCAAGATTCATATGCTAACATGGAAAAACATGGAGAACACATCTCCAATATCAAAAACAAAGAAATATTAGCAAGACAGTTACTGGATATCAGGAGAAACCCAAGAAATTGTGAAAAACTCCAGCAAAAATGAGCAAAACAACACTTTGCTCCACTATATTCAGTCAAATTAAGTGTCTATAGGGACCAGGAGCAATATTTTTTCAAACTAAGCTTCAATCTGTGCTACATGTATGTTGTTCATCGACTAATTATGACTGTTTAATTACCTCCTGATGGTCAACTAGCTTATAATCAAGCACAACAGTTACATATATTATAACTATCTGATGCAGAACTTAAGTACACAGGTTTGTTCTTTAAATAGGCAAGACATTCTCTTCATAACTAAATGGCATTGGATGCAAGAACACATAATTCTAAGGTGGTAGTGACCACGGCAATGTGGACAGCATCATGGTGAGTTCTGGTATGATCTGCTCAAGCCATATTGTATCTTAGAGCTTCTAACATAAAATGCTTAAAAATAATTGAACTTACAGACATTAATGCAGGAATTCAGTGATAATGTTATAGCATTCCAGGTCACAATCATGATATAGAATTTGCTTATGCCTCCTCGTTTATTTACATGGACACTGATAATCGTGCCTATTTTGTTTTTTGTTTTTTCAGCTGATTTTGGCCTAAATGTGATAACTACCCTTTGAGCTGCGTAATTAACTGGTTGGTTTTATGTTCCCTGACGACTAGCCTGTTATAGCTCCGTCTGGAAAGCCCACTAACATTTTTTGTTTTTCTTAACAAGAAGAAAATAAAGATTCTAAAAAGAAAAAATAACAATCTAGAGCATTGCTTTTATACCTTCAACGCATGTGGCACCCACATCTTCTAAATCCCTTTGCGCATCAAACTTCAAGTCAGATGAAACAGAGATCCATCTGAAATTGAAAGATAATTAGTTGGTATAGAAGCAACTCTAAAATTCTAGTCAAAATTAAATACACAATAAATCATTTTAATGTCACATCATAAATGCATTATAATCATTCCAAGACTTAACTATGAAAAGGTTCATCCAGCCTACTCACAATGATTTACGTCTTCCATGCTTCCAATTCTCCCGTATCAATCCTGCAACTGTACGCCCCTTTCCAACACCTGCTCCATCGCCGATAAAGAATCCTGCCCTTGACCTATCTTCAAGATGTTGAAGATGCCTCTGCCATGCTTTTAAAGTCAAAAAAAAAGAGAACAAAAAATTCGTAAACTATTTAGTTTTAATAAAGTTTACACAAGATGCAACTTTGAATATTTATAACCTGGCATGCATAGATGACTGTCTCTAACTGAAGGCACGATAATGTTCCTGATTTCTCCATTTCCTCTGCAATTTTTAAATCATAAATGGGCTCTGGAGGTTGCACGGCAGATAGGGATGACGTCTCTACAACTGGATCGGGATGAGGTGGTCCGATTGACAGTTTTGAAGGGCGCTGAGAAACATATATAATCATTGTAAATTTCCACAAACAAATAGTAAACAAAGCAATGTCAAACATGTATCGTAATCAACAGAAACCATATGTAATTTAGGTTGCTATTTTTTTGTATTCCAATTAAATCAGAATCGTAAATAAACAAAAAGAATAAAATAATAAGTTTATAAATAAGTTCTTACGTAGTCTGTAAAAGTTTCTCCAATAATCCCACCTTCATCTTCTTCTGCCTCTACATCTACGGCCACCTGATTCAATAAAAACACCTCCAATGTAAATGATCAGATGATTACCACTTGGCTATCATAGTACGCATATACAATGCAAAAGGCAAGACCGCATAATCCATATAAATTTATATAATCTTGAAATCCGAATAGACAAGTGGTGGGTTATTATAAGTTTTTACTGAATTTCTTAGCGTGTATATAAGTATATAAGAAAGAGAAGCAACGGTGACCAGTCCACTTCAAGAAAAAAAAACTGCAAACCAGTCTTTTTCCGAGCTTTTGGGGCAGGGGGCAGCAATAAATCCCTTCATTTTAGGCAAGGCAGGAAGGCAGTTATTAAAATAACTTAACCAAACTAAAAACAGCTGATATGCGTGCTGAATTTTTCCCTTCAATCCTCGTACAAAATTTTATTTCTATTTTTATGTACTGAGTGAATGAATCTAGAAATTTTGAATGCATCCACTCAGCAGTCTGTACCAAAAGTCATAACATTAACGTATTTTTATATTGTTCTTTTTGTTATTCTTTTATTATGAACTTTGATCAAGGAATTCTAATTCTAATTGGCGAAGCCTTGTCCTCTCAAAGTACTGGTTTGGACTGTCCACCTTCAAAATATTTACAAACTGCTTATTAATATCCTCATATTCTGCACACTCTACGATAAATCGATATCTTCACTACAAAAGACACAAATACTTTCCTCCCTCTTTTCTTGAGAGTAGTCCATCTGCTAATTTCACATCTATGATGATGTAGGTCATCCAGCACTGAAAAAAGGACAACCCCTGTAAAAAGTCCCCGGGAGCTCGAGAACATCACCAAACCCCATGTGCCCGTGGATAACTTACTAACACGTTTATAAATAATGGAGCTGAAAACTGGAGAATTAACAGCGTAAATAGGGTAGTATGTCTGGGCGTGGCCTATGTTTAAAATCTTGGGAATGTAGCTCCATAATAAAGCAAGTGAAAAGGCAATCCGGGCTTATCCCAGCTGAGTTGACGAGCTCCGTCCCGTCGCCGAAGGTATGTGCGTGTGTGTTATAGCTCGAAAGATGGTATAGTAGTTCAACTTAGTGCGTTGCCTTTGTTCAACGGCCCTAAAAGAAATGGTAAATTCCCATTGTATATTTATTTCATAACTTACCATAGACGAAGTCAAGAAGTTGTAGATAAAATGTATTGCGCTAACCTTCTAACCAGGGTGGATTGTTGATCAAGCACCGAAAATTTTAGTATCCACATTGTAAAATTAATTTTGTAAGTGTTAAAGAGGATGAAAGAAAGATCCAATGACCTCGTTAATTTCCTGTTGATGAGAGGTCAAGTGGAATGATGCATCAAGTGAGGGAACTTCGAGAGCTGTTCCGCACTGAGGGCACATGAATCTACTCAGAGTGTGCGGTACATTGAGAACCGACTTGCAACTCGCACAGCGAAGCTGACGCTTGGAGGGATCGATTCCCTGGGGAAGAGGGGGAGGAGGAGGCAAGGGGAGAGGGAGGGGCAGAGGGAGTGGAAGAGGGAGAGGGAGAGGGAGGGAATGTAACCCTTGTTGTTGCCCCTGTTGTTGTTGTTCCAATTGTTGATGAGGAGGCAATGGAAGCATCTGCTGCAGCTCACAACTCGGGCACTGGAACGTCTCCACTCCTCCACCCACCGTCAGCGTCGTCTTGCAACGCGCACACCTCACCAGGCAATCCCCTGGCTGCACCATAGAAACTACAACTACCACTACCTCTCAAACACGAATTCAACTGTGAAAACGCTTCCGCCCAACTCTTGCCTTTTCTCGATCATGGAAATTAGCTTACGCGAGTAGTGGAAACTTCAAAAAACAGTTGTCCTACATTGCTTTGCAAATACAAACAAGGATTAAAATACCCGCGGACAAGGTACGGACTATGGAGAGGAGGCTTTGGGCTGCGAGATTTTAAGTGGCATTTAATTCAAGACTCCATCCTTTTAATTACTTATTTGGGTACGGCCGAAATTTGCAGACCTATCTTAATGTAATTATAAGGTAAATAGTTAATATGCGTACTTGAATTTATTTTATAATTTTTCATTTTTTATTTTTTATTTTTAAAGTTTAATTTAATTTCATTTGTTGTATAGATTTTATATATATAATATTTACTAAATTTATATATTCGTATTTACAAATATTCATCTATAAGCATTATAATTGGCCTCACTAGGCTAATCCAGTCTCATTAGAGCACAGTTCGGAAGAGTGGGTTAAACTATAAGAGGGATGGATTATAATGAATTCCGAAGGTGACTCGAAAGGCAATCCAGAATCATCTAGTGATGGTTTTGGGGCAAGAAATTGTTCAAGGAGTATTGTTGCAATGAGCGTCAAAAGACTTCAAGAGGGGACTAACAATAAAGTAGAGGCGGAGGCAACATTACAGGTTTTGTTTATATGGCCACAAAATTGCCACTTGCAAAGTTGCACTTAGAAGGTGATTTCTTAATCATCATTAATGCTTTGATCAAAGGTGAAGCTCTCACATGGAATTTAAATAAATATGTCAAATTGATTTGTAAACTTTTAAAAAACTTTAAGGAATTCAAAATTTTGCATGTGTGATGAAAGGAAATGGGATGTGGGAGTCTTTCACTAGGATGGAAGCTCTAACTAGGAAGGTCATACCCAAACCCTCTAACACATTGGAAGGAAAGTTAATCCACTATGCTTGAGGAGGCTCAAGCTATATGAAGATGAAAAGATTCCTTTGTTAGGGGAGTTCAAATTGACTATGTAAAATATAAATGCAAGAATGTAGGGAAAGAATATAGGGCAAGAATGTAGGGCAAGAATGGAAATATTGTGTATGCAGAGATATTAGAGATTGTAAACATGTTTCTCATACCAGATATCAAAATCCGAAACAACAACTATATGTGATCCAAATTTCAGTTTGGAATGGTAGGAATGGGGCGACCTGGAGGGTACATGATGACCAGACTTGCCTGAGGCCCTAAGAGGCGCCTGAGACACGACAAATTCTATTGAAACTTCTACCACATGTAACTTCTTGTCATATCTGTATGTAGCTCTTTCTCCAACTACGTCACGTGTCACCTACACACATAAAATAGGAAAAATGTTGGGGAAAGAGATTTGCCTTGGTCAAACCCCTATTTAGGAATTAACATTGAAATTGAAACTACATAAAAGGAAAGTGTGTTGTTAATAGCAGAGGCATGATAAGATATTATACCTTCACACAAGTGTGAATTGTTCATGAAGATGCTTGCAAGAGTTGTAAATGTTGTCTTGATCTTATATCTGGAATAGGGGGAGCATAGATGCCTTCACTTATGCTTGGATCTAGACTTTACTCCTTGTCTTTCATGCTTGATGCTTGAATGAATATCAATGTGAATATTGCCTTATTTTCTCCTTAAATTGGTCTTGCTTGAGTACTTTGATATTGAGTTCCTTACTCCAAGTGTGATTGAGATCTCCTTGATTGACTATCAAAATGAGGGAGGTAGCATTTTCTTTTATGCCTCTCCAAGCCATTTTGAGGCTTGAAACTTGAAGGAGGTCGGCAAAATTTTGAATATCTTGCTAAAAACAAGACCTTTCTCCAATTCAAATTTGGGCCACATTTTACTGGAACGGGGTGCCTCCTGGGGCATAGGGAAACCTATCTCGCCTTGTGCCTTGCGGGGTGCCCTATTCCAACCAATCAGGTCTCAAAATTAAATCAAGGGTCAGTGAGGGTATGATGATACCCAAAATGCACACAGGACTGAGGTTTGACTTTGGAGTAAATACAAAAGGCTACTCATACTGAAAT
>MU226746.1:909679-922462 GCA_018584345.1 Thuja plicata | reverse complement strand
GGGGAGAGAGAGAGAGAGAGAGAGAGAGAGAGAGAGAGAGAGAGAGAGAGAGAGAGTTGTGTTATGCTAGTCAACACATTCCAAGGATAACAAGGCAAAGCATTGTATGCAAGAAAATCCGCCACAAACAAGAATTTCCCGAGGAAAAATGTTATTTCCAAAGGAATCTAGTTAAGAAAACAATACAAAAGGATTACCCCAAGGAAAGCATTATCCCCAAAGGAATCCACTAAGAGGAGATTACAAAGAAAAAGATGGTGTTTGCTAAGTAATCTAAAAAAAAGATTGCAAAATTATATTTGTGGTGTGTGCATAATGTGTAACAAAGAGTTGAATGTATGCCCCCACATTAAGGCAATTATGTACACCCTAATGGGAGTAATATATTTAAGGTAGCATACGTGCATCCAAAAGACAAGCACATTTCCACCGTGATATGCCCCTAGAGAAGGACAAAATCAAGGGAGATAAAACACGTGATAAAAAGAGCACAAAGGGATTTACTAACGCTGGGGTCAATATGCATATGTGGTAGCTCATGTATATCAAGAATAATCGTAATGAATTGACCTCATCCCCAAAAGGTAGTAAAACTATGATCATAATGGAAGAAGAGCATATAAAATAAAATGAGCAAAAGTCTTTTTGGGTCAACATTGCAAAGACCAAAAAGATAGATGGTTGCTACCACTTTGCATCATCCCCAAGTAGAAAACACAAAGGCACATGTACAAAATAACATATATATGACATATAGAAGAATTGAGATACAAATAGAGGATTATCATGCCAAGTTTGATATCTTTATTACCTTGCACTAACTGAGCAACGAGGGTCATTTGATGAAATTTAAACAATAACATATAACAAACAAGCAACAAATCACAGGGAAAGCACATTATAACAAGCAATTTTCACACAAAAACATCCATCACACAAAAGCAGTTGTTCAAGTGTATCATCTGCCAACCCTTCTTACTGAAATTTGTTTAGGGAAGGTGGACAGCATCTAAGAGGAGCAACATCGAGCATGATAAATATAGCTAGTACAAGTTCCAAACAAGGATCATGCTCTAATGATAAGTCACTTTGTTTATCACAAGTAGCAAAAAATAATATTTTTTTTAAAACCTGGAAGATAATTCATAATTAATTTCATTAACCTCATACATATCATCAGAATTATTAGTATCAGCGTCATTTGCATCATTAACATTTTTATCATCATCAAGAGTATCCTCGTCGTCTAAATTAATCACAATCCTTAATGCAAAAAGAAGAATCGTCATGTATAGACAATTTATTTATTTTTTAATTAACGTCCTCCCATGTTTTATACATAGGTTGATCGAAGGGAATCAAAGAATTATGAGGTGTCTTAGGGGAGTAAATGATTTGGAAAGCATGATCATGGGCCTTAACACGATGCTTGCAGTGGCAGTCACAAGTACATCAATTGTGTTTGGTTTTTCTTTATATTTGTAAAGGTGTAGGATCAATCAACATGGGCTCCTTTTCTTCCTTTGGAGGAGGAAAGGAAGGAATTGAGGGATGGAGGATGTTAATTTATTATAAGATATAGGAGGTAGAACAGAAGCATAAACAAGAGGAATGGAGGGTGTAGGAAAGATTCCAAGTCCAAGACAAGGAGATGGGACATACTTAGGGTTTCTCAATCAAGAAATAAATTCATGTTTATACTTTTTGTAAGATAGGAATAAATGATCTTGTCGAGGTTGCAAAGGTTGAGGTACGTTAGGCCAAAAGTAGTCAAGGTCAAAGTTTCCACAACTTGCTAAAGACTGCTAGAGACTATGATTGATTTTGATAATATTGCCATCATGGGGAAACCTAAGTCACTTGTGAATAGGAGAATAAATTTATTTCATGAAGGTGAGACAAGGTAGACCAAGTCTTACTTGGAATTGATTGGAAGCTGGGATGACAACAAAGGCGACATCTAAGATCTTCTTAGCAACTTCAATGGGAAGGGTGAGACGAGTAAAATTATTTAAAGTCTTAATCATCACATCATATTGGTCATAGGAGTATTGATGGAATTGCCTTGTGAAAATATCTTCCTTACTTATAACATTCACAATGCAAGAGGATAAATAAGCACTTGTCGAGAGAACTTATCACTAATTTTTGTGAAAATGTAAAGAGGACCATTAGATGCTTTAATAAGATCTTTAGGATCAAATGAAATGCAAGGTTTAGGTTTTGACTTAGGTTTGGTTTTATGTTTGAATTGGTCAATTTTATTAACAACATGATTAACCACACTACATGTATTATCAACTAGTATGGAACTAGGTTGATTAGGGGGAACAATGCAGGTAGAAGAAGAAGGAAATGAATTGGTTTCTCAACAATATTATTAGAATGGGAAGGCAAAGGATTGGTATAGATTTTAAAGTTTTATTAAGGGCGTGCAATGGATTTGTTTCCATGTCATTCACAACCTCAACGATTATGGTATTGGAATCTATAACATCTTGGATAGTATGCTTCAAACAATACAATATCATGGCCAAGACGATGATGACATTGGAAAAAAGCTTTTAGATCATGGGAAGTTTGAAATGGTTTGAAAGGTTCAACAGGTTTGATGGGAGGAAGTTTTAAAATATTAGCATTAATTAACTTCAACATCACATTATGCAAAGATCTAGAAAGAGTTATTATAAAATTATGAGATGGTCTGAAAATAGATGACAAAGGAGCCACACCTGATGTTGCAGTTGTCACTTGTACATCGACATTGTTGGAATAATTATTGATCTCAATGAAACATGTGTTGGGATGATTGTTGAGAGGCATCACTCTTATCAACTAGATCCTATGGAGTGGATAACTAAATTTGGTTCACCTGAAGTTGATAAGTATGAGGCATTGCACACAATTGGGTAAAAGAGGTAAACTCGTAAAACAATAACTTATATGTAATATATTTTTGCAAATTAGAAATATAAGTACATTGAGCATCCATATCAAGCACAAGATAAGAAATTTGAGAACACAAATCTTTGTATCTACCATAAAAATTAGTCACTTTTTCCCTAACACCTTGTTTACAATGAATCAAAACAATTAAAGAAATCTGAGGACAAATATTATTTTGAGATTGTTGAATGAAATAATTAACAAGTATTTGAAATGAATCAATAGAATAAGAAAGCAAAAAACAAAGCCATTATAAGGCCTTATCCCTATATGTCCTATTGAACAATTTAGCCATAAGTTTATGATCATTAGAGAAGTCACTACACAAGGTTTGAAATTTCTTAACATGAGTCAAGGTATCACCTTTTCTATTGTATGTGTATGTGTGAAAAACTACTTGTGTGGAACAAGCTCAAACATGCAAATGATTTGTGGTTTAGCACATTATAAATCAAACATAAATTAAACTTGAACTAAACATAAAGCTCTCGCACAACCTCTAATAGAGCCAAAATAAGTGCACCCAAATGGCTTGTTTTATTTGCTCTTTTATGGAGATGAGGATGTTCTCTCCCAAACACAATAGATTGAAATCCCCAAATGATGTAAATTTCTACAATGCAAACTAAAGTGGAGATTAAGAGAGATTCAAGCTAGTGTGTGTGTATGCGTGTGAAAAGTGGAACTCTGAACTACACAGACACTTCAATAGGTCATTGTGTGATTAATTTAAGAAAGCATAAAAATAGGAAAGCAATAAACTAATCTAAACTGGCCTATTGTCTTCTAGTAGGCTAGAGTATGATTTTGCTCTCAAATCATTGCAAACCTAGTGACTTGACATTGTCTAAATGAAGGATTTGAAAATGATATTAATCTATTTATGTAAGTACAAAAGATGATTAACCCAATGAATAGCTAAGATTTATTATTAAATCCCAAATGAAATGTTCCTATATTAGGAAGCGAAATGCTTGAAAACATGAAAATATACTAAATGCTTAAATTCTTAATGGAAATGATAAACAAAAACCTTCATAATAACTCTACTAAAATTTTTCAAATCCTTTGTGATGAAAATGAAGCTTTCTTTTATAAGAAATCTCTCTTGAACCGACGATCGAGATTGAATGTCGAGGAACGAACAAGATTGATTCAAAGAAGCACAATTTATGTGCAAGGAAGACCATTGTTTGAGAGAGCCAGTTAACTGAATTGACTGGTCAATTATTCGGGAAACTTCTAAAGTTGAAAGAGGAGTTAACTAAGTCAACTTTCATTTAAGTGGATTGTTTCCAAAATGAAGAGAAGAAAAGATTTAGTTAATTGAACAAGAAAGATTTGTTTCTAATTTGATATTTAGTCAACTGAAATGATGACACAAAAACGTATTTTCAAATATTTAAATGATTTAAATGCTCCTTTACTCAATTTATTAATATTAATTATGTTTTGCATTTAATTGATAAATATTTATTTATTTAATCAACATACTAGGATATTAATTAAATAAATGACACAAGGTTTAATTGCCATTATTTTGGAATCTAGAAATTAAATAATTAAATCAAGTGTGATGATAGATTAGGACATGGGGTTTAGGTTAGATCAAACTGAAGATGTTGAATTGCCTTGGGTTAGGACTTAGGATATTTAATCAATATTTTGGGTTTTCTTGATTAACAATCAAGATTAGGGGTCTAAGGTTTAGTTGACCATTTTTAGGTCATTATATTTTCCCCTCTTTGAATTGATGTGCAATTAGTGCATTGATTCAAAGACCAGTTAGCGATGAGACAAAGAATAGTTTGATGTGAGGCGATGAAACCATTCTTTCGAAGAAGACCGACTTTGAGTTTGATTGGATGAAGATCGATTAAAAGCTATAGATTTCGATGTGCAAGGGGAGGTTGTGAGGGTGACTCAAAGAATTATCATCTTCTTCCAAAAATGACAAGTAATAAGGTGAGGTCAAGTGACCCACCATTGATTGAAACCGGTCCAAATCCAAGTCATTAGGACATTGGCAGTAGACAAGGATTTGTCTAGGACCTCTTTGTGAGCTGGAGAGATATTGATCAACTCAAAGATTGAGATCTGAGAGTTCACTCTCTATAGTTGCTCGATAATGTTGTAGTCAACAACATGAGACAAAATAAGTTGTTTGGAGTTTGACACCTTCAACGTAGTCATAGCTAGTTGTTTATTGGTTGATGTAGAAGGTTTGGATGTCGTTCGTTGGTTGGTAGACATAGAGGGGTTGGAAGGTCCAACTCTTCTCAGGGTGACCTTTGCTTATGCACGGGTCACATCTTTGGTTGCTCTAGACTCTTTCTCATTTTTGCTGATAATGACAACACTGCATTACTCGGAAGAGACTGGCTCAAGCATGTGGATGACATTATTATCATTGGTGATGTATTTGTGGTTGATCCTAGCACCTTCCTTTGAGCAATCTTCTTTCTCTTACTTTGGCAAGGGATTTTTGAATGCTTTGTGATCAACATTCATGGCATGGTTTCCAACTGCAATTATTTCATTGTCGATAAGATCTTAAATCTCATGCTTGGATCTCATGTTTGAGTCTCATGCAGTTTTTCGTCATGTATCCTTTGTTCCTGTGGAATTTCTAATAGTCATTTTCACTCCACCATTTTGGTTTCACCTCTAGTTCATATGGTCTTGAGTTATCTAAAAACATGATCAGTTTGTTAGCTAGTAGAGTCTTAAGCGTCGATTCATATGATTCACCCAGAGGAGTGAAGTTTCTCTTGCGATTGGCCCAAGGTTTCTCCTTCATGAGATTATTGATTCCTTTGGAAGGATCTTTTGTGGTGTTTTCAACATCTTTTAGGGCCTTTGTGGCACTCATCAAGTTGAAGACTGTTGGCTTTGGTTGAGGAGCAACATGATCAACTACTCCATCGTTTACCACATGTTTTTTTGTTCCACTAATTGTTCTTGTCCTTGGAACTAGAACTGTACTTGCTTTCCTTGTAAAGGGTAATCTCACCCCTTTTGACAAGCATGTTTTTTTAGTGCACTCTTCACTATTTTATCAAAAGTGGGTAGATCTTGCATCTGAATAGGGTAGAAATGTGTTGGTAAATATATCCATTTTTGTAGACTCAGGTATGAGTCGTGAATATCTAGAAACAACTCTTCTCCATCGCTGGAGAAAATATAGGAAAGGCTCTCCCATTTGTTGTTGGGTGTTACATAGATCGGTCATTTTCACAGGATGTTGTATGTTGTATGAGTACTGTTGTAAAAACATATTTATCAGATCATCAAAAGTTTTGATTCTAGTGGGTACCTTTGAAAATGACTCCATGGCTTGGCTACCTAGGCTCTGGGGAAAGAGAAGCATGAGATACGTCTATTCGTACATAAATTATGTATATATGGCACATAATTCCCAGACATGATCATGTGGATCAGATTGACCACCATATTTGTCAAACATATGAATTTCCACTCCACATGGGAATGGAGGTAAGTACAAATCTTTGTCAAAAGGAAATGGACAAATGGTGTCCATAGAGTATTTTGTGGTCTCTTTCTCTTTTTCCTTTTTCATCTCTTGCATCTCAGTTTGCAAGGATTGTAGTTGTTTGGTCATTATCGTCAAAGGATTTTTTTCCTCTCTAGTGATGATGTCTTCAGCCATGTATTGAGGAGGAAGTTGGGCTCCTTGTTGTGCCAGTTTGAGAAAGTATTGTTCCTTGTCCTGTTTCATGATGGCTTTCATCATCCTGAGAAAGTATTAATCATTTTGACATCTAAGAATACTGGCTTCATCGGGCTCATAGTCACTCGAGGAGTGATGACTATGATTAGTTCGAGTACTAGCACTATGATTTCTACGTCTAGATCGCTCTCATCCTTGTCTTTCTCCTGACATCCTTGAATCAGGTGATTTTTTCGAGGGGAGATTGACTGGTTTGCAGTTTCTGGTTCCTCTATGAAAAGAGGATTTTCTTTAAATGGAAAATATTGGCTCCCTTCCTCTTGAAATTGTCGAAGAGAGATCCTAGTTTGGGTAGGCATAAATCAACTAATTTTCCCAATAGGTGCTACAGTAACACAGATGTGATGACTAAGTCTAAGACCAAAGATGGTGACAAAAAAGATAACGTCCAACTGAGAAGGAGAAGCAAAAGACTCCAATTTTTAGTCAAGGTTAACGAACTCAAACTCACAACTCAGGATAAGGATAGCATAGACAAAAGATGATCAAAATAATATCGACGAACTTATCAATGGATTATCATAACCAACCAAGATTCACGACAATAGATGTCAGACTAATAACATATTATGACCAAGGATAGAACTAGGACAAGCTCACTATTCTAGATTAGAATTTTAGGAGATAATACATAACCTAACCAGAGATCTAATGACCACTTAAAATCAAGTGAAATAGAGAATTTGGACAAATTTCTCAAAGAACAGTATGAGTGAGTGCAGACTCATATGAGCATTCCCCATAGGTGAAATGAGGAACTAGGTATCTCATACTGGAATTCATATGACAGATCAGAATAGGTCAAAAATTATGGGAAATGCACACTCCCATACAAGTACTCTCATCGGGTGATACAAGCATTCTCACCGGGTGATACAAGTAAACAGGAGCAGGATCCTGACTCATACGAGTCAGGATACAAGGTTGTACGAGAATTGTTATTTCTATTATTTGTTGCATAGTTTTCAATTTTTGATTCGTCATTTTAGGGTTTTAAACATATTGAACACATGGTGAAAAAAGTAACTCAAGCACAACAGGAAAACACTAGATCTTAAGGGGATTAGATGAGTGGAAAAATCCTCTCACAAACTTAGGTACGCACCCAAGAGCTAATCAAAATATGATCAAAACCAGCCATGCAATGGGTCTAGTGATGTGGTATTAGTCGACTCCAAACGCTAATGGGGGCGCGATATGGTGAGTGTCTTGGGGGAGTTAATATCTCCCTTGCACTTAGAATATCCCACTTTTGGAGGTGATCCAGGTGGCTACTACTCTAGAGTTCTTAGTAAGGGTCTATATTTGAATACATCCTTTGTGTTCGCTCAAGCACGATTGAGGTGTAGAGCCCCACAAAGCACATTAGCACGAGTAGTCACAACAACGTGATTAAGACCCAAATGGCCTACTATGTGTTAGGCGAGAGCCAAGTATAAGCTCAAATGGTATTCATCTTCTGAGACTTTAATCTCAAGGAAGTAATTTATTTATAGTGAGTTGGAGTGGCTTAGCGTTAGCCCTTCCTCACTTGGGTCATCTCATAGTGTGATTACTTTTTCCAATTGTGTCAGGCCCTGTACAAGGTGATCATGCAACAACCAAATGACAACCATGCTTATGTATTTATGATCATCCTTGAAAGGGCGAGAGCATAATCTCCTAACATCATTGTCATTTCAAACACATCAAGAAGAGGTTCATTAATTAAATGTCTTGCATGCGAGGTTCCTACTTTAATAAAAATAAATAGAATGTTAAGTTGATTTGTGATTAGGCAACCTGCAAGACATCGTTACTAGTTTGATGGTTTGATTCTTCACCAATCGTCCTGCAAACAAATGTTTCAAAAATAGAAGTCTTTATCGAACGTCCTGCAAACAACTGTTAGGGGGTGAAAATAAAAAAAACAAAAAGCAACAAATGGTCAAAATGTCAAAAAAACCATAAAAATGCTTGTTATTAAAAACCAGAATAACATAAATTTCTACGAGTATCCACGAGTCTCAGGACGAGAGTATATAGTAACCCATATGAGTATCCATCCTCACTCATATTGCACAATGGGAAAACTCGTACGATTCTAAATAGAAGAGTGTATGGAACAGAAATCTGAGACGAAAAAAAACTTCAAAAATGCGAGGCTAGAAATTAGATTTTCTTCCCCATGGTGGGCGCTAGAAATGTGTGTGCGAAAAGTGGACCTCTAAACTACACAAACACTTCAATAGGTCATTGCGTGATTAATCTAAGAAAACATTGAAAACAATAAACAAATCTAAACTGACCTATTGCCTTCTAGTAGGCAAGAGTATGAGTTTTCTCCCAGATCATTACAAACCAAGTGACTTGACACTGTCTAAATGAAAGATTTGAAAATGATATTAATCTATTGATGCAAGTACAAAATATTACTAACCCAATGATTAGCTAAGATTGATTATTAAAGACCAAATGAAATGTTCCTAGGTTAGGAATTGAAATGCTTGAAAGCATGAAAATATACTAAATGCTTAAATGCTTAATGGAAATGATAAACAAAAACCTACATAATAACTCTACTAAAATTCTTCGGATCCTTTGTGATGAAAATGAAGATTTCTTTTATAAGAAATCTCTCTCAAACTTATGATCGAGATTGAATGTTGAGGAACATACAAGATTGATTCAAAGAAGCATAATCCATGTGCAAAGAAGACCATTGGTTGAGAGAGTCAGTTAACTAAACTAACTGACAAGTCATTCGGGAAACTTCTAAAGTTGAAAGAGGACTTAACTGAGTCAGCTTTCAGTTAACTAGATTGTTTCAAAAACGAGGAGAAGAAAAGACTTAGTTAACTGAACAAGAAAGATTTGTTTCTATTTGATGTTCAGTCAACCAAAATTATGGCACAGAAATGCATTTTCAAATATTTAAATGATTTAAATGCACCTTTACTTAATTTATTAATATTAATTATTTTTACATTTAATTGACAAACATTTATTTATTTAATCAAAATACTAGGATATTAATTAAATAAATGACATAAGGTTTAAGTGCCAATATTTTGGGATTTAGGAATTAAATAATTAAATCAAGTTTGATGATAGATTAGGATGTGGGGTTTAGGTCAGATTAGACTGAAGATATTGAATTGCCTTGGGTTAGGACTTAGGAGATTTAATCAAGAGTTTGGGTTTTCTTGATGAACAATCGAGATTAGTGGTCTAGGGTTTAGTTGACCATTTTTAGGTCATTACAAATAGTACGAGGAACTAGCTGCAAACAATGAGCAAAGATGAAGTCATTGATTTGATTCAAGATTAATATGCTTCTATGATGAAATGAAAGATCTGTCTAACAAGGATTCAAGATTAAGCTAACGGGATAATAGAGATTCAAAGCTATGAATTGAAACTTACATGATATTGCTAAATGCTCTAAAAATCCTAGCATCAAAATAACATGATAATAATGCACTAACAATGGATGGATTTCTCTTGGCAAGGACCCTATTTATATATTTTTGTAGCAAGGATGAGGGCTTGGATGAGGTGGCACATATGTGGCATCCACATAAGAGCCCTATAAGGGACACATAGGCTAAAGGGGATGGTCATGCAAAAAGTCAACTTGAGACAAGATGGACATTTAAGGTTTAAAGGGACCAAGGTTGCTCACACATGTGTGAGCAACATGGGAGAAAGGGGTGGGGACAAGAGTGTAAGAGAATTTAAGGAAGTTGGGTGGATTCCTTGGGAGGAGTTGCTCACTCATTATGGGCTAATGAGGTTAGGAATCACCTTTTTAGGGGCTTAATCATAGATTAGTTTAAAAGGGTAGGTTTAGTGAGTGAGGTGATGGGTGTAGGCTAGGTTTATAGGTTAGGATTAGGATTAAGGTTAAATAAGATTTAAATTAATCAAGGCTTAGAAGATTTTTAGAGTGTGTAGGATTAAATAAATATGGATTTATTTAAAAAGGGGATTTATGGAGGAACATTTTTTAAATCAAATTTAATACATTAGAGAGGGGGTATTTAAATTAAATTTAAATACTTTAGGTAATGAACCCAACTTAATTGAATAAATTTAATTAAATGGGTAGAGGAATATAACAAATATAATTAATTAATTATAATGTTGCGGGGATTATTAAATAAAATAAAATAAATTAATGGGAATAATTTTAGACGTTTATATTTTTCCCCTCTTTGATGCGGCGTCGCAAGTGGCATCACTTCAAAGAAATTAAAATAAGATGCCCCAAAAGAAATTAGGTACCTAAGAGTCGTGCCAAAGCGACAACGGTGAGAGGTTGTGCCCCCTGAAGAAAATAACGCGAAAAAATAAAATTTGTGGAATTTTCTCAAAAAAACATAAAAAGGTCAAAGAAGAGAAGGAGGAGGAGAAAATGATTGAAAGTTTGCATGATCATCAAGGGATGGGAGAAAATAGGATGAAAAAGGGAGACCAAGATGAAAAATGATCCTATGGGGGGCCTATAAATAGGCCTAGAGGTCTCTAAGAAGGGTCACTTTCACCACAACCAACAGAAAAATCAAAGCAAGCGAGAGCGACATAGATAAGGAGACAAAGAAGAGTCAGCTTAGGGAACATGTGATGGCCTATCAGAGACCCGTTGACTGGAACCCACTTGTGAGTCCCTAAACCCTTCCCTTGTACTTCTTGTTTTGCTTTTAATTTTCACATTTATTGCTCATTTTCTGCATTTATTAGGGGTGGATTATATGTCAGGATGGAGATTTCGATCAACTGATTGACGTTTGCATAGATGTTGATAGACCAATTGACGTCTACGAAGATGAGGATTAAAGGGGCGGAGACAAGGATCATCAGATCATCACCTCCGAAGATGACACTGGGGGGTTAGGCTAGATCAAGGAGACTGGAGATAGTATACACTGATCCTCGTCTCCACGGATTGACATTTTTGTCGATCCACATATCTAATTCTTGATCAATGTCTCCACAAATTGGGATAGAAGACTAGAAATAAAGACCCTATATCGAACATTGTGGGTTTAGGGACTGATCAAGGGGGATCGGGGACATGCTACCCCAATCTGGATCGATCTTTGGGAAGATTTTTTCTAGAATAGACTGACTAACACAGGTTGACTATATAAAGGCACAAGAGTCTCCGTTATCTTTGAGTGAGTGTTGGCCTGATACGATGGAGCCTAGAGGGTAGCTAACAACAGCATAGTGGGGGCAAGTGACCTTGTGCAACCTCGACCATGTACATGAGTGGGCGAGACTCCAAGCTCATAGTGCACTCATGAGCACACTTGTAGAGAGATTACATTAAAATACATCGAGCTTTGACCTGACTAATGGAGAGGTGTGTTGGTGCTCAAATCGACAGATTGGATTTCCTATGGACTTGCCAATCCCATGCTTGGAAACCCAAGTGATTTGGTCAACTAACAAGTCACAACCAAAGCAAGGTTGGAACTTCTGCAATTCTCGCTCTGCAAAATCAAGGCTGGTAGGCCTATACCTTGACTTATCCTTCAAGTTACAAGGCTTTTTATAGTAGATGAGAAACACTTCAACCTTCTCTCTCAAGTATGGCAAGGAACTTGAAAGAAATCTAACTGAAAGCAATATATCATGAACTGTAAACTGAAATACTTTAAGTAATTGAAATAATGTTTAGTAAATGTGTATGTAATTTGAAATGAATAGATAGATAAGATATCTTAAAACTATAAACAATGAACTGAATAACTATAATCCAAATAATGATTAGACTAGTGCCTTATTCTACCATGGGCAATAGAGTCAAGATCATTCCAATCTTATGTTCAACCTCAGAGACAGTTTTACAAGAAAGATTATCACTTCAAAGGTGTTATGGAATGTACATGCAACCTAAAACAAATTCAGATATATTTCAAAAGGGCAATACTTCTCAGATACAGACCAATTGACTAAGGCCTCAATCAATAGAATTTAACCATGCAAAATGAGAAAACCAATTGAAAATATAGACTATGAATCAAATAAGGAAGCATGTGCATCAAACTATCACTTTGAAGAAGTTCTATTGGTTTATCCGAGGGACTAATTGTAAAATG
>MU226746.1:831986-901382 GCA_018584345.1 Thuja plicata | reverse complement strand
TAGAATGTGACCTATTTTTGTGTGTATCAACATAACTAGGAGGGATATTTAGTTAGCTAGGATGGGGGGATAGTGAATAAATAGGAGCCTCTCCATGAAGAAAATGCAAAATGTAACATGACCCTAAAAAATTCAACTAACTAAAATGCAAAGAGGATTTTGGGGATTTATATCGTGTTAATGTTGGAGAGCACACCCTAGTTTGATTTTTCAAAAGGAGGTATGCATCACATGCTAGAAAGTTTGGACGACATAGTTCCTCTGCGTGGACTGGATTTGTAGACAACCAAGGTAGATTTAGGAACATAGATGCAGATCAACAATCATGGTGGAACTAATACAGTGACACTCACAAGGAGGCCTAATACGCTCGAGTGTGTTGAGGGGCTTGGTGGAAGTACACAAAACCCTGCCTCAGTGAGGAATGCATAACCATAATTGTGTAACCAACAAAGATGCACTAAAGTACCCACAAATGAATCAATCCACAAATGACACATATTTCAATATACACCATTCAAGATGCACCAAGATATTGAAGACCGAGGTAGTTATGAGTAGGTTCAATTGAAACACAAAGATAAATTTAACAAAAAGGCCTCATAACCAAGTAGTCATTCAATCCAAAGTTCTTGCCATGAGAAAGATTGTGAGATGGAGGATTTGATAAGATGAAACATGAAGGATGCATCCTAATGGGAAAAGATCAATTGAATTCAAAACAATGATTCGTTGGAAAAAGTTGTGAAATGAACTGTGAAATGAACAAGGAGCTAGGAGACTTGATCTAAAAGTTGATTTGGTTAAAAATCATGTGGTTAAATTTTTTGGGATAAGCTCAGTATAACGAGGTAAAGATCAGTGTGTTTGGATGATGGTGCATTGCGATGGGGTGATGTGAAACTAACTAGGATGATGGAAACTGACACCAGATCCTGATTGTGATCACGAGAAAAGCCTTGCGATTGGTATGGAGTGAAAGGGGATGAGAAAAGATTATAACATGGAGATGGGATGGTGGGACCAAGGTGATCATTAAATTGACACTATTGTACAACACAATGATTATTATATACAGCCAAAGGACCAATATCTACAAGCTGAAAGACCAATTTATATAAGCTGAGGGACCAATATATGTAACTAAGAGGCGAATCTATACAAATCAGGATGTACAAAGCTCAGGCATTGGGATAGTAGTATGAATCTTGATGTGCACATACAATAATGGAACACCCAATGAATATGGGTTTGTGATGAGGAATTTTGGTGGGGATCTATGGATGAGTTGATGTGAGTTGGTGGATGTGGGAGGGGATTGAATTTTGATAGATAATAATAGGTTCCATTATGTGTGATGCCTGTTGCTAGGTTTTTATCACACATTCTCATCCAAGGCGCTTGATTTCCAAGTTTTCACCATCGAACGCTTATTTCTCTTTACTTTTTTATTTGTTATTTTTTAATTTTTTTTGTATTTTTTTCAGGTCTTTTTGTATTTTTAATGATTTTTCAAGATCATTTTATATTTTTTTATGATTTTTTCAGATAAGTGGAGTTCACTGCATGGATTAGGAATATAATTTCTTCAGGTGAATGATATTGATGGGATTATTAAGGGGTTCCCCTTCTGGTGTGGATAACTGATAAGCCCCTCAGTCAAAACATGTGTGACGACTGAGGGACCCATCTAGGTGGGCTCAAACTTCCCTTGCTTTTCTCTATTTGGTAGTACCCTCTAATATTCTTTAAGTACCATATCACACACTTGAAAATGTCATCGACGAATATTTTTATTGTAGCTTCTCTTAATCCTATTCTGATATACAACCAGGTGATCATATGCTTGTTGTCTCTTTTCAACCAGCAAGTCCAATTGTGTGAGATGTGCTACACGGTAGTCTTCATCGGTGACTAGATTCTTTAGTGAAACACACATGGATGACAAATCGACCTCAATTGGTAAGATGAACTCAGAACCATATACAAGAGAGTATGGGGTGATGTAGAAGGAAGTGTGATATGCCTAAATGGAGGGATTGATTTGGAGGTGCTAGTCACGACCAGAATCATTGACAACCATTTAAAGGATTTTCATAATGGTTTTTTGGTGGCCTCATGTTGGCCATTTCCTTGAGGAAAATATGGGCTGGAGTAGCGGTGGTGTATATGGAATTACTTGCACAGATCATCTATGTGTTGGTTCTCAAATGAAATTCCATGATATCTGAAGATGGTGGAGGGGACATCAAAGCGATATATGATGTGGCAGAGGATGAATTTGGAGATTTGGACACCTGCAGTTTGCTTTGACCCATTTTGTGAAGTATTTAGTAGAAGTGATAATATATTTGTTTTCATCAGATGAGAGGGGAGTTATCTTACCAACAAGGTCGAAGCCCCAACATGAGAAGGGCCATAGAGGTGCTATGAGATGTAGGTCCTATACTGGTGTGTGGATCAGATTTGCATGTTGCTAACAAGGTAGGAATCTTTTTATGAATTCATAGGTGTAATTCTCCATGGTAGGACAGTAATACCTTTCTCTGAGAAGTTTCTTGGCTAGGACCATGCCACTCATGTGCGCGTCGTAGGTTTCGGTGTGAACCTCTCGTAATTCTAGTGTGACATCATTAGAATCTAGACACTGAGTGAGTATGTCATGATAAACTTGATGATATAAGGCATTAACAATGATAGTGTAATGGGATGAGCGACGAATGAGGTTTTGGCATTGTGTGTGGGTGAGGTGGGGAGAGATGATACGATCTTTTAAATAGGCATATATGTCATGGTGCCATGGGGATTGGGGACCAATCAAGACACACACCTTTTCAGTATCAATGATTTTGTAGGCTAGCGTATGGAGCTGATTGACCTAGAACTCATATTTTGTTGTGTTGTGTGGAACTTCTAAGAGGGATCTGAGAGTAGCTATGGCATCTACGACCTCATTTTGTAATCTAGGGACCTGAGTGAATTGTAAGACTTGGAAGTGTGGTTTCATGTTGTTGAACATTTCCTTGTACGGTAGGATCTTTTCATCTTTTGTCTGAAATTCATCAAGTACCTATTTGATTATCAACTATGAATCCCCAAAGACTTGTAATTTTGTGATGTTCCATTTGATTGTTATTTTGAGACCAAAAATGAGGGCTTCATACTCTGCAATATTGTTGGTGCATGCAAATAGTAATTTGAATGATTTGGGGATATAATCTCCTTGGGGAGTAACAAACAGAATCCATGCCCCCGATCCTCAACCTGTGTAGGAGTCATCAAAGTATAAATTCCATACTGATTGTTATTCTACCATGTATAGGTGTTCGTTTGGAAATTCTGTGACTAGAGGGTAGGCATCCACCAATGACGCCTCAGCTAACTGATTAGCGATGACTTGTGCTTTTATTGATTTGCGGTCCACATACTGAATATCAAACCTGCTACAGAGCATAACTCATTTAGTTATGCGGCCAATGAGAGTAGCGCGAGAGAGTAGATACTTAAGTGGGTCTAACTTTGATATGAGCTTTATAATGTGACTAAGCATGTAGTGTCAGAGTTTTTGGGTGGAAAATACCATCACAAGACATTCTTTTTCCATAGGAAAGTAATTAAGCTCATATCCCACAAGTGTGCGATTGATGTAGTAGATGACTCATTCCTTTCCATCATCATCTTGTTGGGCATGGAGTGCCCCCACTACGGATGTGGTGGTAGAGATGTACAATAACTATGGTTTTACCAAAATTGTTGGCATGAGGATTGGCGGGTTTGCTAGGTATTCTTTGATCTTTTTGAAATTTCTTTGGCAATCATGATCCCATTTGAAGTTAGCCTCTTTTCATAGCAAATTGAGTGAATGGTTACACTTATCTGCAAGTTATGAGGTGAACCTTCAGACAGACTAGATTTTATCTTGTAGGCTGCGCAACTGTTTAAGAGTACTTGGGGGAGGCATTTCCAATATTTATTTTACCTTCTTGGGGTCCACTTTTATGCCTCATCGTGATACTATGAATCCCAAAAACTTTCCTAATATTACCCTGAACACATTTCTTTAGATTTAACTTTAGTTGGTATTTTTGGAGTCGGTTGAATATGCACTCTAGGATTCTGAGATGATCGATCCTTGTTCTTGATTTCCCCAATATGTCATCTGCATAATCTTTAAGGATATTGTGAATCATGTCATGGAAGATGTCAGTCATGGCTCTTTAATACACGAATCCTGCATTCTTAAGAGCGAAAAGCATACAAGTTTAGTAGAAGGTACCCCACAGGGTGGTGAATGTTGTCTTATGACGATCTTCTTCTGCAATGTGTATCTTATTATAGCTGAAGAAACCATCTATTAGAGACAACATCTCATGCTCAACTGTAAGGTCTACTAACATGTCAATGTTTGGTAATGGGAAATCATCTTTTGGACATGCCTTGTTAAGGTCTCTTGAATCTATGCATATTTTGATATCGCCAGAAATTCATTCAAAGTAATCAATGACACAGATGGATGTGGTGTCTAAGAGCTTCTCTAATTCTACTTTGACCAATAAGGCTACCTTGGGATGCATATTTTTGAGCTTTTATTTCACGGTCTTATCCTTTCGATCCACTGCAAGATGGTGAACTACAAGTTTTAGGTCTAGCCCAGGCATATGGTCATAAGACTAGGTAAATTTTATGGAAACTCCTTTAAGAGTGTCTTGAATGCTAGTTATTCTGCCTTTGATAATAATGTTGTTATATATGTGATGCACAAGAATTATTATATTCCTAAATTGAGGGGTTTGGCTTCCTTGATCAAGATAGATGATCGCTCTGATTGATAATCATTAATGAGAGGAAGAAGAGATTCATCATCCTCTGGCACCTCAGAGAGGTTTTCACCAAAGGATACATCCTTTTTTTATACCTTTTTGGATCAATAAGTGTACCAGAGGGGTTTTCACTAGGAAATCCATTTTTTCCTTCTTATTTTTGCAACTAAGGACCTCCTCTTCCCCACAATATGCTTGGGGATCTAGCTTGTAGACATGTGTGGAATCATGCCCCCAGTTACTTTTCGTTATGTTGCTCCCATGAATTCTAAAAGCGCGACCTCACTCTGAAATGCATCAATATGGGCAACACTTGGTTTGTCCTAGTCTATGAGTTCAGGATGGAAGACTGGGAGGTCAATGAAATTGACAGAAAATTGGGAGAGGATTGATTCACCTGAGAAGGATTCATCACTAAGGATATCATCGTAGGCTCTATTGAATTCCTTTTAGGGATGGTTTATACTTCTATGATTTGTCCCTGAACATTAAGAAAGGTATGGTCAATCATGTTAGTGCCCCCAGTTGAGGCTTGATCAAATCCAAGTCCTTGATTTCTAGGTCACTGGGGAGGCTCAATGGGAGCCATCATACCACTTTCTTCGCGACCTAATCAACTACCTTGAAAGTTTCATTGTTTAGTGGATAACCTGTAAGATTTAGGGTATTTATCTCTAAAGTAATCAAGGAGTCTGTTGTCGGGAGTGGAGCCTCCTCATATAGCCATATGTTTATATCCACCTTTATTTCTTCCTCATTTAAGTTCCCAATAGATAGGAATGTTGAATTTACAATTTCATTTGGTTATGGTTCTCTTTGCTTTATCTTGTCATGATGGGATGGGTGTCCTTAGGTATGAGGATCGAGGGGTAAAGCCCCTACTATAAATACATTTGATATATTATATTCCCCATAACCTTTGTTGTTGATCTTGACAATAGATAGGTTGGATGAAAGAATGGTCTCAGGATCACCATGAGTGTGGGAGGAACTTGTTGGTATTGTGTTGGAGATTGTTGGTATTGTGATGTATATTGAGGTGCAGTCATAAGGAGTCACTTATTTGGTTGTCATTAATGGAAAATAAGTTTGAAAATATGTTAGTGTAGTGCAAATAAGTCATTACAGTCATGAAGTACTATGAGTGAAGTGAAGATACAATCGGTAAGGTGTTATGCCCTGTATACCCGTCCCTAGATTTTGTGTGCAAAATGTCGGGTCCCCCTTTTTTTTGCCTTGGTTTCATTTTGCCCCTTTTCTTTCTTTTTGGTCTCTTACCCTTGCCTTTGTCTTGTCTTTTGTTTCGCCTATTGTTTTCTTTGAGATTCGAATCCTGGAGTGTTATTCTGAAGCTGAGGGTTTTCAGACCTCTGAGACCTGTCGGTCTTCCCTCTTTCTTTTGAAGGAGGATGATCGTCAGGTGTCCCAAGGTCTGGACTCCGGTCACTGGCTTGTTTCTTAAAATAACTTTTGGTAACTAATGTTCTCCCCTAGGCATTATTTAAGGCATTTTACCTTGTCATTTTTACACTTACTGCGAACTAATTACCTTCTGGAAAATTATCTTTAGAGCGAAGCAATTTATTTTTTGAGCTGAGACGTTTGAGCTAGAAGGTGTAGAGGTGTGTTTGATGATTCTTGTGGAGTGTTTAGGTGAGAGTGAGGTTGTTTGCAGTCCCCCCTTTCAACATTTCAAGTTTCAGGTAGGCCCTTGGGCTTCTTTGTTTTTTTTTGCGTTTGATTTTTTATTTCTGTTTGTTGTTTTCTTTCAGGTTTCATTTGTCCTTGTTGTTGTTTGATTTCTCTTTTTCGCTCTTGTGTGTTTGTTTTTCATTTCGTTTAGATTCTTTGCTATTTGTGTTTTCTATGTTTTTGGGTGTTCATCCACCCTTGTTGTCCATGGCGCGCTTGTCATTTGGTACACTGCTTCTCCTGGACCTGTGCATCTCTTCTTTTTTTTTGTAGTCGTATGAATCAAAGGTGAGACATTTTTTTCTAGGTTGTAAATTATCTATAAGTATCGTCTTGTATCTAGCTCTTCAATCTATAATTTTTTTTAAATATGGGTTCGTTGGGTGTCGCGAGTTCCTTGTAGATACTTGTTTGAGTCCCATGGGCTAGAGTTAGTTCTGTAAAAATTTTGAGCGTTCTGCACGTTGTTAATAGTTTTAGTTTGTTGTGTGCAGTCGAGTTGGTTAAAGTTTGTGCCTTCCCGCAATAAGGAGATGTTGCATCTCTAAGAGTCGTTTAGCCCAGGTCTCATGGAGGAAACTCCTAGGGACATCATTGTTCCAAATTCTTTGCAAGGTATGAAGACCATGTCCACCCAATAAGTGTGTCCAACCTTCTGGTTGATGTAGTTTTGGTGTTGAGGTGATGGGTCAGTCAGTTGCAGAGGCCAACTCATTAGCAGGTTGTTAATTTTTCTCTCCCCTCCATCATTTCCATCTCTGGTGCAGGAGAACGTAGGATAAATCCAATCTCTATGTTTTTGTTGTAGCTTGTACCGAACCTAGCCAAGTTAGTTGTTTTCTTTTTTACCTTAGAAGGTCTTGCATGTTTGTACCTAGTTGGATTAGACTAGGATCAGTCCAACTAGATGTTTAAGGTTTTGAGTGTGTTTAGTGCATTTTAGCCTAAATTGGAAATTTGGGGTCAAAAAGCCTAGAAGGCTTAGATCTGTGCCTAAGAAGGCATTTATGATGTTTTTACATCATGTAATAATGATTGGAGGTCATTAAACTAAGTTTCTGTGAGTTCATTAGATTAGCTTTGCAAAATATTTTGTAAGTAGACTAGTTGTTGGAGTTGATAGGGTGGTTTTGAACAAAATGGCTCCTCCATAATTCTCCACCATGTATTTCATCATGGAATGGAGGAATATGGAAGGGGAGCCTTTGTACAGTGTGTATATAGAAGGAGAGAGTCAAACAAGTTGTTTAGCTAATTTTTATGGTAAGCCCTAGGCGAGACTGGAGTACTCGGCTAGGAGATTGTTAGAGATAAGTTGTGTTTGATTGCAGGGACATTGTGAGTTGTGGGAAACCAAGAATGGTTTTGGAAACCTAGGGAATATAAATACACCTCCTAGAAAGGATAAGACTCTGCCAATCCATTTTTATACATTTCCAAGCATAAGTCATCTGACTGCACTTATTTAGCCCAATTAGCCCTAGTTGTCCTTAATTCTAGGAATCTACTGTACGGACGCCCTAGGACCATAAGCCCTACAAAATCCTTTGAGCCTTGAAAAAGGGTATCAGCATCCCCACTTTGTTTTTGGGTTAGTTTGGGGTTATTTTGTAAGAAGTGGGAAAAACCTGTCAGATAGGGCTACTAGAAGGAATAAGCCTAAAAGCCAAATTTGAAGGTGAATTGGGAGATCATTTGGAACAGTTATGATACCTTATTACAAATAGGATCACATGGAGTCTAAGAATTTTTTAAACATGAGAAATTTCCTTGTAGATACTTGTGGAGTTGAAAGGTTGAAAATGCACTTGGAACTATCCAAGGAAGTGTGAAAGAGTGAAGTACAAACTAATGGTAGTTGTCCCCTTGTGAAGCACAATTTATACCAACTCATAGAGTGGTAGTGAAGTAGTCCTAGAATTATATAGTGAGGGCTAGTGAGATCCTATAAAGGAAGAATAGGGTCTTGTGAAGACTAGGAATACTGGAGGTCCTAGTAGGCTTGTGTGAGCACACTTGGGAATATCTATAAGTCTTAATGGCATAATTAATTCCCACGCGTGAGCACTTAAGATTCGTCCCAAGTGGCATTCATGTCACTGACACCAGAACAATTGTCCATTAATCATCATTACTTAGCTGAGTGGGCATACATGTGTTGGGGTACGACAGTAAGGTCACCTATCTTGTCACTAACATTACTGTCTTTTCAAGTTGATTCTGGGTGTTTTGGGGAATGTGAGCGTATTTACCCCATCTGACATTTTGGTCATTGTTTCCAGTCTTTTGTGCACTTGAATGGATTCATATGTGTTAATTTTCACGTATTAAAGATGATCTTCAGACACATGATTTTATTTTGAGATAGTAAACATTTTTTTTTAAATTTTAGGTGGGTATGTAACATCGCGCCTGAGGCCTCTAGAACCCAGAATGTTTCTAATATGTATTGTACTAATGGTTGTCTAGTCTACAGGTACAGGTTAAAGCAAGAAATAAATGGCTTTAGAATTGTCACCTCCTGGGAGCCTAGAACTCTCAAGTGCCTCTCCAGGCACTAGCAAGAAGAATAAGGTAGAACAAATATTGACAAAACTCCCATTCACCAAGAAGTATAATAAAGGTGGGATGATTTTGGGGTCCCGAATTGAGTCCACTATTAAAGAGATCACCAACACATATGTCGATACCTGGGCCAAATTGAAGGTCCTTATTCAATTAGTTCATCAACAATGACGGGCCAATGACTCTATTTTAGTCAACTTAGCAACATCTGGTATCATTCAAGCGGTTGATTTTCCATACTCAGTGCAAGTGTCAAAGTTAATATCGCTCCTAGATAAATTTTATAATCCAGGTAGTAGATCTGTTGTGTTGTTCTTGCCCAACCCCCTTGGCTACTCGTTTCCCATCATCTCTTTGTACCGTGATGCCACCATCACAAGGTGATGCATCCCACTCTTTCTAGATGTTGTTACTCTCACCAAGGCTACTTCACTCGAACAGTTTGAGAAAGAAGTTGAACTAGCCCGACGCCACCTTAACTCTAAGTGGCTAAAGAGCCGACATAGGTACTTCAATAAGATGTAGATGGATATCCCTCACTCCAACTTCAAGGAGCCCATACAGACCAAAATTGTATTTATATGCAGGATTTTTTGGGGAACCCCATGCTCAGGAATTCTCCCCTTATATGTACTACTTTTTATATGGCATGACCACTAACAAGGCACACTTCGACTGGGCCAACATCATTTTCAAGCATGTAGACATCTAGATGCAGAAGGCGTTGGCGGTGGATGAATAGTTCGATCAACAAGTTGGAGCCATAAGTATTTTTTTGTTTAAGTCTTTCCCATACTTATTTTGGGTGCATGACACAATGAAACAATTGGGGGCCACCATTCCTCGGTGGCAGGGAGTGAATAAAAAATATGAAGAATGGAAGGATGCCATAGTGGAGATTCTAGATCTCGGGGAAGATGGCATAGCAACGACATGCATCTTAGGAGATGATACATATGGGTTCCTTAAGACCCATTACTCTAGACTTGCATTCAAAGTCAGGATCAACAAGCAAATGGTAAGGGTGTTGGAGGAACAAATCTTGGCGGTTTGGGCCCTGCTGGATCAATATGTTGTATTTGTCAAAGAAATCACATCGGCTGACCCACTCAGTACCAAGACTTATACTCCCATTGACTCTATACTTGCCAAGTTTGATGAAGTGGCCAAGGCTCAATTCTGGCCCGTTAGAGATTTCAGTAACACCATAATGGTGGAATGCTCCCAAATGATGCTCAAATCCCATGACACTGCCAAGGTGGTCGCAGAGTTGAAGGAGAAGATTGAAGATGTCGGCGATCACTTAGAGAGTTTGGTTGACCACCAAGATTGCCTAAAGGACGTAGAAGAGGAAAGCATACTCTATATTCTGGAAGCATATAAGAAGTTCAAAGGTCAATAAAATTTCCCAAACTCCGCAAATTCCTTCACCGGGGGTGGGTTTTGAAGAGTGATTCTTTATTCTTTGAGTGAAAGCTCCTGGATCCCAAATTTTATATTCTTTATGGTGGTAAGTGTTGACAGCTCCCTCGAGCTAAACGGTCATTGTCTACGGTTTGTTGTCAAATCTAAGTTCATCTGTCATGGCCTGATGGGTCACTATTAGCCCAAAAGTTCACTGCAAGCGTCTCCCGGGTCCCAAGATGTCATTTCAGTATTTAATATATGGCGTATGAAGTGTTGCTTGATGACCAGGGACTAAAGATGCATTAAAGGGGGCGTATGGCCCAAGTCTCCCAGAGAGAACCATCATGTCTACAAGTACAAAGATTCTCTTTTCGATGGTGGCTTTCACAAAGCTTCTTTCCTTCTTTCCTCTCTTTTCTTCTCAAATGATTGTATTATATTATAGTGATTCTGACAATGCAAGTAGTACCGTCTGTAAATATTATAATATAATATAATTAGCTTACATAGGATAAGTTTCCTAGGTAGATAAGATGTCTATAAATAATAAGCCTGATGCCATTCGAAGGGTTGACAAATTGATGATTTAACTACCCACAAGTTATACCATTTTTATCTATTTTGCTTCAAAGTTCTAAGTAGGTTAATGCTCCCTTGGAGCCGCTAGTGTAACTACAAATGATGTTAGATTTGAAGTTAATGAAAGAATGAGGAACACCATTTGACACCACATTCTGTGTTGTTTCTGATCCTGGAGTTAACGAACACTTTTCATGTTGTATGCTTCATTATGTCCTCTATTCTAGTTCTTTAATGATTTGATGAAATACTTTAACTTGTTACTGGTATATGTTTGATTGATGAGCACATGTATGCTCGTTATATGTTACTAATTTTCATCTGGAAATTTGTTGATGTTATAGAAATGTATATCATGATTGTACTTAGATATTTATAATAACCCTGTCCTATCTTTTGATATTTTCTTTGTTGGATATAAAGAATGCTTACAGGAAACCCATTATCGGTGAAGTTTCAGAGGTTGATAGTCAAAACCAGCTACCCCCCTCAAAAAAAATAGTCACCTGCCCAACTAAGTTAACGCCGCACCGTCATGACCTGACTACCATGTGCTTGGAAGTCAAGAGAGCCCGCTCTACGATAAACCTCTTCAGGCAAAGTTGGTCAGTACTCTGGTATCTGGTGACAACTCTCTCCCTGTTTGTGAGGCCGTTACAAAGTCCCGTCAACAAAAACTAGTGCTAGACGGAGGGCATGATTTCATCCTCCCCTGCAAACTTTGATACTACACCTCCTGAAGGTTCCCCAAGAAGTATCTTTAGAGATCAAGATTTCTATAGGTTAGGGTCATTTTCACCTTCACATTTCGAAAGAATACTTTGATCGACCCCGAAACCTAGAGAGTTTATAAAACTTGGACCTCCCATCCAAGGAAAAAGGACCTATTAGATCTGGTTTACATTTTTTTCAAAAGAAATGAATCCATGGCTTGTATCTAGAATAGGGTCTTGTATAATTTTTGGAACCCTTTTGTCATGTTTCTAAGTGTGAATTTTGGTCCAAAAACCCTTTGTGTCGAAGTGGTTTCTAATTCTCTGTTACTTTTTGCCACTTAAGTCATGTCTTGTATGTGTCCTCTTTTAAAGATGTTCACGTTCATTAAGTTTTCGGTATCCTAATGCTGTGGTCTTTATTTATTCCTTAAGTTCAAAGTCCGCAAGATTTTATTTAAATGTTATCTGTCGATCTAATGTATTTTCATCCAACAGCTCGCACATTCCCGCACTAAGAAAGTGATCAAATTTTAATCTTTAAGGCAATGCACCGTTGTGCCATGTGTCTTTGGTAGGACCAGATACACCAAAGATATAGATTGAAGGATATCCATAAGATGATTTTCATCCAATGGCTAGTGTTAACCCACAATAATAAGATGACTGAAAAATAACCTTTAAGGGATTGTGTTGTAGTAACGCGTGTTCATCCTGACAAGTTGCAGACTGCAGTTACTAAAAGGATGGTTGGGTAAAGGTGTCATAGGTTAGAGAAGGTCTGATGGTTGGTGCAAAGACTTTGATGAAATATGTGATGATTTTAATCATCAAGGCATTGCGACACCTCACCACGTGTCCCATGAGATCAAAGCTGCAGGCCATAGAAAGGTGTTAAAGACAATAAAAGTTAAGCAAGATCAGATGGATGGCGTAAAGACTGAAAGATTAAGTGATCGAATTTTAATCATCAAGGGAACACGCCATGGTGATGCATGTCCCAAGGGCTAGGACCCTCTGTTAGAATTAAGTAAAGTAAAGAGTTAGCATCTTCAAGAACATCTAACAGTGCGCGCAAAGCCTGTGATGGAAAATGACTGAGGGTTAACCTTTGAGGGATTGCGACATGTTGCCACATGTCCACGGAGATGAATGTTATAAAAGACTTACTGTGAGCCATCCGATGCAAGGAAAAGATGTCTGGATTGACGACCATATTTCAAAGGTGTTATTTTAGCATCTCCAAACTGTTAGCCGCGAGAGTTTGAACTCAGGTGAAGAAATGGCGAACGTGTGCTTCTGCAGTAAAGAATTTAATTCTTAGAGAGTGATGGGATTGTTATGTGTTTGATAGTTCAACCATTGATTATTGTAATTGTCAAGTTTGTGGAGCAATAGGAAAGCTGCAATGATCACATTTTCAACTTTCAGGCTATTTGCAGAACAGGTAAATTTCTGGTGCGAGTTCTATCTGAATTCCAAACTCTGAAGAGTTATTAGGGCTTGCAATTACTATATTTCGTCAAATTGTTGAATCATTAGACTATAAAGATTTTAATTTCAAAATGGTGCCTAGGAGAGAATTCAAGGGTCATGTAAATTATCAAGACATAAATGTATGTGATGACTTACTACAACAGTTAACTAGGTTGACAAATGATTCGACAAAGAATCAAAGAGTTGGTCCCTAAAATCCCACAATTGAAAATTGGTGAGGGTTTGTATGATTTGGGACAATGGGATATGGATGCTAACATAGGTATGACTAGTTTGGGTCTATTCAGAGTACTTTTTGGCCAAAGAAATTCTTTTGCTCCCAACAACAATATATGGCAATTTGATGTGGGCAAGTTAGTAGTGCCTAGGGTTTTAATGGATGTTGATATTCTTATGCAAATCACAGAAAAATATGACAAGATATCTAGGGTAGTTAGGGATAAGAATGGACAAATCATGGTCAATATAACTGCAGATGAAATCATAAAAGTATTCAAGTTGAGTGGAGAAGATACCCAAATGGATAAAATTGACTTCAAAGAATTCACAGAAATATATGAACCAAAAAATGATTATCTTAGAAATGGACCATTAAAAGAATACTTCAACAAAATTGGAGATCTGATCATGGTAGGGCTAAGAACCAAGGAGCCTTTCAAGTTGGATTATTTCACCCCAAAGGCCATAGGAATATACAAGGCTTTGTGTCAGATTTGTGGGGATGATGAAGAGAAGGAAATGCCCATTCATTACATGTTCACGATGGTACAAATATTGCACCCCCATTTGGCTGTAATTTTTTTATTTTGCTCCATATCTTGCAGATTTGATACATGAAGGATTCATAGGAATCCATAATAGCAAGGTAACCAGACATTTTACATGGTATTCCTTGTTAATGCATATGTTTCTGTACAAAGGGGCAGACTATTTTGAAGGAGAGATGAAATTGAAAAAAGTCAAAGATGATGAGGAAATGCTAGTACAATTGTGGAATGCAGACATGTCTTGGGACAACAAAGAGGCAAGTTACATAAATTTTGACAGATTTTTTTCTGCTAGGATTAGGGCATTATTGCTGAATGATGATCCCAGGATGCCTCTAACACTTTTGCAATTGTTGAGACCTAAAGAGTATTGCCCTAAATTAAAGATAGTGCATAATTGGGGAGATGTCATTCTATACCCAATGTCTACAGTTTTTAGAGTTTATGGTTTCAGGGCAATCCCTTATATATTACAATACAAAGTACCTATCAAATTGGGATTGGCAGAGATAATAAGAAAAATTGGGGGTCTGCAGGAGGAAGCTCTGACAGGAAGAGGAAAGGGAACCATTTTTCCTACAATCACAATAGCCCATCAATTTATTATAACAAAGGGAGGGTGGAAACACCTAGATAAATATATGGCCCCTTATCATTTGAGTACCACAGTTTCAGGATGTGCTGACCTTGAGGCCTTCATCAGAGATATATTTAAAGAAAAAACAAAGTGCCTGGTGTTGAATCACCAATTCAATTTTCCTAAAGACATAATCAGAAATAAGTTTGATCAGATAGAACGGGAGATAAAGAAAGAGAAATGGCTGGCATACAAGAAGAGCCTAGATTTTGTACAACATTTTGACAAGTTGTATGACCCTTTGAGAGATTTTCAGCCTTGGGCCAAAAAGATAGATTCTTTAATGAGAATGTTTGAGGATATCATGCAGGCACTTAATTAGAAAAGGGCCAATATTTTACAAAATGAGCCAGAAAGGGAAAAGGAAATGATGAGAGGGATAACTCCAACTAGAAATGTTCCCCTAGGGAAATATGTGGTTTACCAAAGGAGAGGGTACAATACAATATTGCCACAAACTGAGAAGACCCTGGATCCAAAGGGGAAAATACCATTAGACCCCCATACCCAATCATTGTCATCCCCCAAAAGGCAAAGAGTAGAGGGAGAACAACAATAATAACAATAGGAAAATGTGTATTCTCCTTCCCAATCTCCATTGTGTGTTGATGAACAAGCAGCAGCATAACAGTTTGTAAAGATGAGAGATGTTGGACAAATAATTGTCACAACCCAAGAACTACAAGAAGGGATGCCAGAAGATCCAAATCAAGCTTCATTAGATTTATCTATTGCAGAATATTCTAGGAAGGAGCTGGATCCCTTGACTCAATAGGCTAGCAATGAATTTCTTTATGATGACAATTTTGTCAAGGCCAAGGCATTCTTACAGTTTTTGTGGAGAACCCACATAGATGAATATAAAGAAAAATGCCAACAAAAACAAACTGAGCAACCTGAAAGAAGCAAGGAAGAAATTGAAAATGAGATCAAATAGGAAATGATCTCCAAGTTTGAGAAGATAACTCTTGAGGAAGGAAGGGCATTAGTAAGGAAGGAAGGAGTGTTGATACTCCTAGAGTGGGATATTGCAGATGCTATTGTCTTCAATGCTGTGAGAAAAGGGACAAAGACTGTCTATACAAATGAGGCAGAGGCAAGACAAACAACAAAAGGAGTGAAATTTAGTGAAGAACATGTAGCCCTTGTCATGTGTCATACGAGAAAGAAAAACCCTAGGGTGTCTGATAAATATGATCAAGCTGAACAAGCAGGTAGCCTTATTGTGATAAGAGTCTTAGATACATCAGGTGTGGATGCAATCAACCTTACCCTGCAAACAAAAAAATTGAGTTTAAAGGTGGCTGAGAGACAAGAAGAGGCATTCAAAAGGCTAACTAAAAAATGTGAGATTGTCATGAAGGCCTACAATGATGAAAAGATTAAATCTATTGAGAAGGACAATAGAATTGCTTTCCTTGAGGGAAGACAAATTGATTAATTTGTGCCTCAAAGGAGGATTACACAAGATCCCCATTAGCCTTCATCATCAATTACTATTATCATTTATCCTCCTTCCCCTGCACCATCAAATTTTACTACACTAGAGGAGGTTTAGCAAGAAAAAGCAAGACTAATTGCTGAAAGAGCAGAGCTGGAAAGATAAACGAAAGAGTGGGTTGAACAGTTTGTAGCCTTCAGAGAAGCAGAGGCATGGGTGAAACATAAATATGAAGAAAAAATACACATCACCCTTATGAATTGTACCCATGAATTGGTTCCTACTGCCATCTATGCACAAGGAAAGAAAATTGTTAGCATGATGAATGAATATAATGCAGACAAGGACAATTTAGACCAATTGGTGAATAAATGGAAAGGGAAGGGAGGAGGATTAAAGTTCTTCCACACCACTTGTAAAAAGGAAAACAATGTTGATATTGTTTTAACTGGCACCCATAAATGTGTAAAATTTCTCATGGACATGGACATAAGAAGGAGGATTGTCATAAGAAAAGTAATGGCCCTAAAAAGGAATATTCAAAGGACCGATATGAGATGTTCCCAAATCTCTTTAAAAAAAATGGAGATATTAAAGATGAAGCATTATGGCATCGACAAATGAATGAAGCAGGTTAGAACCAATAGCATAATAACCTTGGAAAGTACACTGCTATTTGTTCAAACAGTTAAGATAGTTGGCAAGGCCAGATCATTTTTTCCATTTTGGTCAGATGAGATTGAGAAGGCATATACCGCCTAGAAGGAGATTAACAATAGAAAGGATGAGATCCTCAACTTCAACTGGCTAAGTGATGAGGTGTACACTTCTTGGAAAGACAAGTACACAATAGTTGATCCAAGTGAAGGTGATGACATGCAGGTGGATGATGAATCCCAACAGATTGGTTGATACAGTTGAAAGTGAAGATCCTACATCACCAACATCAAAGATAACAGACTCCAGATGGCTCACACCGAACAACTTTGAAGCAATTGCAAGTACAAAGCGGTCAAAAGAAAAAAATTGTCAAATATCTATTGTAAAAAGAGTGGTTATGACTCCATTAGCTATTTTGTCTTTTTAGTGAGTCATTAATTTTGTCCTTATTCCAATTGTTCCGAAGCTTGTTGCAATCCTAATCTATAAAAGGATTCCCAAGATCATTGGAAAGGGCTAAACAATTTGTATTGTAAACCATTTTGTAAAGTTTTCAGTGAAGAGGGGAAAGATAGTATAATTTGTACTAGATAGTGTAAGAAGTCAGAAATAAAGTTGGGAGATCTTTTGTAGGTTATTAAAGAGGTTATCTCTGAGTACTTTTTGTATACTGAAATAAGATTTTCTGAATTTAATACAAAGATCCAGATTCCAATATATCCTGTGTTATGTGTCATACGAGTTATGAATTTTTTGATTCATTAGCATAGTCTTCTCTATGTTTATGTACTTATTTGAGGGTTCTGATATAGGATCAAATTAAATTAGGCTCTGATTTATGCATAGATTCATCTGACATATTGCAAGGATTCTATTAGTAGTAGGGGTTTTGGGATGGTTGTACTATGATTTGAAGTCTTTGGTGAACATTAATTTTAGTATATTGTATCTGAATCAGAATATATCCGAATGGATAAATTATTGATCTGAAGTTGATAAGTTTTGTTTTATTACATATTTAGTTGCACATTGACTATGTTTTCCTATAAGCAAACATTTAAAATCCATTAAGTCTCCACTTATATAAGTTTGTTATAATTTCTATCTCATGCTCCATCTCAAGGTTGATTTTCAATGGATAATTAGCCAATTATCTAGTATCTCCTGATCATGTTGAGTCATTGTGAGATTACTGCTTGATAGTACCTGATTGGATGTATAAATAGGTATAACAGGGTATCCCCCCTTGGTGTAGCAGGACCTAAAGAGTAGAAGTATTAAGAGAGTGCTTGTTAGTTGGTCCTTTTCTTGTATGAACAAACATTTGGAGGTGGCTCCTCTATAAAACAATCATAAAGGGAAGAGGTTGTTGTTGTTTCTATTACAGCATAAAACTAAACCAACAAAATGGTGACTCTACTGGGGAGTTGTGTGTTTCATTTGCAATAAGTGAGTAAGGTTTCTCAAGTTGAGCTAGACTCTTGGCCTACTTACTTGTCACTACTAGTTGGTTGACCATTGTACTACAGAGTTGTGTCTTTACATGTCCCCAGTGACTTGTATTACTCTTGAGAATATATCAGGATAAGTGCTTAGAATGTATTGATATTTGTGACCCGTGAAAACTTTCCATAATAGAAATTTGTTACTCAAGTTATTGTGTATTTTCTTGGGTTTTTCTTTTTTTGGGTGGAGACTCAAAGAAATCTCCGCATCAGTGCTGATTTATTATTATTTGATACACCATTGTCTAACTATGAGTTACAAAAATACCAGATCTAGGATGAACAGTCGTCCTAAGAATGAATTGGAAAGTGAGATTCCATCCACTTCGAGAGCTGGGAAATCAGTGAACAAGAATGCTGTTGGAGTTACTCCCCAAGCTTGGAGGCAAAGAAGGAACATAAGAATGGATACTCCTATTCCTCCTAATCATGTGGAAGAAAATGTAGAAGTTGAACAAGAAGCACAACTAGGATTAGGAATCTATGGGGAGTATTACTCTCAGAGTAAAAGAGTTGATGATGTTCCTAGATATACTAGAAAGATGGTTTGTGGTAAGTCTCAAGGACACGAGACAAGGTCTAGATCTAAGAGTAGAGGTGAAGAGAATATGAATGCTCTAAGTGATCTGAGCTCTCCCTTGTCTAAAAGACCACATGCCCATCACCACAGAAGGGAGAGAACCATCATGGAAGAAAACTCAGAACCTGATGTAACTGTTGTGGATTCTGAGGAGATTTTTGAAGAGGTGGGTGAGTTGGAAAGAAAGATCCAAGAGAAAATTGCATTGAGACAAAAAAGAGAAAGAGAAAAGGAGGAAACAATCAGACATTCTCAGATTCAATCTAACTAGTTGAAAAGGAAACTCAGAGATTTGGAGGCAATGAATGTTGTTGTTATACCCAAGAAAGTGGAATATGAACCCGTTGTTCAAAAATTGTATGACATACCAAAGCCCAAGGACAAAGGTAAACAAAAGGTAGCAAATATTAAATAAAGGATCCAGTGAATAAAGGGAGTATAGTGGATCCCATGGTTAAGCTGGATACTGAATTGGAGAGAGCTAAAAGAGAGAGGGAAATAATAGCCAAGGAATTAGAGAAGGCTAAGTTGGAAGCCTCTACTCTTGAAATGAAGAAGAAAATTGAATTCCTTGGGAAAACCTCTGGTCCTCATCCTGCTTGTGCTGGCCCTAAAATGTCTTTGAACTTGGGAATGAGTAAACCACCACCTGTTGATTTCAGAGGTGCTACCACTTCAAATGTTCAAGGTTACACTTTATCTCAAAAAACTCATGTCTATACTGAAAGGTACAAACAATTTATTTTCCTTGGCATCCCTGGTTATCCCAATGAGATTGCTAAGAAGATTAGGGATAAGCTTCCTAAATTTGCTGGGAATAATGTTATACCATGTGAAGAACATCTAAAGCATTTTATGTATATGGTTGATGACTATGAAATTTCACATAATGATGTTATGATGAAATTATTTGTGCA
The DNA here is from genome assembly GCA_018584345.1 of Thuja plicata. Classification (NCBI taxonomy): domain Eukaryota; kingdom Viridiplantae; phylum Streptophyta; class Pinopsida; order Cupressales; family Cupressaceae; genus Thuja; species Thuja plicata. Next base: position 881,602 of record MU226746.1, on the reverse strand, counting down.
ATCACTAACTGAGGATGCAAGGGAATGATTTAGAGGATTTCCCCATGAGTGCATTGGGTCCATGGATGAGATGAAGGAATGTTTCAGGGACCAATATGGGGACAATACTAATGAAGGGTTCATGTTGAATGAGTTCAACAATATAAAGAAGAACCCTAATGAAGAAGTGGTGGAATTCAATATCAGATTCCAGAGGGCAATGCACAAATTCCTACAAGTGATGAGGCTAGATGACAAGGTATGTCTCGCTACCTATCTTAATGATTTTGATGCAAAAATGGGTTATTTGTTAAGAGATAAGACCCATAGGAATATTAGGGAAGCATATAAGGTGGCACTCAACATTGAGACAAATAGAAGAGTTTCTGGGAAAGTGGGTAGGATAGAAGATTTTAAACCCACCAGGTATAATAAGAAAGAATCAGATAAACCCCTGAGTTCAAAACCTAAGGAGGATGATAGCCTTAAATTGATTCTGAATGCTTTGAAAAATATAAAGCCTAGAGAGAGTAGTCATAATAGGGTTCCAAATAATGATAAGCCTTCCTATGTCAACTACAACAGACAACCTAGGATGCAGAACTATCCTTATACTACTTAGTGGAAAGATGGGAAACCTATTATCCCACCAAAGAAGGATAAATCTGATGAAAAAAATCCTGACCCCTTGCACAAGACTTCTGTGAATATGTGCAGTGAAAATCTCTGGTGTGTACCTTGTCAGTATCCACACAACCCTGAATATTGTGTTATTACTGCCAAAATTTCTACCACTGAGGAAAATGAAGGAGAGGAAGAGGAAGATTATGATGATAGTGGTTGTGCTATGACTTCCTCACTGTTTAATGAAGAAACATATTATCAATCTGATGATTCTAATATACAGGATTGGGAAATTGATAATATGAGATGCAATGCTGAAGGATGTGATGAGACCCCTATTTTGAGAAGGCCATCTGATGAAGAGATAACTGAGATCATAGCTAATATGGTTGCACAAGCAGGGGGTAATTATGTTTTAAGAAACAGAGTAGTTGGAAATGCAGATGGAAAAATTGTTGGTATCTTTATCAAGGATACCCCAAATAGTACCAAAAGGCCACAGGAAAAGGAGAAACAGGCTGAAGGTACTAACAAGATTTTGATTAAGAAGGGCAACAAATCTACTAGCCCAAATATGTATAAAGAAAAGATGAAAACACCAGAGAGTTTTGTACCTCATCCCAAAAAGGAGGACAAACCACATAGGGGAAAGGAAGCTAAACTGGCTACTCAAGCAGAAGATGTGGATTGCACAAATCAGAAATCAGACATTTCTGATATGACATACACCCCTGTGGATATGGGAAATTTTTTGTCTCAGATAACTATTAAAGTGCCTCTATTAGAAATGATGAGGATAGGAAAGCATAAGGAGAAGACTTTGACATGGGTGAAGAGTGTTAGCTCTACCAAAACTATGGGACCAAAACAAAATAAGAAAGTGTCAGACACTAAGGATAAGTCATCAAAGGAATTTGATGAACTTGTATCAAAGATTCCTAAAATTTATTTAGATACCAGTATTGTTAGCACTACTACAGAAACCGTCCATCCATTTTTCCTAACATTGTTAATAAATGGAATAATGTTGAAGAACTAAATGATTAACTCTGGGGCATCCAACACTGTTATGCCTGTAGAAGTCATGATGTCTATGGGACTAAAAGTAGACACTCCACATGGGAGATGCCAAGCTATGGATTCTAGAGAAGTGCCTGTCATAGGCAATATTAAGGCTTTGCCTTATAAATTGGCAGCTTTCCCAGATAAAGTGCTAACTATGAGTGTATTGGTTGTAGACATTCCCCCCAATATGGAATGTTATTATCAAGAAAATGGAGTGCATCTATGGGGGGAAGCATTCAATGTGATTTATCATTTGCCACTTTCACCATAAATGGTGAAAACATCAAAGTATCAAGGGAAACTAGAACTCCTCATATGATTGAGGAACAAGATGATAAAAACATGAATTGTTTCTTGGGTACTGAAATGGGGTCATTTCAAGTATGGGAAAGTCAAGCTGTAAAAGGATCACAACCTGCATTGTTGTCAGAAGATGTAAGTAACTTATTTGAACAAACTAACTTATGGATAATGTATTTTGATGGTGCCAGTTCTAAAGAGGGGGCTGGTGCTGGAGTTTTGTTGATATCTCCCTCTGGAAAATCCTTCATTTCATTTTCTCTGCTGTTTAATTGTACAAATAATGTGGCAGAATACGAGACTCTGTTGATAGGTATGATACTAGCTGCAAGACATGAAATCAAATGTATCAGAGTTATTAGAGACTTTGAGCTAGTGGTATCTCAGATCAAATCTAAATAAGCATCAAAGAACCATAGATTGAAGCAGTACCAAAATGCAGTATGGGATGAGATAGAAAGTTTTGATGCATTTAGTATTAACTAGATGGATAGGAGCCAAAACAGAATGGCAGATATGTTAGCTAACATTGCTTTAAGGCTAGAAGACATTACCTTTGCTGGAATTTATGAGATAGAAGTTCAAACTAGGCCTTCAATACCTGCCAATGTGGATATCTGGCAAGTGTTTGATGATGATGTAGATATTCTTAGATTCTTGTATTGTGAGGCAGGTCTTGACAACAAAGAAATAGATTTCACAAAGTATGTGAAAAACATTGATGGAAAGGATACTGTCTTGGGAAAGGAAATATCGCATCTGAAGTCAAATAAAGTCCCAAAAGGACTAGTTGTTTTGGAGAGGGCCTTTGATAGTAAGGATAGACCATACTTTGTTACATGTGTAAATAGATCTGAAGATTTGGAGGAAGTTAACGTGGGAACAAAAGAAGTTCCTAAGAACTTATTTATTGGTAAGAAAATGTCACCCAAGGTGAAGAAGGATCTAACTGATCTTTTAAGGAAATAAAAAAAAGTCTTTGCTTGGACATATGATGACCTAAAGGCATATAATGAGGAACTTTTTCAACATGAAATTCCATTAAAAGAAGATGACAAGCCCTTTAGGCAAAAGTAAAAACCCATAAATCCCACCCTTAGGCCTAAGATGGAACAAGAATTGAAAAATATGAAAGATGCTGGGATAATCAAGCCCATTAGGCATTCTTCCTAGGTTTCTAATCTAGTCCCTGTTAGAAAGAAGAATGGGGATATCAGGCTGTGTGTTAATTTCATAAATTTGAACATATCTTCCTTAAAGGACAACTATGCTCTCCCCAACATGGAGAATATGTTGCAGAGAGTCAGTGGATGTGAACTTATGTCCATGATGGATGGATTCTCTGGGTATAACCAGATTATGGTCAAAGAATTAGAGCAGTTTAGGACTGCTTTCACCACGCCATGGGGAACATATGTGTATGTAAGGATGCCTTTTGGTTTGATGAATGTTGGGGCTACTTTTCAAAGGGCCACGGATGTTGCATTTTCAGACTTCCTGCAAAAATTTCTCGAGGTCTATCAGGATGATCTCACAACCTACTCAAAGAAGGAAGAGCAACATTGTGAGCATTTGGAATTTTTTTTGAAAGAGCTTTAGAATTTGGGATTTCTCTCAATCCCAAGAAGTGCATCTTTGGGGTGACAACAGGTAAGTTATTGGGTCACATTGTTTCAAAGGAAGGGGTTATAATTGACCTAGACAGGGTAGCTGCTATTGACACAGTGCCCATCCCAAGAAATTTCAAGGGAATTCAGTCCTTCTTTGGACAAGTAAATTTTTTCAGAAGGTTTGCAACTAACTTTGCTGAAAAAAGTAGACAAATTTCAAAGATGTTAAAGAAGGATGCTAAAATGGAATGGGATGGGGAGGTCACCAAGTCTTTTCAAGAGATTAAGAAAGCTATTATGGATGCCCCTATCTTGAGAACTCCTGATTATTCAAAGCCCATGAATATTTTTTCATTTGCATCTTGTCACACTATTGTTGCTTTGTTGTTATAGAAAAATGAAGAAGGGTTTGAGCAGCCTATTGCCTTTTTTAGCAAATCATTACAGGCTGCAGAGCTCAAGCATGATATAACTAAAAATCAGGCCTATGCATTAGTGAAAGCTATGAAAGCTTTTAGATGTTATCTAGTAGGTACTATCATAGTGGCTTATGTTCCCTCAGCAGCAGTTAAGGACATCCTTACTCAACAAGAGGTGTCAGGAAAGAGATGCAGATGGATAAATAGGATTCAAGAGTTCAATATAGAAATCCAAATCACTAAATTGGTTAGAGGGATGGGTTTAGCCAAACTGATGACTAGTGCAAACTTGGATGCTAATCACACTAATACCCTAGAAGAAGAACAAAGACCTTTCATTTGTAACCTTGACCATTGTGACTGGTACACTAACATTATTTATTATTTGCAAGGGAATAATTGTCCATAGGGAATGGATGAGAATAAGAAAAGAACATTAAAATTGCAAGCAATCCATTTTTCCCTGATCAGAGATGAGTTGTGGTGGAGGATCCTTGAAGGAATTTTATTGAAGTGTGTTGATAAAGAACAAGCAAACAAGATCCTACGAGAGATGCATAATGGAGTGTGTGGTGGCCATTACATGGCCAAGACTACTACACATAAGATTTTGAGAGCAGGGTTTTGGTGGCCAACTATTTTTAAAGATGCTTATCAGCTGGTTAAAAGATGTGATGCTTGCCAATGTTTCTCTAGTAAGCTAAAATTCTCAGGTAATGTACCCCTCACACCAGTGGAAGTTCAAGCCCTTTTTCAGCAAAGTCCAGTGGAGGACATTCATGGATCATTGTAGCTACAAAATACTTTACTAAGTGGGTAGAAGCAATTTCCACTAAGAGAGCTACAAGTAAAGTGGTGATTGATTTTTTACTGAAGAACATAATTACTAGATTTGGGTGCCTGGAGAAGATAATATCAGATAACTCCACATGTTTTAAATATGAGGAATATATCAAATTTTGTGCTGAATATGGTGTTCAAACATCTTACTTTACACCTTACCACCCACAAGGGAATGGCCAAGCTGAATCCACTAATAAGAGACTCCTCAAGACTATTAAAAGAGTTCTAGATACAAACAAGAAGGCATGGGATTCAAAGTTAACATTGGTTGTATGGGCAGATAGGGTGACATCAAAAAAGGCTATAGGATGTGCACCTTTTGATCTACTCTATGGGATCCAAGCAAGATTGCCTTAAAATAATTTGATGTAGATGTACAAGTTTGTTCAGACTTATGATGATGATATTGATAATGACATGCAATTGAGAATTGATAACCTGGTGGAGTTAGATGAAGCCAGGAGGGAGGCTTCTGTGAAAAATGCAAAACTTCAATTGCAGGTGAAGAACTTGTATGAAAATAAGACAGTCTCAAGATATTTTGTTGTGGGAGATTATGTTCTCATGTGGAATGCCAGGTTGGAAGACAAAGGAAAGCATGGAAAATTTGAACCAATATGGTTGGGACCTTGTATTGTCCATGAAAGATATGGGCAAAATTCATATGTATTAAAAGATCTTACTGGAAATATTTTAGAACTGCCAGTTCATGGATAGTTCTTGAAGCTATACTTCTCATGAAGTCTAATTATCCATGAACATTAGGTTTGTATACATAGTGTGTTTCTACAAGTGTGTTTCCTTCTGTCTTAGCTTAGTTTGATTTCCTGTTGTGTGAGTAATTTTGTTTTCCAGTAGGTTGGTCTTCTCCCCCAAGATTCTGAATTCTTGTAACACCTACAGGAGGTAGTCATCCCCAGAAAGAGCCACTGTTAGGTCTGGTTTAAATTTTTTTTAAAAGCAATGAATCCATGGCTTGTATCTCAAATAGGGTAATGTATAATTTTTGGAACCCTTGTTGTCATATTTCTAAGTGTGAATTTTGGTACTAAAACCCTTTGTGTCGAAGTGGTTTCTAATTCTCTGTTACTTTTTTCCACTTAAGTCATGTCTTGTATGTGTCCTCTTTTAAAGATGTTCGCGTTCATTAAGTTGTCTGTATCCTAATGCCATGGTCTTTATTTATTCCTTAAGTTCAAAGTTTGCAAGATTTTATTTAAATGTTATGTGTCAATCTAATGTATTTTCATCCAACGGCTTTCGCATTCCTGCACTAACAAAGTGATCAAATTTTAATCTTCAAGGAAATGCGCCATTGTGTCATGTGTCTTTGGTGGGACCAGATACATCAAAGATACAGATCGAAGGATATCCGTAAGATTCTTTTTATCCAACGGCTAGTGTTAATCCATAATGATAAGATGACTAAAAAATAACCTTTAAGGGATTGTGCCGTAGTGATGCATGTCCATCCCGACAAGTTGCAAACTACGGTTACTAAAAGGCTAGTTGGGTAAAGGTGTCAAAGGTTAGAGAAGATCTGACAGTTGGCGCAAAGCCTTTGATGAAAGATGCGATGATTGTAATCATCAAGGCTTTGTGACACCTCACCACATGTCCTAAGAAATCAAATTTGCGGGCCATATAAAGGTGTTAAAGATAGTAAAAGTTAAGCAAGATCGGACAGATGACGTGAAACTATAAGATAAAGTGATTGAATTTTAGTCATCAAGGGAACGTGCCATGGTGATGCGTGTCCCAAGTGCTGGGACCCTCTGTTGACATTAAGTAAAGTAAAGAGTTAGCATCTTCAAGAAGATCTAACGTTGCGTGTAAAGCCTGTGATGGAAAATGATTGAGGGTTAACCTTTGAGGGATTGCGACATGTTGCCACATGTCCGCGGAGATGAATGTTATAAAAGACTTACTGTGAGCCATCTGATGCAAGGAAAAGATGTCTGGATCGATGAAAATATTTCAAAGGTGTTATTTTATCATCTCAGAACTATTAGCCACGAGAGTTTGAACTCAGGTGAAGTAATGGCGAACCTGTGCTTCCGCAGCAAATAATTTAATGCTCAGAGAGTGATGGGATTGTTATATGTTTGATCATTCAACCACTGATTATCATAATTGTCAATTTTGTAGAGCAAAAGGAAAGCTGCAGTGATCGCATTTTCAACTTCTAGGCTATTTGCAGAATGGGTAAATTTCTGGTGCGAGTTCTGTATGAATTCCAAATTCTGAAGATTTATTAGGGCTTGCAATTACTATATTCTGTCAAATTATTGAATCATTAGAATATAAAGATTTTAATTTCAAAATGGCACCTAGGAGAGAATTCAAGGGTCATGTAAAATTATCACGATATAAATGTATGTGACGACTTACTACAGCAGTTAACTAGGTCGACAAATGATTCGACAAAGATCAAAGAGTTGGTCCCTAAAAGCCCATGATTGAAAATTGGTGAGGGTTTGTACGATTTCAGACAATGGGCTAGGGATGATAACATAGGTATGACCGGTTTGGGTCTATTCAGAGTACTTTTTGGCCAAAGAAATGCATTTGTCCCAACAACAATATATGGCAATTTGATGTGGGAAAGTTAGTAGTGCCTGGGGTTTTTATGGATGTTGATATGCTTATGCAAATCGTAGAAAAATATGACAAGATATCTAGGGTAGTTAGGGATAAGAATGGACAAATAATGGTCAATATAACTATAGAAGAAATCAAAAAAGTATTCAAGTTGAGTGGAGAAGATACCCAAATGGATAAAATTGACTTCAAAGAATTCACAAAAATATATGAAGCACAAAAGGATTATCTTAGAAATGGACCATTAAAAGAATACTTCAACAAAATTGGAGATCTGATCATGGTAGGGAAAAGAACCAAGGAGCCTTTCAAGTTGGAATATTTCACCCCAAAGGCCATAGGAACATACAGGGCTTTGTGTCAGATTTGTGGGGATGATGAAGAGAAGGAAATTCCCATTCATTACATGTTCATGATGGTACAAATATTGAACCCCCATTTGGCTATAATTTTTGATTTTGATCCATATCTTGCAGATTTGATACACAAAGGATTGATAGGAATCCAAAACAATAAGGTAACAAGACATTTTACATGGTATTCCTTGTTAATGCATATGTTTCTATACAAAGGGGCAGACTATTTTGAAGGAGAGATGGAATTGACAAAATTCAAAGATGATGAGGAAATGCCTGTACAATTGTAGAATGCAAACATGTCTTGGGACAACAAAGAGGCAAGTTACATCAATTTTGATAGATTTGTTGCTGCTAGGATTAGGGCATTGTTACTTAATCATGATCCTAAGATGCCTCTAACACTTTTTCAATTGTTGAGACCTAAAGAGTATTACCCTGAATTAAAGATAGTGCATAATTGGGGAGATGTCATTCTATACCCAGTGTCTATAGTTTTAAGAGTTTATGGTTTTAGGGGAATCCCTTATATATTACCCTATAGAGTACCTATAAAATTGGGATTGGAAAAGATAATAAGACAAATTGGGGGTCTACATGAGGAATCTCTAACAGGAAGAGGAAATGGAACCATTTTTCCTACAATCACAGCAGCCCATCCATTTATTATAACAAAGGGAGGGTGGAAATACCTAGATAAATATATGGCCCCTTATCATTTGAGTACCGTAATTTCAAGATGTGCCGACCCTGAGGCCTTCATAAGAGATATGTTTAAAGAAAAAATAAAGTGCCTGGTGCTGAATCACCAATTCAATTTTCCTGAAGATATAATCAGAAATGAGTTTGATCGGATAGAACATGAGATAAAGAAAGAGAAATGGCTGGCATACAAGAAGAGCCTAGATTTTGTACAACATTTTGACAAGTTGTATGACGCTTTGAGAGATTTTCAACCTTGGGAAAAAAAGATAGATTCTTTAATGGAAATGTTTGAGGATATCACGCAGGCACTTAATTAGAAATGGGCCAATATTTTACAAACTGAGCCAAAAAGGGAAAAGGAAATGATTAGCAAGATATCTCCAACCAGAAATGTTTACCAGAGGAGAGGGTATAATACAATATTGCCACAAACTGAGAAGACCCTGGATCCAAAGGGGAAAAGACCATTAGACCTCCATACCCAATCATTGCCATCCCCCAAAAGGAAAAGAGTAGAGGGAGAACAACAACAACATGAAAATGTGTATTCTCATTCCCAATCTTAATTGTGTGTTGATGAACAAGTAGTAGCAGAACATTTTCTACAGATGGGAGATGCTGGACAAATAATTGTCACAACCCAAGAACTACAAGAAGGGATACCTGAAGATCCAAATCAAGCTTCATTAGATTTAATTATTATAGAATATGATGGGAAGGAATTAGATCCCTTGACTCAACATGCCAGCTATGAATTTCTTTTTGATGATAATTTTGTCAAGGCCAGGGCATTCTTACAGTTTTTTTTGGAGAACCCACATAGATGAATATAAAGAAAAATGCCAACAAAAACAAACTGAGCAACCTGCAAGAAGCAAGGAAGAAATTGAAAATGAGATCAAATAGGAAATTATCTCCAAGTTTGAAAAGATAACTCCTGAGGAAGGAAGGGCATTAGTAAGGAAGGAAGGAGTGTTGATACTCCTAGAGTGGGATATTGCAGATGCTATTGTCTTTGATGTTGTGAGAAAAGAGACAAAGTCTGTCTATGTAAATGAGACAAAGGAAAGACAAGCATCAAAAGGAGTGAAATTTAGTGAAGATCATGCAACCCTTGTCATGTGACATATGAGAAATAAAAACCCTAGGGTGTCTAATAAAGATGATCAAGCTGAACAAGCAGGTAGCCTTATTGTGAGAAGAGTCTCAGATACATCAGGTGTGGATGTAGCCAACCTTACCCTGCAAACTGCAAAATTGAGTTTAAAGGTGGCTGAGAGACAAGAAGAGGCATTCAAAAGGCTAACTGAAAAATGTGAGATGGTCATGAAGGCCTACAGTGATGACAAAATTAAATCTATTGAGAAGGAAAATAGAATTGCTTTCTTGAGGGAAGACAAACAAAATAATTTATGCCTCAGAGGAGGATTACATAGGATCCCCATTAGCCTTCATCATCAAGTCCTATTATCACTTATCCTCATTCCCCCGCACCATCAAATTTTACTACACTAGAGGAGGTTGAGCAAGAAAAAGCAAGACTAATTGCGGAAAGAGCAAAGTTGGAAAGATAAAAGAAAGAGTGGGTTGAACAGTCTATAGCCTTCAGAGAAGTAGAGGCATGGGTGAAACAGAAATATGTAGAGAAAATAAAAAACACCCTTATGCATTGTACCCATGAATCGGTTCCTACTGCCATCTATGCAAAATGAAATAAAATTGTTAGCATGATGAATGAATACAATGCAGACAAGGAAAATTTAGACCAATTGGTGAATAAATGGAAAGGGAAGGGAGGAGAATTAAATTTATTCCACACCACTTTTAAAAAGGAAAACAATGTTGATATTGTTTTAAATGACACCCATAAATGTGTAAAATTGCTCATGGACATGGACATAAGAAGGAGCATTGTCATAAGAAAAGTAATGGCCCTAAAAAAGGAATATTCAAAGGACGGATATGAGATGTTCCCAAATCTCTTCAAGAAAAATGGAGATATTAAAGATGAAGCATTATGGCATCAAAAAATGAATGAAGAAATATGGTTAGAACCAATAGCATAATGACCTTGGAAAGTACACTACTGTTTGTTCAAACAGTTGAGATAGTTGGCAAGGCCAGAGCATTTTTTGCATTTTGGTCATATGAGATTTAGAAGGCATATACCACCTGGAAGGAGATTAGTAACATAAAGGATGAGGTCCTTAACTTCAACTGGCCAAGTGATGAGGTGTACACTTCTTGGAAAGACAAGTACACAATAGTTGATCCAGGTGAAGGTGACGACATGAAGGTGGATGATGAAGCCCAATAGATTGGTTGATACAGTTGAAAGTGAAGATCCTATGTTACCAACATCAAAGAAAATAGACTCTAGATGGCTCACATTGAACAAATTTGAAGCAATTGTAAGTACAAAGCGGTCAAAAGACAAAATTTGTCAAATATCTATTGTAACAAGAGTGGTTATCAATCCATTGGCTATTTTGTCTGTTTAGTGAGTCATTAATTTTTTCCTTATTCCAATTGATCCGAAGCTTGTTGCAATCCTAATATATAAAATGATTCCCAATATCATTGGAAAGGGCTGAAAAATTTGTATTGTAAACCATTTTGTAAAGTTTTCAATCAAGAGGGGAAAGATAGTATAATTTGTACTAGATAGTGTAACAAGTCAGAAATAAAGTTGGGAGACCTTTTACAAGTTATTGAAGAAGTTATCTCTGAGTACTTTTTGTATACTGAAATAAGATTTTTTGAATTTAATACAAAGATCTAGATTCCAATCTCTTATGTGTTATGTGTCATACAAGTTATGAATTTTTTGATTGATTAGCATATTCTTCTATGTGTTTATGTACTTATTTGAGAGTTATGATCTAGGATCAGATTAAATTAGGCTCTGATTTATGCATAGATTCATCTAACATATTGCAAGGATTCTATTAGTAGTAGGGGTTTTGGGATGGTTGTATTATGATTTTAAGTCTTTGGTGAAAATTAATTTCAATATATTGTATTTGAGTCAAAATATAGCCTAATGAATAAAGCATTGATCTGAAGCTGATAAGTTTTGTTTTATTACATATCTAGTTGCACATTGACTATGTTTTCCTATAAGCAAAAATTTAAAATCCATTAAGTCTCCATTTGTATAAGTTTTTTATAATTTCTATCTCATGCTCCATCTCAAGGTTGATTTTCAATGGATGATTAGCCAATTATCTAGTATCTCCCAGTCATGTTGAGTCATTGTGAGATTACTGCTTGATAGTACCTGATTGGATATATAAATAGGTATAACAGGGTATCCCCCCCTTGGTGTATCAGGACCTAAAGAGTAGAAGTATTAAGAGAGTTCTTGTTAGTTGGTCCTTTTCTTGTATGAACAAACATTTGGAGGTGCCTCCTCTATAAAACAATCATAAAGGGAAGAGGTTGTTGTTGTTTCTATTACAACATAAAAAGAAACCAACATGACCTACCAAAAAAATCAGCCTTTGAATCATGCTTTAGGGCTCACAACTTCTCAGAGTACTCATATTACCCAGCTTGCCTTAGTAAGCAACACCACTCCTTTGAATCTCACAACCCCAATGGCTACTTACTTAAACAACACTAGGTCTTTGATGGGACAGTTCCCTAACACTGTCAATGACCTTCCTCCACATCCAGAAAAGGTTTGTCCCAAGTACGAACCTATAGGTCTCGAGACCGCAGAAGATCACCTACATGCCTATAAGGATGCTATAAATAGACACCGTATCCAGCATGGGGATGTTACCACTGTCTCTCAGGGAGAGCAAATTGAATTGGTATTTAAACTTTTCTGCCAACTCCATCAATAGTTGGAAAGATATGGAGGCCGCCTTCCTGATGACATTTTGAGCCCACATGGACCAACTTGGTCCCATAGCCAGTTCATTTCCATAAAAAAGAACCCAATGAGCCTCTGGAAATGTTTAATCACTAGTTTTAAAGGGCCCTGAAATGTTGCACAAGTACCTTTATCCTGTCTACCGAGGTAACTATCTAGATGTATCTTAATGCCTTGGACTCGTTTGCCGCTACTCTCATATGGAGAACCACCGCTCCCAATGAAAGGGACACCTTGGAAAAAGTTTATAACCTTACCTTGGAACTATCCCAGAATATGAGAAAAGCCTCTAGCGGTATTGTACAAATACTACCGTACAACATGCAACCTAGAGAATGTACCTATTCGGAGGGTTATGATCCTAACTTGGCAATAGGTGCCCCAATGATGAATCCGACACCCCAATATGTTTATCCCACTCCCCACCAAAATCCCCTGGCCCCAAAATACATGTTGTGGGCACAATCGCAGCACCCATCACCTCAAAATTCTAGGGTACCCTTCTTTTAGGCGTCTGTGCTTGGTGGGTTACCTTTGACAATAGCAGGCATTACTTCCCTTGCTACACCACCCCAGTCATCACATTGCAACACTACTACCTAGTTTCCTGCCGAGGTTGAATCTCTCTGGTGATTAATGTCCTCTCTCACCACATACATGAGACAATTGAAGATGGGACCATCTACCTCCCATTGCACCAACCCCTCGTAACAAGCGAACATCTTTTTGGGACATCAGAGTTCCAATAACTCTAGGCCCTGGAACCATTACAACAATCGCAGGGGCAATAACGCTCGACCTTACCAACAATGGAATAAAGCATTAAACAATGGGGGTGTCCCCCCAAGTCAGCCTAACACCCAAGGAGGTGCGAGACCTAGCCATTCTGCACAACTTGTTGAATTCCACCCCTGACATCATGGTGTCGGCTGCATGACACACGATCACATTACGAGGTAAACTATACCATGCTGGAGAAGATCATCTAGATCTCCCAATCTGATAGGCAGAAAAAAATTGGTTCTCCTCCTCTGAAATCCTTAGTCAAACCCCATCACTCTCCTTTTGCCTGTGAAACCGTCTTCTTTGGAGAAGGCGAGGAAGATAGAGAGGAGCCCGATTTGCAGGGGTTATTCGATGATTCCATCCTAGCCTTTGAAGCCAACACCTTTAAAAACCCTAGGAATCCCTACAACACCTAGAGTCAATCCAGCAAAGGCCCTCTTACAACATTAGTTCCCCCAAAGATTCCAAATCCCCCGCCAGATCCCCTCGCAAATGTCAACCCGACCCCTCCAAAGGGGTCTATCCTAAATTACGTGTGAGATACAGTGGGAAAAGGTCAGTGGACCCCAAGAGGGAAATTAGATATCACAAAGGTGATGAAAAATACCACCACCACCATGACCTTAATGGAAGTATTGCTCAATTTCCTTGAGTAGAGGAAGTCTCTCTTGCAATATTTGGAAAACCCTAGAGTTTGTAACCACCCACCCAAGTATGTTCCTTTCGACAATGCTAATACAACTATCTTCCAGAGAAATATAGAGGACCCCCCTTTTCTACTAGGCCTTAAAATTCACAAAAAGAACCAGCACAAATGTCTAGTATATTCTAGATCTTCGGGTAATGTCATGCCCCTCTACATTTGTAAGAAGCTCGGATTAACCCCCACACCTTCCAAAGGCGTAGTAGTTCAACTAGACAAAACTGTTGTTAAAATGGTGGGTGAGTTGAAAAATGTTTAAGTATAGTTCGTACAAGATCCCTAAATATAAATTGTCATTGATATCCAAGTGGTTGACATTCCTGAAACTTATGGGATGCTCTTAAGTTAGAACTGGTCCAAAGCATTAAATGGATATATCTCGCCCGAATTCTCCCACTTATGGCTCCCTTGGAGAGGGTAAGGCAATCAGATCAAAGTAGAAAGCAAACCCCAGATGAAACAAGCCCACACCATCTATGGTTAGGTGAGCGAGATAACATTCACCGAGTTAGAGACTGGGTTGTATAGGGCCAAAGAAATCTTGACCTTAGACTTCATCTCGGGTAGAATGATACCCAACAAAGACCCTGTCATCACCTAGAGAGTCCATGATCTCATTATCAAGCTAAAACATGATGTGAGATCCTAGGGTGGCAATGCAAATTTAGCTTCTCTATTATCTAACACTTGGTGTCAAGTCCACTGTCTTCCAGGCCATTCTGAGTTGGAATGCTAACATTCACCTCAAAGATTTCCAAGTGGAAAAATATAGGGCCAAGCCCCACCTTACTATGGTCCAACCACAAAAATATTTGGAAGACCACTTTTTGGGGAATCCTTAGCAGGGACTCCTCTAGAAGATGTTCTAATCCTGGTATCTCCCTCGTTGGAAGACACACCTGAACCTCCTTTCCATTCCAAACCAGTATCGACCGCTACCCTACCTTCCCAACCCCATTGTATTAACAACAACCTCTAAATCCTTAATTTTGATGGATCTCAGTCCAAACAAGGTTGTGGAGCTAGGGTAGAACTGATCAACCCCTGAGGGAAGTCCTTCCTCACGTCCTACCATATGCAGTTTGATTTCACCAACAATGTCACCAAAAACAAGGCCTTGATCCTCAGACTTTTGTTCACACTAAGAAAAGGAGTCACATGCCTCCAGGAAATTGGTGACTCAGAACATATAGTCAAGAAAGTACAGAGCCAACACACATGCCATGATTGAGGTAATTCCCCAAAAATAGAACTTTGTTCCAGATTCCCTCGTTGCATCAGCCAGTACTCTCGAGCCCGTGGCAGGTTGCTGGCTCTGGAGATTTTTAGTAGAAATGGTACCCACACCCTCAATACATGATAATATAACCCACCTTCAGGTCTTTGAAGATGATAGACATATCCTCACCTTCATGGAAATGTGAGTGTCTTTGAATACCAGATCATGCAGGAAGAAGAACATGATGATACCGGTCAAGGAGGAAATGAGGACATGATCCTCAATCTGCCCACCAACACTATCCCAAAGGGGATGGTTTCCCTTGAATGAATCTTTGACTCTGAAACTTGAGCCAAAGATAGAATTCCCCAAACCCACGAAGGAGGAAAATAAGAAAAGGTAAATATCGAGATGTGTGTTGAAGAAAAGTTTGTTCATATTGGTACCTGTTGCTCTCTAGAGGAGAAAGAGAAGATTCTCATGGTTCTCAGAGAATACATTGATTTAATTGCATGGGGATATGAAGAAATTAAGACTTATGATACTTTTATCATGACACACACCATCCCCTTGAAACTAGACGCCAAGCCATTCTGGCAGAAATAGAAACCAACCAATCCCCTGATTGAACCCCTGATTCATTAGGAGCTTTGTAAATTGTTGGCTGCCCTGATAATTTTCCTGATTTGACATACCACTTGGGTAGACAACCTAGTCCCATTCCAAAAAAAGAATGGGGAAATTTGACTATGTGTAGACTTTCAAAATTTGAATAAATCCTCAAAAAAAGATAACCATCCTCTTCCTTCATTAGATGAGGTGTTACAAATTGTCAATGGTTCCCAAATGATATCCTTCCTAGATGGGTATTTTGGGTATAACCAAGTCATGGTCAAGTTTTAAGGTAGAGTCAAAATGACATTCACCACCAAGTGGGGAACATTTGCCTATAAGAGAATTCCCTTCAAGTTGATTAACGTCGAAGCTATATTCCAAAAAGCCATGGACATTGCCTTTGAAGGGTTTGTTAATAAATGCATAATCATCTACATGGATGATTTAATTGTTTTCTCCTGAGAGAGGCATGACCATCCCGCCCACCTCACTAAGATCTATGAGCGGTGCCGCTAGTTTTACATCTCCCTCAACCCTAAAAAATGCATATTCAGGGTCATCGAGGGAAAACTTTTAGGACATATCATCTTTGAGAAGGGTATATCCATCGATCCTGAGAGAGTAGAGGCACTACTAAAGTTGCAAATGCGTGGTAGTAAGAAATAAATGCGGTATTTCTTTGGGAAGATCAAATTTGTCTAACATTTCATCATCGGCTTCGCCAAGGTTGTAAAACCTCTAAATTATATGATGAAAAAGGACAACAAAATTGAGTGGAGCCCAAAAGCAAAATAGGCCTTTACCCAGATCAATAAAGCTATCACAGAGGCCCCAGTTCTAGAAAGTTCAAACTATTCTCTCCCGTTTTACATATACTCTTTTTCCTTCACCCATTATGTCATAGTAGTGTTAACCAAGAAGGCCGAAGGGGAAGAATGATCTATCACTTTAATGAGTTCTCCTTTCAAGAATGCTGAAGTGCAGTATTCATCTCTTGAAAAGAAGGCATCCACCCTTGTTTGGGTAGTCAAGAAATTCTAACATTATATTCTCTGTAGTAAAGTGTATATCATCATCCCCGACTAGGCTTTTAAGACTTTGTTACTTCAGAGCGAATTAGGTGAATGTCGAGGAAAATGGATGGCTATCCTGCAAGAATATGATCTCAAAGTAAAACCTATGAAACTCGTCTGGGAACAAGGACTATGTAAGCCTATGGCTGAGGCCATCCCACACATTGAATGTCACACCTACACCTGCACCATGTAGTCCATTGCTCAAGATACATGGTATGCTGACTTATTATAACTTCTATTGAAGAATCAGTGCCCTAAAGGGCTTATTCCCAGTTTACATCAGGCTCTACGGCTGAAAAGTGTGCATTTCATGATTAAGAATGGAACCCTTTTCCACAAAAATTACAAAGGTGTCTACCTCAGGTGTCTTGACTGGGAACAGGCCTAAAAAATGATCGATGAATTCCATGGTCATTTTGGGATAGGAGATGGGTCGGCTGATGCTATGGCTCATCAAATCCTCTAGGTCGGATACTATTGGCCCCATATTTTCAAGGATTTCTATACACATGTTTAGGAAGTGCCAGACTTGTCAAAATGTCACTTCACAAGAGCAGAACCCTGTAATTCCTCTCTAGCCTATTTTTGAGGCAAGACCTTTCGCCCAATGGGTGTTTAATTTTATCAAGGAGATAAAATCCAACTCGTCTACAAATCACCAGTACATCTTAAGCGCTATAGACTATTGTACCTGATGGACTGAGTCTATACCATACAAAAACAACACGATAGATGTAGTAATAAGTTTTATTGATGAAAACATTTTCACAAGATTCAGAATGCCATTCGCCCTTGTGTGCGATAATGGTCCAGCATTTTCCTCTGCCCAACTATTGGAGTGGGCCTATGATAGGATCATTACCCTCAAATTCTCTAGTAATTACTATCCTTAGGATAATGGGGTAGTAGAATTGACTAACAAGAACCTCTTGGAGGTAATCAAGCACCTACTTGAAAAGAATCTCTGAGACTGGCACCATAAGCTAAGGTTTTCCCTTTGGGAGGATCACATCTGAATTAAGGCCACTCTAGGGACTTCCCCATTTCACTTAGTTTGTGGCCAAATCCTGGTATTCCCAGTAAACCTATAGATTGTAGTCCTACAGTTCATGCAAGAATTCCACGATTGAGATAACATTGTCAAGGTACGCTTCCTCAATTTGATGTGACTAGAAGAACAGAGAGATAGTGCGTTGGAACACTTCACAAATCACCAAGCTATGGTCAAACACTTTTTTGACAAAAGATCCCAATACAAGGCTTTTCAGACTTCAGACTTGGTTCTCTTATGGGACAAGGCCCGAGAGAAGAAAGGTAAGCATAGTAAATTACAGAGGCTCTGGCTTGGGCCATATCAAATATCTGAAATCTATGGAGCTAACGCATATCGCCTTAGTTCTTTAACTAGATAAGTTGTCCCATTTCCCATCAATGGGTAGTTCCTCAAACATTAATTTGAGTAAAGCGAAGCAATAATTCTCTCTCTTCTAGGAGATGTATCATATGTACAGTCTACTTGTAATATTTTTTTGGGTGTGCCGGGTTGGCATGCCCTCCCTTGTAAATAGTTTTGGGCCTTGCCCTCATTTTTCCCTTTGTTTTGCTTGGTCCTTTCTTCTTTGTTTTCCTTTTTATTTCAGGCCTCGATGTTTTGTCATATTTTGTTAGACCAGTATGCTTTGCATAATAAGCTCGTATGCTACGAGATTCCCCCCATGCATTTTGGTGGTCTGGAGCTATGCATTAAACAAAGGTTGGTTTCATCCTCATCTTGAAAACTTCTAACGCGAGGCCCCCAAGGTGATGGATAATCTTCACTGTGTCTAGGTATTGACATTTTCTGCCTAGAAGAACAAAGGTTGGCTAATTTTAGGAAAAGGAAACAACTCAAAACAAAAGAAAAAGGGGATAGATCAGTCACACTTTCTACAAGAGGTGCCCTAAAAATATTAACTTAGAATACATCCCTGGTCAGATCCTTCTTTCTCATTCAAAAATTAAAAGGATGACGAGGTGAAAGAAGTACCACCACGGTAACAGGCTGAGCTTGAGGACCCCGATGAAATAAGTACCGCCTCCCCCATCTTCAAAAAGAAGAAAAAAGAAAAGAAGAAGAAACCATGAGGAGATAGATGATTCAAAACTCAGGAATATTGTAACAATTGACGGGCACTGCCTTTGCTACGATAGTATGATTTCTCTATCTGTCTTCAACTATAATTTGCACTCCTTTTCAGACCTATGCCATATGACTTGGGGAAATTTCAACATCTGGATTATGATAAGTTTTTCTTGGATCCCCAAAGTCATGTCATGACATAGCATCCCTAGTGATGGTAAGATCCTCATTATTTAAATGGCATCACATTGCGACACTACTACCTAGTTGTCTGCCGAGGTTGAATCTCTCTGGCGATTAGTGTCCTCTCTCACCACATACATGAGATAATTGAAGATGGGACCGTCTACGTCCCATTGCACCAACCCCTCCTAATGAGCGAACATCTTTTTGGGACATCAGAGTTCCAATAACTCTAGGCCCCAGAACCATTACAATAATTGCAGGGGCAATAACGCTCGACCTGACCAGCAATGGAATAACACACTAAACAATGGGGGTGACCCCCCAAGTTAGCCTAACACCCAAGGAGGTGCGAGACCTAGCCATTCTGCACAACTTGATAAATTCCACCCCTGACATCATGGTGTCGGCTGCATGACACAGGATCACATTACAAGGTAAACTATACCACGCTGGAGAAGATCATCCATATCTCCTAGTCTGATAGGAAGAAAAAATTGATTCTCCTCCTCTGAAATTCTCAGTCAAACCCTATCACTCTCCTTTCACCTATGAAACCGTCTTCTTTGGAGAAGGCGAGGAAGATAGAGAGGAGCCCAATTTGCAGGGGTTATTCGATGACTCCATCCTAGCCTTTGAAGCCAACACGTTTACAAACCCTAGGAATCCTTACAACACTCGGAGTTAGTCTAGTAAAGGCCCTCTCACAACATCAGTTCCCCCAAAGATTCCCAATCCCCCACCAGATCTCCTCGCAAATGTCAACCCGACCCCTCCAAAGGGGTCTATCCTAAATTACGTGCGAGATCCAATGGGAAAAGGTCAGTGTACCCCAAGAGGGAAATTAGATATCACAAAGGTGATGAAAAATACCACCACCACCATGACCTTAATGGAAGCATTACTCAGTTTCCCTGAGTAGAGGAAGTCTCTCTTGCAATATTTGGAAAACCATGGAGTTTGTAACCACCATCCCAAGTATGTTCCTTACAACAATGCTAATACAATTGTATTCCAGAGAAATACAGAGGACCCCTCCTTTTCTAATAGGCCTTAAAATTCACAAAAAGAACCTGCACAAATGTCTAGTATATTCTAGATATTTGGGTAATGTCACGCTCCTCTACATTTGTAAGAAGCTCAGATTAACCCCCACACCTTCCAAAGGTGCAATAGTCCAGCTAGACAAAACTGTCGTTAAAATGGTGGGTGAATTGAAAAATGTTCAAGTATAGTTGGCACAAGATCCATGAATATACATTATCATTGATATCCAAGTGGTTGACATTCCTGAAAATTATGGGATGCTCTTAAGTTAGAACTGGTCCAAAGCATTAAATGGATATATCTCGACCGAATTCTCCCACTTATGGCTCCCTTGGAGAGGGTAAGCCAATTAGATCAAAGTAGAAAGCAAACCCAAGATGAAACAAGCCCTCACCAAGTATGGTTAGGTGAGTGAGATAACATTCACTAAGTTAGAGCCTGGGTTGTATAGGGCCAAATAAATCTTGACCTTAGACTTCATCCTCGGTAGAATGATACCCAACGAAGACCCTGTCATCACCCAGAGAGTCCATGATCTCATTATAAAGCTAAAACATGATGTGAGATCCTAGGGTGGAAATGCAAATTTAGCTTCTCTATTATCTGACACTTGGTGTCAAGTCCACTATCTTCCAGGCCATTCTGAGTTGGAATGCTAACATTCACCTCAAAGATTTCCAAGTGGAAAAATATAGGGCCAAGCCCCACCTTACTATGGTCCAACCACAAACATATTTGACAAACATTTTTTTGGGGAATCCTTAGTAGGGACTCCTCCAGAAGATGTTCCAATCCTGGTATCACCCCCATTGGAAGACACACCTGAACCTCCTTTCCGTTCCAAACTAGTATCGACCGCTACCCTACCTTCCCAAACCCATTGTACTAACAACAACCTATAAATCCTTAATTTTGAAGGATCTCAGTCCAAACAAGGTTGTGGAGCTTGGGTAGAACTGATCAACCCCTGAGGGAAGTCCTTCCTCACGTCCTACCATATGCAGTTTGATTTCACCAACAACATCACCAAATACAAGGCCTTGATCCTCAGACTTTTGTTCACACTAAGAAAAGGATTCACATGCCTCCAGGCAATTGGTGACTTAGAACATATAGTCAAGAAAGTACAGAGCCAACACACATGCCATGATTGAGGTAATTCCCCAAAAATAGAACTTTGTTCCAAATTCCCTCATTGTATTAGCCAGTACTCTCGAGCCCGTGGTAGGTTCCTGGCTCTGGAGATTTTTAGTAGAAATGGTACCCACACCCTCAATACATGATAATATAACCCACCTTCAGGTCTTTGAAGATGATAAACATATCCTCACCTTCATGGAGATGTGAGTGTCTTTCAAGACCAGATAATGCATGAAGAAGAACACGATGATACTGGTCAAGGAGGAAATGAGGGTGGGATCCTCAATCTGCCCACCAACACAATCCCAAAGGGGATGGTTGCCCTTGAATGAATCTTTGACTCTGAACCTTGAGCCAAAGACAAAATGCCCCAAACTCCATAAGGAGGAAAATATGAAAAGTTAAATATCGGGATGTGTGTTGAAGAAAAGTTTTTTCATATTGGTACCTCTTGTTCTCTAGAGGAGAAAGAGAAGATTCTCATGGTTCTCGAAGAATACATTAATTTAATTGCATGGGGATATGAAGACATTAATACTTATGATACTTCTATCATGACACACATCATCCCCTTGAAACTAGACGCCAAGCCATTCTGGCAGAAATAGAAACCAGTCAATCCCCTGATTGAACCCCAGATTCATTAGGAGGTTTGTAAATTGTTGGCTGCCCAGATAATTTTCCTGATTTGACATACCACTTGGGTAGACAACCTAGTCCCAATCCAAAAAAAGAATGGGGAAATTTGACTATGTGTAGACTTTCAAAATTTGAATAAAGCCTCAAAGAAAGATAACCACCTCTTCCTTCATTAGATGAGGTGTTACAAATTGTCAATGGTTCCCAAATGATATCCTTCCTAGATGGGTATTTCGGGTATAACCAAGTCATGGTCAAGTTTGAAGGTAGAGTCAAAATGACATTCACCACCAAGTGGGGAATGTTTGCCTATAGGAGAATGCCCTTCAAGTTGATTAACATCAGAGCTATATTCCAAAAAGCCATGGACATCGCGTTTGAAGGGTTTGTTAATAAATGCATAATCATCTACATGGATGATTTAATTGTTTTCTCTTGAGAGAGGCATGACCATCCCGCCCACCTCACCAAGATCTATGAGTGGTGCCACTAGTTTGACATCTCCCTCAACCCTAAAAAATGCATATTCAGGGTTACCGAGGGAAAACTTTTAGGACATATCATCTCTGAGAAGGGTATATCCATTGATCCTGAGAGAGTAGAGGCACTACTAAAGTTGCAAATGCCTGGTAGTAAGAAATAAATGCGGTATTTGTTTGGGAAGATCAAATTTGTCTGACATTTCATCATCGGCTTCGCCAAGGTTGTAAAACCTCTAAATGATATGATGAAAAAGGACACCAAAATTGAGTGGAGCCCAGAAGCAAAATAGGCCTTTACCCAGATCAATAAAGCTATCACGGAGGCCCTAGTTCTAGAAAGTTCAAACTATTCTCTCCCATTTTACATATACTCCTTTTACTTCACCCATTATGCCGTAGTAGTGTTAACCTAGAAGGTCAAAGGGGAAGAATGATCTATCACTTATGAGTTCTGCTTTCAAGAATGCTGAAGTGCAGTATTCATCTCTCGAAAAGAAGGCATCCACCCTTGTCTAGGTAGTCAAGAAATTTTAACATTATATTCTCTGTAGTAAAGTGTATATCATCATCCCCGACCAGGATTTTAAGTCTTTGTTACTTCAGAGTGAATTAGGTGAATGCCAAGGAAAATGGATGGCTATCCTCCAAGAATATGATCTCAAAGTGAAACCTATGAAAATAATCTGCGAACAAGGACTGTGTAAGCCTATGGCTGAGGCCATCCCGCACATTGAATGTAATACCTACACCTACACCATGTAGTCTATTACTCAAGATCCCTGGTATGCTAACTTATTATAACTTCTATTGAAGAATCAGTGCCCTAAAGGGCTTATTCCTAGTTTACGTCAGGCTCTCTGGCTGAAAAGTGTGCATTTCATGATTAAGAATGGGACCCTTTTCCATAGAAATTACAAAGGTGTCTACCTCTGGTGTCTTGACCGGGAACAGGCCTAAAAAATGATCGATGAATTTCATTGTTATTTTGGGATAGGAGATGGGTCGGATGGTGCTACGGGTCATCAAATCCTCTAGGTCGGATACTATTGGCCCCATATTTTCAAGGATTTCTATACACAAGTTTAGGAAGTGCCAGACTTGTCAAAATGTCACTTCACAAGAGAGGAACCCTGCAATTCCTCTCTAGCCTATTTTTGAGGTGAGACCTTTCGCCCAATGGGTGTTTAATTTTATCAGGGAGATAAACTCCAACTCGTCTACAAATCACTGGTACATCTTAAGTGCTACAAACTATTGTACCTAATGGATTGAGTCTATACCATACAAGAACAACATGATAAATGTAGTAATCAGTTTTATTGATGAAAACATTTTCACAAGATTCAGAATGCCATTCGCCCTTGTGTGCAATAATGGGCCAGCGTTTTCCTCTACCCAACTATTGGAGTGGGCCTATGATAGGATCATTACCCTCAAATTCTCTAGTAATTACTATCCTTGGGATAATGAGGTAGTAGAATCGACTAACAAGAACCTCTTGGAGGTAATCAAGCACCTACTTGAAAAGAATCCCCGAGATTGGCACCATAAGCTAAGGTTTTCCCTTTGGGAGGATCACATCTGAATTAAGGCCACTCTAGGGACTTCCCCATTTCACTTAGTTTGTGGCCAAATCCTGGTATTCCCAGTAAACCTATAGATTGTAGTCCTACAGTTCATGCAAGAATTCCATGATTGAGATAATATTGTCAAGGTACGCCTCCTAAATTTTATGTGACTAGAAGAACAAAGAGAGTGCATTGGAACACTTCACGAAACATGAAGCTGTGGTCAAACACTAGTTTGATAAAAGATACCAATACAAGGCTTTTCAGACTTCAGACTTGGTCCTCTTGTGGGACAAGGCCCGAGAGAAGAAAGGTAAGCATAGTAAATTCCAGAGGCTCTGGCTTGGGCCATATCAAATATGTAAAATCTATGGAGCTAATGCATATCACCTTAGTTCTTTAACTAGATAAGTTGTCCCATTTCCCATCAATGGGTAGTTCCTCAAACATTAATTTGAGTAAAGCGAAGGATGAATTCTCTCTCTTTTGGGAGATGTATCATATGTATAGTCTGCTTGTAATATTTTTTTGGGTGTGCCAGGTCGGCACGCCCTCCCTTGTCAATAGTTTTGGTCCTTTCCCTCATTTTTCCCTTTGTTTTGCTTGGTCCTTTCTTCTTTGTTTTCCTTTTTATTTCAGGCCTCGATGTTTTGTCATCTTTTGTTAGACTAGTATGCTTCACATAATAAGCTCGTATGCTAAGAGATTCCCCCCATGCATTTCTTTGGAGCTATGCGTTAAACAAAGGTTGGTTTTTTACTCATGTCAAAAACTTCTAACACGAGGCCCCCAAGGTGATGGATAATCTTCACTGGGTCTAGGTATTGACATTTTCTCCCTAGAAGAACAAAGTTTGGTTGATTTTGGGAAAAGGAAAGAACTCAAAACAAAAGAAAAAGGGGATAGATTAGTCACACTTTATACAAGAGGTGCCCTAAAAATATTAACTTAGAATACATCCCAGGTCAGATCCTTCTTTCTCATTCAGAAATTAAAAGTATGACGAGGTGAAAGAAGTACCACCGTGGTAACAGGTTGAGCTCGAGGACCCTGATGAAAGAAGTACCACCTACCCCATCTTCAAAAAAAAGAAAAAAGAAAAGAAGAAGAAACCATGAGTAGATAGATGATCCAAAACTCGGGAATAGTGTAACAATTGACAGGCACTGCCTTTGCTGTGATAGTATGATTTCTCTATCTGTCTTCGACTATAATTTTCACTCCTTTTCAGACCTACGCCATATGACTTGAGGAAATGTCAACATCTGGATTATGATAAGTTTTTCTTGGATCCCCAAAGTCACGTCATGACGTAGCATCCCCAATGATGGTAAGATCCTCATTATTTTAAATGGCGTCACATTGCGACACTACTACCTAGTTGTCTATCAAGGTTGAATCTCTCTGGCGATTAGTGTCCTCTCTCACCACGTACATGAGACAATTGAAGATGGGACCATCTACATCCCATTGCACCAACCCCTCCTAATGAGCGAACATCTTTTTGGGACATCAGAGTTCCAATAACTCTAGGCCCCAGAACTATTACAAAAATTGCAGGGGCAATAACGCTCAACCTTACCAGCAATGGAATAACACACTGAACAACAGGGTTTCCCCCCAAGTTAGCCTAACACCCAAGGAGATGCGAGACCTAGCCATTTTGCACAACTTGCTAAATTCCACCCCTGACATCATGGTGTTGGCTGCATGGCACAGGATCACATTACGAGGTAAACTATACCATGCTGGAGAAGAACAACGCCTACCGTATTTATCCTAAATCATCATTGCCCCATAATCAAAATGAAATATTCCACAAAAAAAAATCAAAGAAAATAATGTCATGATCTATCATAGCTACTCTCCTCACTTAGTGGATCCTGAAGTAGCATAAGAACATAACCACAAAATATAGACTGACATCTGACTAACTGATTGATCTAGTCAACAGTTGTTTGTTCCTTGATTAAGCTTGATTCTCTTGTTTGGATTGATTGTATCTGGTTTCAGTAATAGATGACTCATATAAGATTGATTTGTTTGGTTTTGAGCATATCCATCATCATGTAAGACAATTGATTTGATAGATTGATTTGATTGATTGGATAGCTAATCAAGCTGTGTCAGATGGGCCCAATGCTGATTCACAAATCTCATGGTTTTAACATTGATTGATTGGCTTGATCGCTAGTTTTCTTGTTGATAGATTTAATAGCTAATAAAGCTGAGTCATATGGGCCCAGTGCTGATTCACAAAGCTCATATTTTGACATTGATTGATTTGGCTTGATTGCCCTTTTTCCTTTGTTGATAACCGAGTTGGTTTTTTTGCTTTGAGATTTTGCAATTTATTGATTATTTTTGATGAAGATTGATTTGTTTCCAGGACATTTTGATCTTTTTAGGATTTTGATGAGTTTTTAGATTTTTAGGGATTTTTTTAGGACTTTTAGAATTGCCCCCTAGTCTAGTTGACCAATACAAACCATGGATAAGTTTTGATGCTTAGAGGGGATTGTGCTTTTGGAAATGGCTTGGATAGCCAGTCTTGCATGCGTGTTCCTCAAGCTTTGATTTTTCATTGATGGTGAAGCTAGATTTGAACACTTGGTGCATGTTTGCCAGGTTTTCACCAAGGTACCTGCCCAATAGTGCCTATTTGTCAGGTTTTCACTGAGAGAGGGATTATGTTTCTATTTACTTTTTTCATTTTTTCTAACTTTGTTTTTTTGGTTGTCGCCAAGGCGCCTATTTTCCAGGTTTTCACCAAGGTAACCTTTTGTATTTTTGTATTTTTTGGTATTTTCTGGAAATGTAGATAAGTGCCTTATCCTTGAGTCCTCAAGTGTAGAACCTCTTGAGGTGCATGCTGTTGATGTATCATGGGAGCTGATATCCTTCTGGTGTTGCCAGTTGGTATGCCCCACTATTGGAAGATGTGACAATGACATAAGGTCCTAGCCAGTTAGGCTCAAATCTTCCTTGTTTCACTCTCTTTGCTTGGTTGTTTTGATTCTCCATAAGGAGGAGGTCTCCCACCTCAAAGGTTTGTGGCCTTACCTTCTTGTGATAGTTTATTCTAAGGCAATTTTGATAGCCTTGTAAGTGGTTGAGTGCATTTTGTCTCCTTTCATCTAATAGTTATAGTTCACCGATCCTTGCTTCTCTGTAGTCTTCATCTGAAATGAGGTTCTTCAATGATATTCTTAGGGATGGGATTTCCAATTCGAGGGGTAGGACTTCCTCTGATCCATATACTAGTGAGAAAAGGGTGGCTCCTATAGGTGTTATCACATAGTTTTGTATGCCTATAGTGCCAGACTAAGCTATAAATGCCAGTCTTGCCCTGATTCATTGACTATTTTCTTTAGGATTTTTAGTATGGTTTTTTTTATTGCTTCAGCTTGACCATTCCCTTGGGGATAGTAGAAGGAAGAGAAACCTTTTTTGATTTGGAACTATTCACAAAGATCTTCAACATCTTTATTTTGGAAAGGTGTACCATGATCTGGTAGTATGGTTTGAGGAATTCCATATGGACAGATGATGTTGTTGAGTATGAACATAGAGATCTGCTTTCCAAAGATGTAGGTGAGAGGAATGGTTTCCACCCATTTAGTGAAGTACTCTTTTGTTGTAATGATGTACTTATGCCTATTAGATAAGGATGGTGTAATCTTACCCACTAGGTTGAATCCCCACATAGAAAACAACCATGGTGAAGTGATAGGGTTGAGTTCTTAGGCTGGTGCATGGATGAGGTCTCCATGAATTTGACACTGCCTACACCTTTGTACACACTTGTTGGAATCTATCTCTACTGTGGGCTAGTAGTATCCCATTCAGATGATCTTCTTTGCTAAGCTATTACCACCTGCGTGGGTTCCAAAAATTCCTTCTTGTACTTCGTACAAAGCTCTCTAGGATTTCATGGAAGTGATACATTGTAATAGCATTCCATCTAGACTTCTTCTATATAGAGTACTATAGAGAAGGGTGTACCTAGAGGCTTGGCAGATGAGGGACTTATTTTGGTTCCTAGACAAGTCGAGAGGTAGGACACTACTTTGGAGGTGATTGTACATGTCATAGTACCATGGGGTTTTAGGGCTAACAAGGACACACCCTGATTCTGTGATTGGTGCTTGATGTGCTAGTATCATGAGTTTCTCTACCAGAAACTGGAATCTAGTTTCATTTCTTGACATATCGATCAAGGATTCTATGGTAGCCATCGCATCTGGTGCTTTGTTTTGAACTCTTGGTACATGTTCGAATAAGATGAAATGGAATTTGTCATGCAACTTGTCCATCTGCTCTATGTATGGGATTAGCTTCTCATCCTTGTTCATATAGTCATTGTTTACTTGGTTGATGAATAATTGTGAATCACCATAGAATTTGAGGTTCTTGATTCTCCATTGTATAGCCATCTTTACTCTGATGACTAGAGCTTCATACTTGGCTATGTTGTTTGTGCATAGAAAGTTGAGTCTGAAAGATTTAGGGATCACATCATTGTTTGGATTAATGAGTACTATCCCTGCTCCTGCTCCATGGTTCATGGATGACCCATTAAAGTATAGTTTCCATATCTCTATTTCCCATTGTACTATAAGAATAGAATCATCTAGAAAGTTAGATATGATAGGCTGATGATCCTGTAGGGGTGCCTCTACTAGTTGATCCATAATGACTTGACCTTTGATAGCTTTTTTGTCCACGTATTCTATGTCAAATTTGCTTAGGATCATCACCCACTTTGTGATTCGTCTGGTAAGTGTTGCTTTGATCAATAAATTCTTTAAGGGATCAATGCGTGCTATCAGCTTGGTTTGATGGCTCAATATGTAATGGCTCGACTTCTGGGAAGAAAAGAATACTGCTTGGCATGATTTTTAAATTGGAAAATAGTTTAGCTCATAGCCTACCAAGGTTCTGCTGAGATAGTAGACATCTCTCTCCTTGCCTTGGTCATCATGTTGTGCTAAGAGTACTCTTAATGCTGATTTAGTTGTTGAGATGTATAGAAGTAATGGCCTGCCTTGAATAGGTGGCACCAATATGGGAGACTTTTGTAGATAGTCCTTGAATATTTTGAATGCTTGTTCGCATTTTTCTATCCATATGAATGTCACATCCTTGTGTAGTAGATGCTGGAATGGATGGCACTTGTCTGCTAATTGGTATATGAAGCACCTGATGGATTGAAGAATGCCTTGTAAACCCCTTAGTTTCCTTAGGTTAGTCGGTGGTGGCATGTCCAATATTGCTTTGACTCTCTTTGGGTCTACCTCTATGCCTCAATGTGACACAATGAATCCCAATAGCTTCCGAGTGATGACCCTGAATGCACACTTTTTTGGATTTATTCAAACTTTTTATTCTTGCATTCTATCAAATATGGGTCCCAACACTTGTAGATAATCTTTTCTGAGAATTGACTTGGCAAGTATGTTGGCGACATAGTCTTCCATTGTTTTGTGAATGAGATCCTGGAAGATCATTGTCATGGCCCTTTGATATGTTGCTCCCAAATTTTTTAGGCCAAATAGCATGTCATTCCAATAGTAAGTGCCCCAAGCACATGTGAAATCCATTTTGTGTTTCTCTTCTGGTGCAATCCTTATTTGATTATATCCTGAAAAGCCGTCCATGAGTGATAGCATTTGATGTCCTGTTGTGAGATCTACTATCATGTTGATATTAGGTAAAGGAAAGTCATCCTTGGGACAAGCTTTGTTTATATCTATAAAATCTGTGCAAATGTGGATCTGACCACTATGCTCGGTTACTAGCACCAGATTAGATATCCAGTCTACATATGGGATTGGTCATATAAATCCAACATCTAGGAGTTTTTTCAACTCTGCTTTGACTAGTAATGCAACATGTGGGTGAATCTTTCTCAACTTATTTTTGATGGTTTTGGCATTGCATAACAATGGTAGATGATGCAACACAAGCTCTGGATCTAGTCCTAGCATGTTTGAGTAAGACCATGCAAAGCTGATTTTCCTTTCTTTGAAGAAGCTGATGAATTGATCTCATTCCTCTAGAGTGAGTGATTTTGCCAAGTAGATATTCTTTGGGTTCTTTTCATCACCTAGGTTGACTTCTTCCATTTCCTCAGCTAGCAATTCTAACTTTTCCTCTATCAAGGGGAGGAGGTCCTTCTTTCCATCCTCTAGCACCTCAGTAAGGTTTTCACTAGAAGATACATCTGTTATGGTCTTTTTTTTTTCATTTTTTGTGTCAGTAAGCGCCTTGCGGTTTTCACTTACTGATGATTCTTTTTTCTTTTTATTTTGCTTTTTTGACTAGAAAGAGGAGATTCCTCCTCGAAATATGCTGATCTATCTAGGTCAATAGAGAAGCCCACCTTGTGGTCCTCTGATGGCATTCGTTCTCTGAGTCCCATGAAGTCCATGATAGCCTCATCATTTTCAAAGAGATCTATATCAGGCTATCCTTATTGATTACATTTTATCAGTTCTGGGTGTACTAGACAAAGGTCCTCATGGTGGGATGACTCTGTTTGGTTGAATTAGACAATGGTTATGGTTCCAAAAAACTTGGAATGTGATGTGGACACACCACCTAGGGAATTGGTATCGATATGCTTATCGATGCATGGCTAGTCCTCTATGGTTAATTGGTCGAACATGTCCTCAAGGTGTATAATGTTGACTGGCCGAGGGGAATAGTCTGGGATTGATGGTTCAAAATTATGGATGGATCTCCACTCATAATAATGGGAATCAATTTCACTAGAATGCTCATCAGATGTCTCACTTTCCTCATTATCTTGGTTTTCTTGGTTAAGGGTTAATCGGGCGTAAGAGGTTCCCACTTCAGATGGAAATAACTGTTGTAGTATATTGCTGATTAAAGCATGTTTCAAGTTTTTACCCCGGTGTAACTTTGCTAATTATTCTTGACCAATGGGTATATCTCTGGTGGTAGGACTGGTTCTATTTTTCCCATAGCCTAACCCTCTCTTATTTCTCTAGGTTGCGGTAAAGACCGATCCATTAGACCTTGTTGTCTTTCCCCTAGACTAGTCGTACCATCATACCCAAACCTTTGCAACATTATGTAGCCTGCTCCATATGTTGACACTGGTATAGGTTCTTGAAGTGTCTTGTGGGTCTTGATACAACCATGTGTTAATATCTAGATCAAAAGGGTTCTCTTCCACAGTGTCTCCCCACTTGAAAATGGTGGTGGGTGGACACCTGAACAAAATAGGTTTTAGGGTTTAAGTCATGATCACTGGTTGTGGCATGTCGTATGAACTTGGTATTTGAGGCATGTTGGTTTGAAGGAACTTGGTTGTCAGTACTGCTTTTGACAATGTTACAGTATTGGAATGAGTTTTTATCTCCTTCAATAATGATTTCTGCTCCTTGATATGGGAACTTGATGCACTGATGATATGTGGAGGGTACAAATTGCATCTTTTGGATCCATGGTCTTCCTAGTAACATGTTGTATCCCAACTCTAGGTCTAGGATTTGGAATGGGGTGTTCTTGACAACTAAGCCTATTCGTACTGGTAGTATGATAATACATTTGGAAGACCTTTCTGCTTCATCGTAGGCCCTGATATTGATTCTCCTTGTGACATCAATACTGGATTCATAGTAGCCCAAGTGTTTGATTACCTTCAAAGTATAAATGTTTAATCTGGCCCCACCATCAACGAGGACTCTACGGATTGCATATTTGTGAACTTGGATGAGCCAGTGCAAGGGATCATTATGCAAGGGTTTGTGTGGAGGCACATCATGGTCTGTGAATGTTGCATGCTTGTTGGAAGCTATGTGGTTCACCATTGTTTGGAAGCATTCTGGAGTTATGTCCCTTGGGACAACTGCATTTTGGAGTGCTTTGTTGAGAGCTTGCTTGTGCTGTGGAGATATGCGCAAAAGGTCAAACATGGATATTTGGGCAGGAGTGCACTTTAGCTAATCCACGAGGCTTGTCTATGGATTGGAGGTTGCAGGAAGGTTAACTGGTATGGTAGATGTAGAAGGCACTCTTTGCAAGAAATTTTTTGTATGACGCATGGTGTAGACACCCTAAAATGGACAGGCTTGCGACTTTACATTAAAAACACTAATTTTCATCTATTAATTAATGGTTTTTTTAATCATTAATTAATCATCTATTTTCTTCTAAATTCATTCCCCAAATCATTTAATCAAATTCCCAAAATTAATTAAATAATTATTTTTATTTAATTAATTACCTTTAATTGATTAATTATCATTAAATTAATTAATTAAACTCAATTTCCTATAGTTTAAACTCAAATATTTAAACTTACTAATTAAATTCTTCTAATTAAATTAATTACAATTAAATTAATTTAATTTCATCAAATAAAGCAATTTTTAATAAAAAAGAATTCAATTATCTCACATGTTGAAAATAATTATTAAATAAATGAATTAAATATTCATTTATCTTCAAAGAGATAACTCCAATTAGATCACATGGGTTACTCCACCCATCTCTCCAGTCCACATGGGTAACTTCACCCACCTCTTCAGTTCAAAAATGCAACTCATAATTAGCTCTTCAGTTAACCAAACCCTATCTCCTCTTTACCAAATGAAGAGGTGGAGTTTACTGAGGACCTCTTATGTTCCTTTTGATCTCAACCGTTCATCTCCCCATCTCTGGGATTGATCTCAACCGTTCATATCATCATCAATTCCTATATAATAAACCCTTCATAACCATTTGAAGGGTCCATGATTTCAAGTTCTCATGCGCCATTACTCCGTCAGTTTGGTTCTAGCATTCAAGCCATCTTGTGACCACACACACATTTCAATTGTCAAATTCTTAAAGCTTCTCAAGTCATAGACGCTGCCCCGCCAATACTGAGCATCAAAGAACAACGTTTCAGAAGGAGTAGAGAGAAATAATAGAAGCTTCAAGCATCGTGAGGTTTGCATTTATTTGTTTTCCTTTCTCTTGCTTGTACATTTTATTGCTCACGTTTCTGTTATTCCTTTAGTAGTCATTGCATACTTGATTTGCATTCATTTGTGAACCCTTTGCTACTAACCCTTGCCTTTGGAAAGTTGTGGGAATCTAAGAGAGAGGCGTACACATGGTTACAACACATTTATCACCTTGGTCTTTGATAGTAATAGTAGCCACATGACTATTTGAAGGATTCATGCAATTGAGAGCATTGTCACTGTTGGAATAAGTGTAGTTTACTTGTTTTGACTGTCCACCAGACCTGGAGGATTTCCCTTTATTGTGATCATCGAATGTGTCATTCAATATCATATGATTAGTAGTGCCATTTTTTTGGGTGTTGGTGATATCAATGACCCCTATGTCAATCAGATCTTGGATGACATTTTTCAATCGATAACAGTTGGGTGTTTTGTGTCTCTTTACTCGATAAAATTTGCAGAAATTATTATCATTATACCAATTTGGTTTGATTGCACCATGTTCGTATTCTCTAATTTCAGGGAGAGTGATATTGTTTGATTGTATCAACTTTCTTAAGGATGATTCTATCTACTCCCCCAATGGTGTGTTATCTTGTTTTGGAAATGGAAATTGTAGTGGGCGTTGTGATTGTGGTTGATTGTTTGATAGGGAGTGGTTGGTTTTGAGTGTATGCTTGTTGAGTGGGCACCATGGGTTTTTGGTTAGCCATAGGTGCTCCTTGCAGTGACACTTTTGGTTGGGCGTAGTTGATCATTTTTACATCAATGAAACCATCAATGGTGACGTTTTTGTTTTTGTTCCACCATTTAGCTTTATTTGTTGCAATTTTATTTGTGTTCGTCTGGGTAGGATATGCAAGGATACCTCATTTGACCAGATTTTGCTCACATCAAACTCCTCATTCGATGAATTGCTTGAAGTTTGGAGCCAGATATAATTCTATTGTAAATGACATATTTGGAATCAGATTGTCAACGAAAATGACTATGAGGTCTTGCTTGGGTACGTCATACATTATTTTGTTTCCTGTGTTTCTCCATCTTTGTAGGAATTTTACAAAGGATTCTCCATTTTTTTGTTTGATGTCACAAAGGTCCTTGATGCTGACCTTGCGCTCGATGTTGTGATGGAATTGAGCAATGAATTTTTCTGCCAACTCACCCCAAGATAGAATTCCATGAGGTAAGTGTGAGAACCATTCCATTTTTGGTCCAGCTAAGCTTTGTGGGAATAGTCGCATTAGATATGTCTCATCATGTGTGACCTCGATGCAACTAGCAAAGAATTCTCATATATGTTCAACGGGGTTGGTGCTGCCCCTGTATTTATCAAGTTTGGGTATCGAGAAGTGAGTGGGAAACATAGACATGTGCAGATAATGATCAAAGGGGTATGGATGCAAATCCTCTATGGTGTAGGACTTGGTTTTCATTTGATTTTGCATGTCCATCATCTGGGTTTGAAGACTCTGCACTTGTTGGATAAGCATGTTTGTCTGAGATTGAGGACTATTTGTGACATTGTACCTCTATGTTGTAGTAGGTATGAGGCTACACCTCTGTGTCCCTTGAGTTGGGACATACGATCTAGTCATGGGGACTTGATATTGGTTCCCCAACATGTGATTCTGATACTAGGACACGTGATTGGCCCAAGACTGATTATGTTGTGTTTGTTGTTGGGGTTGGGTTTGTTGTTGTTGAAGCTGGGGTTGCTGTTGCTAAAGTTGGGGTTGCTATTATTGTTGGGGTTGTTGCGGTCCCTGTAAGAGAAAAGATGTAACCTTGGGTGGGCAATGATTGAAAGTTAGACCCGTAGAGATGATTTCCTATGGGAGTGAGGTATTGAGCCCAAGGCTAGTAGGGACTGACTGTAGTAGCGAAACTGTCACAAAATGGTTGCTACTTGTTGGTGGGATTGAGAACATAGCATGAGATATTGATGGAAAAGGCCATGAGGCTGAGGGTTGAGGTACACTAGTGACTATGGGTGCACTTAGTTTGGAGCCTATCATGCTTTGTGTGGAAGACGTGCTAGCTTGATTTGTGGAGCTAGTCTGATTGGACACATTTTGTGTTGATGTCATTGTTGTCAAAGATGGAAATATTTGGGATATCACATGTTCTGTTTGAGAGCTTCGAGTAGTGTTTTGACCTGTGAGAGGGTTCTCAGGCCATATGGTTGACATATTGAATTTGGTGGAGAGTTTAACTCCCTTCTTAATCAACATGGCTAAGAAATGTTCATGATTTATTTCTACAACATTGTCAACAACCTGTGCGGAATGTGTCTTGCTCTATGTCTTCGAGCTCCTCCTCTATGACATCATGGAACAATGGTTGTATATGAGGATTCTTAATGAAAATAGTAGGAATGGTATTTCTAAAAGAGTCATCCTCTCGCTCTTGTTCCCAAGGGGGAAATCAGTTGATATAAGGCTCATTAGGTTGTGTTTTAGCCTTTGGCCTAGTGTAAGTCCCTCCATAAGGTGTGTGAGATGTAGTGTTGTCCAGATTTTGTGACTAAAACAAGTGATATAAAGAAAACATAAAAGGATAACCTTTCTAGGAGAGTCCGAGTTATATTTGGACAAGGGTAATTCTAAGGCCTCAGATGTTGATTTATCTTGATCTCAAAAGACTTTATGATGTAAGAATAAAATTGTAGACTATTTCCTGAGACAAATTCATTGATAGAGATATGATGATTTTGAGATAACGGGATCAAGATATTTTGAGTCTGAACTTTTGAACTAATAATGCTTGGAAAATAATCATGATTTCAAAGAATGGATGATCTTTAAAGTTTAGAGATTCACACAATGTTCTTCAAATTTTTCTGGGATAGGCGCTAATATTTTACACAGAATGAGGAGTCTTTTCAAGGTTTTTAGGTAAAGACAGGTGTTTTAAAGACTCTGGTTAAGTGCAACAAACCTCCACCAATTGTGGTAAAGTGATGGGTCAATTACGGTAATCTATCACCAATTGCGGTAATAAAAAGGTCAACTATGGAAATAAAAAGGATGATTGTGGCAGAATTATGTCAATTGCAGTAGGATGCAGGAAATTGCGGCAAAGGGGAGACAGTCTAAAAAAAGATTCCAAATTAGCTTCACTGTCTGATAAAATTGATTCTCAGGGACAAGGCTTATGATTTGCAGAACAATTTTGTTGTTGACACCCTAGACTTTAACGTGTTGGACTCATTTTGACAGTTTTAATGTTTGTTTTGCATTTTGGAGATTGAACAAAGAACAAGCACAATGGACCATGCGTCTTGTAATCTAGCATGGGTTTTGACATAGGGACAAACAAATTAATTGAAGGAAAATTTGGATTTCAAATACAATGTTATAGGCCCAATGCTTGAATATTCGTTAGCTCACACAAGTGTCACACTACTAGGACATGAAGGTCCATGACGTAGGTGCCTGTATTTTTTCCATTTCCATACATTGTTACCGTGCCAGTGAAGATCTCTTTCACTAACACAATACCTTGAAACACATATGTTAGGAATCTTGGGGGGAAATTATGCAACCCCTTGCACTATAATATGGTATTTGTTTGGAGGTGAATTGAGTTGGCCTCTATTTTAACAAGGTTGTAGTAGGTTCTGTGGCATCTATCCAATCGGTTTGTACATGTGTGACTCACTTAAGAGCCTAGTTGACCATGCTGGCTACTTAGGGATACTTCACGTGATCCAGACTATCATCAACACACCTTGCCCGAGCTTGGCTATATATAAAATAAAACTCTAGTTTGCATCTTGTTTATATATCGATCGGAAGGATTACCAGTTTAAGGTCATTCTCCGAGGAAGAAACACATTCCCCAGACCCGCCTTTCTAAAAATTATAAAGGTTTTTAATCTAACAGATTGTGCAAGCACACCAAAGACTCAAGACACAAAGTTAATCAATTAAACCCCAAAGATGAAATGTGAACTAAGCTAATCACCCATACAAGAAAAATTCTTCAATTTTTAAAGACCAAAGTAGGTTATTATTGCTTGCTCAGTTTTAATGCACCAAATTTGAAATAATGTTTGCCTTTATTTAATTCTTAACCTCCACGTTAATTTTTAAGCACCAATTTGGAAATGTGAGGTTCAAGATGTTTGCGTGCAATTTTCTATTTCAGCACTAAAATGACAAATGAATTAATTTTAGTTGCTTTGTTAAACTTTTCCTCACCACAAGCTATCAACAAAGTGTCTAATCAAGAATTGAAGAATAACTTGCAACTCCATAATTGTTAAGACTAATTGTGACCTTGTAATTAGCTATGAAACATTGAGTAGAATCTAGATATTTGTTGTATGCTTCACTTTGATCTTCCACTGCGATGGCTAAGATGGCTCTTTTTTGCGTTTGATAATTTGTGGTCCTTCTTATGGCCTCTCTTAGTGATCTAGCACCTAAGATGCGTCTAATTACCCTTTTGGCCAATCACCATTGATCAATCCTACAGAAAATAGAGAAATAATCAGATTATGATAGAAAATAGTGATTTTCAATTAGATTTACAATAATTTTGTCAGTTGTGGTAATCTCCTGTCGATTGTGGTCAAGTTCTGTCAGATGAGGCAATATTTTGTCAATTGCGGTAAACTCTGTGTGATTGCGGTAAACTGGTGTCGATTGCGGCACATATCGGTCAATTGTGACATAGAGAAAGAAATCAGAGTCTTGAATAATGAGAGAAAATAATTGCAAAACCCTTACAACGATTGCAAAAATAAACCAGATGATTGCGGCAATCTTCCGTCAATTACGGTAAAATACCAGCGATTGCGAAATTACAAGTATATCAAGAAAAACATGAAAAAAGAATTTTGCAACTATATGGCTGAGGCCAAAAGGTTATGTCTATCATCTACAAGTGATATTTGGGTTGTTTGATTCATTTCAGGTTCACCAAAATGTCACGGGATCGAAATTTGTACGTACCTCCATCAAGGGGGGGGGGTGTTAGTAGCACCGATTTGCGAAGGGGTTTAAACAATAAAAGATACTAATAACAAAACTATGAAAAATAAAATAAAAAGCAATAAAGGAGGTACATAAATGAATGCAAACCAACAAGGCTCAAATCTTCTATTGTCTCTCTACTCCTTCTAAAATATTGTTTGTGTGATGCTCAGTATTGGTGTGGGCAGCGTTTATGACTTGGAAGCATCGAGAATATGATATTGAATGCTTTGATCGCAAGATGGCTTGATGCTTGAACCAATATGAAAGAGTAATGGCACATGTGAGCTTGAAATTCTAGATCCTTCAAATAGTTATGAAGGGTTTATTATATAGAAAATGAGAGTGATATGAATGGTTGAGATCAATCCCAAAGATAGGAGGATGAACGGTTGAGATCAAAGGGAACTAGAGAAGCCATCAGTAAACTCCACCTCTTCAACTGGGAGAGAGGAGATAGAGTTTGGTTAACTCAACAACTAATTATGAGTTACCTTTAGAACTGAAGAGCTAATTTAGAGTTACCTTTTTGAACTTAAGAGGTGGGTGGAGTAACCCATGTAATCAGAGATCTGATTAAGAGTTATCTTTTTGAACACCAAGAACGGATTTAATTGAATATTTAATTCATTTTTATAATTAAAGTATTCAGCACGTGAGACAATTGAATTCTTTTTGGATTTAGAATTGAATTGTTGAATGAAATTAAATTAATTAAATTAGAAGAATTAATTACTAAGTTTAAATATTTAAATTTGAACTTTATGAAATTGAATTTAATTAATTAATGGATATTAATCGATTAAGGTTAATTAATTAAATAAAATTGATTATTTAATTAATTTTGGGGATTTGATTAGATGATTTGGGGAATGAATTTAGAGGAAAATAGATGATTAATTAATGATTAAAAACCCATTAATTAGTAGATAAAATTAGTATTTTTAATGTAAAGTTGCAAGTCTGTCCATTTTAGGGTGTCTACAAAAAACTAAAAAACCTACTTGTTATATCTATGGAAAGCTTGGTCATACTAAAAATGTGTGTTGGAGAAAACCGGTGAATAAACCCCACTCTTTCAATTGTTATTGCTATAATTGTCATAAGTATGGTAATAATGCATATGAGTGTAGATCTAGGTCCAACATTTGATCTAGTGGTGGGAACTTTGATGGATATTGTTTTTCATGCACCAACTATGGACACAAAGCTAAAGATTGTAGGTCAAGAGTGTATGCACCTAGGTCACCTGTCACACTGATGAATACCTAGGTCACCTTTTAGAATGAGAACTCTAAGAGGTAATGTTGGTCCTTGGAAGACAACCAACATGACATGTTTTTTTTGGTCATAAGGTAGTTCATTTGGCCAGAAACCGTCAGTTTAAAAACCAATTTCCTAATCAATCACAAAATAGGAAAGTGAAATAAAATTACTAATGTTGATGAAGTCAGAAGTAATATGAAGAAGACATGGGTAAAGAAAGGTGAATTGAATTCTTCTGAGCTGACTGAGAACTCCACAAGTTCAAGAAGTGTGGAGGTTCCATTGGTGAGCTAAGAATATTATTTTCTTAGGGGGAGCCCTTAAAGACAAATCCATTACTGATCCCCTAGATTCAAGAGTGGTAAATATCTATATGCACATTATGGTGTAAGTTTCTATGATTTTGTTTTTGAGATTGTGTGTAGACCGCACTAAGAATTCATTGTTGATATTTATTTGATAACAATTATTACTATT
Organism: Thuja plicata; assembly: GCA_018584345.1. NCBI lineage: Eukaryota > Viridiplantae > Streptophyta > Pinopsida > Cupressales > Cupressaceae > Thuja > Thuja plicata. Next base: position 841,934 of record MU226746.1, on the reverse strand, counting down.
GGTTGAGTACCAACTAAATAATACATGTTAACCGGTGAATTGACACTATTCCTATAGTTGTAGTATGCAACGCCTATTTCTCTAATGGTAAAAGAGGAAAAGTAACTTAATTTTACACCTTAACTTTTTTGAGAATTCGAGAGCTATCTTGAGCTATTGTGTGCGATTGTTATTTTTGTGATTGAGATTTTGAGATAAATTGATATTCAGTTTTTGTGAAGCTCTAAATGGTGTATTGCAAGTTATCAATTTAGTATACTTTTATATTTGTGTGTTGTAGTTGATCTCAAATGGAAAATAAAGTTGATACTCTTGTTCTGGTTAACATCTCTAAGGAGCCTCGACCCGTATTCAAACTGCATCCAAGAAAAGCAGCTGAGATTGATATGTCTGGTGCCCTATCCACTATCCCTCAGGGAGTGATGTTGATTGATGATGTTCAATCCTATATCCATTATAGAATCAAAGAATTGCGAGCTGAAGCAATCAAGGAAGAATACAAGGGTATGTGCATCAATGGTATACTGAAAGACAAGCACAAATATCTACACAAGAAGGGTTTGACTTATGAAGTGGATATTCCCACTATATTCCATCCTGATTGGATTCACTATGTGATAATAAGAGTGTATGATCAGTTTATATGGCTAGATAGACCATATAAGATTTCAAAGACAATGATTCACAGGGTTACAAGATTTCAAGCACAAGGTTTGGAATGTACATTGAGAATGGTGGCAACTCATTTGGTCAATAAACTAACTAAATCCAAACAAGACAACATAGAAATGAAAATAGACCATATTGAAGACAAGGAAGTTCAGTTTGTATCCATGGTGATAGGTTATAGAGTTTACCAGTCTAGTCGAGTTAACAGTGTGCTTAGTGGTGATATTTATGCCGCCTATCAGATTGTTCAAGATGAATGAATGTATGATCTATGTGAGATGGCTAGATGTCAGCTCTTGAAAAACATGGAAAGGATAAAGAGAGATAAGAGACACTCATTCAAGTATGGTGCCCTACTAGTATGTATGTATTTCTATGTTCAAAACGTCTTCCCCGATAGAGGTAGCATTAAATGGTGAAAGGAAAAACTAATAGTTATTCAGATAAGTGAATTCATAAAGGAATTAGGTAATAACTTCAATAATGTCATGTGGGGTTATTTCAAAGATTTCCAATCTAAGATTCATAAATGAGAAAGAATTCCAACTAGCATTAGAAAAGAGTACACGAATGATATTTGTTTTCTGGTAGACACCGATTCATGTATTGTGCAAGTGTGGAACCTAGGACATATTGGCTTCCTCTAATGGGATATGAAGTAGAGGGTGACTTGGTAACTTTACATGTTGATGATCTATTGTCAAAACCCTTAGACAAAAAAGCATAAAGATTTAGAACCCATGATGAAGCATTTACAAAAATTCAAAAAGAATTGAAGAAACCGGTCATTAAAATGAAAACAAGGAGAATGGTATCTAACCTAGAGCATACATTTGGAAGTAGTGAAATAAACATTCCAATTTCAATCCTAGGGCAATGATTTTTGGAAGGTGGAAATGCAACCTCTAATGTACAACAATATGCAAATTGCTATGGGTTAGCATAGATGGTGACCTCAATATCTATGTGGGGAAATTTGAGGCATTGGTGGAAGGTGGAGGGAACATCCTGCATGTCAGGGATCCATGGGCGACCAAGGATGATATTGAAGGGTAGGTCAAGATCAACAACATGGTATATTGTATTATCCACTACTAGACCCACCTAGATGGGTAGTGAAATTGTACCTTTGAGGTATGCTCCAAGTTGTCATATTACTTGATTTTTATGATTTTCTTGTTGATATCATATTTAGTGTACCTCACTTGTTTTATTAATTTCAAAGTACACAGATTTAGAGTTGAGCCATTATTTATCAGAACTCACTTGACAATGAAAGAATATACAATAACAACAATGTGGAGGGGAAGGTTATGGTTTGGTGAGATGGATGACATGTTAGATGGTTTGAATGATATGCTAGAAGATGAAGATAAACAACCCATGAGGGCTTAGAACTATGTATGATCAATTTCATTAGGGACACATGCATATTGCAAGGCCTTGGTGAGGATCTCTTAGTGGACAAGTGATGTACATAGGATATCTAGAGTAGATATTTGGGCTGGCGTATACCCGAGGTGTTCCAAAAGGTTGTATTTTGTGGTGAAGGAAGGAGTTGTACTAGCACCAACAACATATAATCTTCCTCGGCGTGTGGTGACTGCATATTAGGTATCTGCTCCTTTGACATAGATCATATTAACAGAGGGTTCAACCTGAGTGATGCAACCGACATCATTGTTGTAATTGATATAGGTAGTCGTATAGTCTTTTCCATCATCATGGTCACCTTGTTTTCTACCTCGTTGGTTTTGAGGTGTTTGATTGGTGTTAACGGGGCCTTTCCAGTGTCATGATTAGTAAAATTTTTTTGGTAAATTTGTAGTTTTTCATTAGGGAAAGCCTGTGAGGAGGGCTCAACTATGATGTCTCTGTGATCTATAAGATCCTGGATATAAATCTTAAGCTTCATGCATTTGATGGTGGCATGTCCCTTGATACAGTGATAGTCACAATATTCATTATCCTTATACCATGTTGGTTTAGGAGAAGAAGGATCAAACATTTGTGTTTGCGGGTAGACAATCAGATTGGCCTTGGCCATTCTATGGAAAATAACATTAAACAAATCACCTAGAGGGGTAATGTGCACTTTTTATTGTTCTAGGAATAGGGTTTGTGTTGTCCCTGGGGTACAAAGATGATGCTCATTTGATTGGCCATTGGTTGACAAACATGGAGTGGTGGCTTAGGGCCAACAATGACAACTTAGACATGTTTCATATCAGTAGCCCCATCCCCAACATCATTTTTGTTCTTATTCTAGTAACGAGTGATTATTATATGGTTTTTCATTATTTGTATCTTTGTAATGTGTAATGATGCCTTCATCTAGCAAGCCCTTTTCTATATATGACCCCTTTTCTTGGATATCCTTGTACGTATAGATGCAATTCATGCACATATAGTGGGCCTTTTGGGATGTAGATTGTCAATGAATATCTTGGCTAGGTGTTTCTTAGGATGCTTGTACATTAGCTGGGTAGATAGGTTTTTCTACATATGAAGGTAGTCAGCGAGGATTTCATCTCCCTTATGTTTCTCATTGCAGAGACCGAGAAGAGATAGTTCATGATGAACATTGTGTGCATATTGTGACACAAATTGACCAGACAATTATGTCAATGTGTTGATTGTTTTGTATGGGATCTTATAGAGCCATTATAGAGTAGATCCTCCTAGGCTCTTGGGAAATATTTGCAAAAGGAAATTGTCATTATAGGCAACCTCTTGACAAACCATGTAAAATTCCTTGACGTGGCTAACTAGGTCACCATTTCCCTTGTATTTGTCAAACTTGGGTGTCTCAAAGTACTTGGGGAAAGGGACTGTTATGATGAACCATTAAAAAGGATAAGGAAAAACTTCCTCAAACTTAAAATTTTTGGCTTTTGTCCCTGCATGAAGCTCTTTAAGTGCATTTTTCATTTCTTCCCACTCAGGATTGATAGGTTGTGGAGTAGGTGCACCCATGATGTTGGATCCCCGTACTTTGTATAGGTTGACATGTGATGGAGAATAAGTAGGGGTTTGATAGGGATGTTGTGGGGTTTGATAAGGGGATTGCATAGCTGTATATGAGGGTTGCAAGGGTTGTTTTGAAGGAGGTTGGGAGAGATACTGTTGGGGAAGCATTTGGGGATGTTGTTGTGTTAGATAAATGTGTTGGGATTGCAGGGGTTGTTGGTAGAAATATTGTAGTGGTTGTTGTTGCATTGCTTGGTAAGCTGGAGGTATGTATGTTTGACCCATGAAGGTTGGGTATGAGATGAACCCACTTGTGGGAAGGTAAGCAATTTGAGCATTTATTCCCCTAGGAGGAGGTGAAAGGTAGTTCATATAAGTGGGCATGGTATTTTCTTGATGTGATGATGACACAACCTAGGAAACAATAGATGAAGTCATAGAGAGATAATTAACATATGTAGGAGTGGATGCAGTTTGTTCTTGGGGTTGTGTTGGTGGAGCGTGAACTGTGCAGTATCTTGCGAAGTGAAACGGTTTCTAATGTATGAATGTGTAGGAACTTCAAGGGCCTTTAAAGATTCTTGAGAGTAGTGCCAAGAAGGTGATGATGTTGCTTGTGTGGTTTGTAGTCCTTGTGTGGCATGGGAAGTTTGTTGGATATAGGAGATTTGGGTGGATTTCTAGACAAAAGGTGCCTAAGTGGTGGTGGTGATTTGTGCTTGTTGTGGTATGAGAGCACTTGGTGGAAAAGTGAATGGTGTTGTGGTAGAAAAAGCAATTGTAGGCATGATGTGTTGATTTTTGGGACTAGTGAGGGACATCCCTATGGTAAATTGTTTCTATTGTGTTTGTCCTTGTGGAAGGAATGTTGGTTTATACTGTTGTTAGGCACCTTGTTGTGATGGCTATGAAGTGGAAGCATGAGATGCATATTCTTGTGGTGGGTTGATGGTAGGAGCTCCAACAATGGTGAAGGGGTTTTGTTGGGTGATAGTATGTACTATAGATTGTGTGCTAGTAGGTTGAGTGGGTTGAGGGATGGATACATGGATTTGAGTGAATGTGATACTAGGAACCAAGATTCATTGGACAATAGGACCCCATGCCTCTGCAGGGATCTTGGTAGTAGTTTCTAAGATATCACTTGGTGAGGGCATGAGTTCTTGTGGAATAGGGATACCATCCCATACAAAGTTGGCCATGATGGTGGTACGATTTCATGTGACTCACCATGGTGACATGTCCTAGTTGGTTCATAAAGGATTCCATAGTGCTAGTGGTAGGGATCTTAGCTTGATTGACCATGACCTCTTTGGGTAGAACCTGGTTGCATGGATAAAAGGTGACAAGTACTCCAGTGACGGGTGATACAAGGCCAAATGAGCCATCAATGAGGTTAGGATACATAGCCTTTATCTTCTTTTAATGGGTTTAGGGTGACATGAAATGAATGACCGAAAATGTATGAAGGATGACAGATGAAAATGATCCTAAAAATGCAAGGATGAAGGATAAGGATTGTGTAAAGATGAATGGTGGATCTAAGACCTTAGGAGGATAACTTGGTGTTGAAAAGTGGTGAGTTTATACCTAATGAAAATTCAAATGGATGTGGATGTCAACCTAGAATAGAGTGATGGTCTTTGGAATATGAGTTTGTTAGTGCAAACAAACCTCTAGATCGAGGTGACGAGGTCGCAAGAATAAAAGGATGAGCTACCCTAGACAATGCTTAGTCAAAAGGGCGAAGATACAAAATAAATTTTATTAATATTTAGGTATAAGCCAACTCAAAGATATGACAACAAGTGGGATGATTTTGATGGATGTTTGGCTTGGATTAGGATTTGGTTTTATTTGGGGTTGATTTTGATGATGCTTGTTTATAGGATAATTATAAAATGACTAAGGTTTTCCTAAGAATACAATGATGAAGTGAGGACTAAGTGAAATATATGATTAAAATGTTGGAGGATAGGACCTATGAAACTCTAGTTGTAATCAGTATCAAAGCTGACAAACTTGCTGGTCATGTTATATTGGCTCAAATAGTTTACGACTTTGTTGTTGAAACACATGGCATCATATTGCTCAAGTTCTTAGGAATACTTTTGGGTTTCTTTCATGACATGTTTCTATTTCCTAATGGTTTCATAGGCTATTTTATTCTCCCTATATGCAAGAGGTAATCAAACCTTGACTTTCTTGTGCTTTTTGGACTCAGACATAGCCCCAAAAAATGGATTTTTGATGATCAAATTGATAGATTTCACAAAGTGACTTCAAGGACCTCTAGAAGGCTAAAAATGTGAAATTTTGATGGCACTTCTAAGATCACTATTTTTAGGTGGAGATGAGGATTCCTAGATGTAGATGTTAATCTATGAAGACAGGGGTTGCAGGTTAGAGATGACGATTTGAAAATTAGATAGAATTTTTCAGGTTTTGACTGAGTTGGACTGATCTTGGACTGATTTGGATTTGTTCAATTGAAATAACTTGTTTCAATCATACATCAAAGACATTGACCACACTAAGTATACCTTGACTCATAATGGGAACATTCAATTTCACAAATAGATGTCTGAAATCAGTCCTATAAGGGACAAAGCAACCTTGTAGGAGACAAGCAATTTTGATATCGTGAAGCTGATAAAACTTTAGAAGTTTGTACATGTATGTTTCAAAATCTCATGTTTTTCACTTGGTCAAAACAATGAAGACAATTCAAACACTTTTTACCCTAGGGAATCACTTGCAATTTAATACTTGTAATCCCACAGGAGCAAGCTCCAATATTGATATAACAGACCCTCATGCATTGTGTCCCTCTCAATATAAGAGGTAATATGATGTGGAGATGAATGGAAAAAATGCATTTAATAGGGCCTTCAAGGCATGGATGAAAAGGTGATCCCCTTGTGGGGGATTTCCTGACTTACGGTTAAGAAATATAGAAGCCTTCAAACCTCACTTCATAGGATGAGACAATCCTCTTGCATTACAAGTGCTAAACCAAGGTTAAGAGAGTTGCTCATGTAATTCCTTTTTGGGTGGGCTTCTATTTTAACAATTTGTAGTTAGGTCCATGGTGTCCCCCCAATCGGTTTGTATACATGCGAGATAGTTAAGTCTCTAGTGGACAATGTTGGCTCCTTAGGCACTATTCACTCGATCTGAACTATTATATACACACATCACCCGAGCTTTGCAGGATGTAAGACAAGTTTTTGTTAAGTGTCTTATTTATATAGAGGCTGAGGTATTTACTAGTTTGAGGTTGTCCTTTAAAGGGTAAATTCTCCCTCTAGATAGGCCTCTCTAGAAGCTAGAATAAGCTAAGTTTTCTCTTCACCCAAGTTCCATGAAGGCAAGGGGAGAGGATACAATTATAGTTTAATTGTAGCCTCACTTATTTTAAATGGATTTAATCTAGACATATATCTCGAAAAGAAGTTTGGAGAAGAAGTTCTTTAACTACACCAAGAAGTTTGTTCATTTCAAATTGACTCCTAATTAAAGAAACTAAGTGCAACTAGCGTAACAAAAAACACAATAGTATGGTTAAGCCATTCAAGAGTTTAATTTATTTCCCACATAGTCACAAGGAAACATGCATTCAAAATAAGTTTGTTTGTTGATTTCCTTTAAGCCATTCAATATTTGATTTTGTTCATTCCCTTAATTCATTCAAGATTGGCTTTGATTCATTCCTTTAGGGAAACATTCATTCAAATAAAAATGATTAAAGCATTCAAGATCATTTCCCAAAATAATCTAACTTTACAAGGAACCTGCATAAAAGAGTTAGTAGCTCAAAAAGTTGCCTCCAAGTTATGAAATGCTGCAAAGAAACAAGCATATTATTAACACAAAAAACTAGCTAAAACTAAAGTTTCCTATAACCAGGCAGAGACGCTAGTTCTTAGACACAGACGCTAATCCAAGAATACGCTGATTGTCATAGATGTCGATTGGTAAAAAGTGAAAGAAAACTAAAAAGTTAATTGACACGTGATGATTTACATGCACTTACTCTTATAGGCACAGAAGCTAGTTGCAAAGTGGAGATGTAGATATGAGAAGATGAAGATATTTGAGGGAAGATGTTGATTTGTGTACATAAAAAATTCAATTGACCGTGATAATGAAAATTCAAAATTTTGGCAGCATCTAGTTTCGTAAAACTAGATACCTATAAAAAAATCAAATTCAAAAAGGTACAAAAAGTAATAAAATGATTTTAAATGATTAAAAATTAAAGGCAAACTTGACAGGAGAAGATGATGATGTAAAGGTTGCACAGATCAATGTCTGCATAAATCAACGTCTCTGTAGACTGATGTTAGTAAGTAGAGACACCTCTATGGAAGGTAGATATGTCGATGCGTGTTTTGGGACTGCAAGTCACAAATTTTTCAAAATTTGAAAATATTTTAAGGGATGTAAGTCCTACCAGGAATGCCAAAATGTATGTGTGAAAAACCTACCTATGTGAAACAAGCTCAAACATGCAAACATTTAGTGGGTTAGCGCATTATAAATCAAACATGAATGAAACTTGAACTAAACACAAAGCTCCCACACAACCTCTGATAGAGCCAAAACAAGTGCACCCAAATGACTTGTTTGATTTTGTATTTTATGGAGATGTGGATGTGCTCTCCTAAACACAAAAGATTTAAATCCCTAAATCATGCAAATTTATACAATGTAAACTAAAGTGGAGATCAAGAGAGATGCAAGCTAGTATGAGGAACTAGTTGCAAATAATGATAAAAGATGAAGACAATGATTTGATTCAAGATAAATATGCTTCTATGATGAAATGAAAGATATATCTAACAATGATTCAAGATTAATAAAACATGATAACAAATATTCAAAGCTATGAATTGAAACTAACATGATATTGCTAAAATTCTCTAAAAATCCTAGAATGAAACTAGCATGATAACAATGCACTAACAATAGACAAAATTGCTCTTGGAAAGGATCCTATTTATAGATTTTTGGAGAAAGGATGAGGACTTGGATGAGGTGGCACATATGTGGCATCCAAATAGGAACCACATAAGGGACACATAGGCTAAAGGGGATGACCATGTTAAAAGTAAAATTGAGACAAGATGGACATTTAAGGTTTGAAGAGCCCAAGATTTCTCATGGGAGAAAGGAGTGGGGGACAAGAGTGTAAGAGTATTTGAGGAAGTTGGGTGGCTTCCTTGGGAGGGGTTTCTCACTCATTAGGGGAAAATGAGGTTAGAAATCACCCTTTTAGGGGCTAATCATAGGTTAGTTTAAAAGGGTAGGTTTAGTGAGTGAGGTGATGGGTGTAGGCTAGGTTTCTAGGTTGGGATTAGGATTAAGATTAAATGAATCAAGGCTTAGAAATTTTTTAGAGTGTGTAGGATTAAATAAATATGAATATATTTAAAAAGGGGATTTATGGAGGAACATGTTTTAAATCAAATCTAATACAATAGAGAGGGGGGTATTTAAATTAAATTTAAATAATGTAGGTAATGAACCCACCTTAATTAAATAAATTTAATTAAATGGGTAGATGAATATAACAAAGATAACTAACTAATTAAAATTAATTATAATATTGTAGGGATTATTACTTAAAATAAATTTAATTAATAGGAATAATTTTAGACGTCTATAGTATATCTCCAAGGTAGGTATTTCTATGTATTGAGGAATAATAACATGAATGATGTCATGGGATAACGAGCTAGCAATTTCACAAGCGTGGATGTTATATTTGGTTTTGGTCATGGAAGTAAGTTGTTGTATGGACATAACACTTTGGAAAAGGTTATTAATGGTTGTTTTGATTGATATGTTGGTATTAGACATGTTAGATAATGAAGGATTCAAAAATTTGTGAGAAATGGATGGACATGTGACATTATGGTATGCAGGTATAGATGATGGTTTGGAAATACATGGAACACTTACGATAGGAGATATGTTAGGATTAATAATTCCTCCAAGACTAACATGTGTAGGATTGATATTTTGAATAGATGTAGTTGTTGGGATTAATGGGAAGTAGTACTGAGAGGGGAGGGGTGAATCAGTACCTCTAAAACTTTTAATACATTTCACCTTTGATCATTAGCAATCATTCTTTACTGTATTACCGACCATTACTGATGTTCTTTCTTATGCAAGTAGTATTAATTCATAATCTTTAATTGTTTGCAACATTCATAGAAACATTCATGAAAGTAATAAACACATAACACAAGATATGATATCGTAGAAAACTCCTGTTAGGAAGTAAAAACTGCGGTGGGG